>CM050170.1:180372895-180890395 GCA_027410445.1 Discoglossus pictus | reverse complement strand
GTCTTCGTCGTGCTCCTCCAACCACTCCAATTCTGGCTGTATGACATGTTACATTGTCCTCCTGGAAGATCCCATCTGCTTCAGGTAGGACAATCAATGTGTAGGGTGTACTTTATCTGCAAGAATGGATAGATAACCCATTTAGTTGAGAGATTCTTCCAGAGGTATAAGTGGACTCAGACAATGCCAAGACCATAATGCTGCCGCCACCAGCTTGTGTTCTTTCAACTATGGTATCAGAGAGTTGTTCTCTGAGGTTTCTCAGATTTTCATGACTAATAATAAAGAGCCGAGCCACACGGTGAGGACAGGGATTGATAGCAGTTTTTCCCTGAACTCAGAAAAGTTAACCCACAATTGCCCTGTTTAGGTGCTCCCACCATTCCATACTCCGCACAGATTGATTTGTTGAGGGTTAATTATTTGTTTTCTTTTGTTCACTACAAGGAGGTGTTTATGTAGCTCTGGCAGTGGGCAGTCAGTGACACATGTAAACACAGACTTTACTTGACTTCTCAGTGAAAAATACATGTATATAAAATATTCAACAATATTTTAGGAGATCTTTTCTGTGGTGTGGTCCTAATTGTGCTGAATTGTGGCCCTTTAATTGTATTTTTGTTCTTTACTGTATTTACGGTGGATATTTTTTAATACTCTTTCTAGCCATCATAGTTTCTATACAGTGGCCTTAAACGAGCAGTCAAAAGGAACTTAGATTCTGGGTGAACAAATCCTTTACACTAGTAGATACAGCTAAACTCCATTCAAATAATCCTTAAAGCTCCATTTAACTCACTATAAGTGTTCTTCATGGTGTGAAAGAGCACAAAATTATATGTTAAAGTGATCTATTGCAGTTTTTTTTAAATTACACTGAGAACAGCTAAAAATGTGCAGTCTTAGGTTTGTTTACAGACACTCTCCTGACTGTTCTATGATTAACAACGTCTGCTGACAACGGCAGTTGCAAGCTTTGTGAACAGAAAGATTTATGTTTTTTCTCTGCTTTCAGGAATGTAATCAGCCATCAGTTAACCTACAAGTAACATATTAAGGCGTTCCCAGCAGTCATTTCCCTGCACAGATGAATTTGTGAAGGGTTAACCCTCTTTATCCTTCTGCTCTCTGCATGCAGCTTTTGCCGTGACTGTGTGGGGGACTTACCAAAGTCTCACGTGAACAGACACTTCATTTATGATTTTTTTTCTGTGAAAAAGGCACCTATTTCAAAAAGTATTTCAACATGTTTTTAGGGGTTCTTTATAGTGGTGTGCTCCAAGTTGGGCTGAATTAACTGACCCTTTAATTCTATTCAGTAATGACTACTGAAATTCATGGCTCTTTTTGACACCCAACAGAGCATCAGATCCAGAAAGTGGAAATGTATTCCAGAAAACTAGAATTAGTACAGGCATGGGTGTAGCAGCCAAAGAAAATCTGTGTGTGTGTGGGGGGGGGTTCCCACATATAGTATAAAAATACCACACAACTGTTTCTCTACGCATAAACACACACATTGAAAAATCTAGGGGGGGGGGGGGGGGTTCCCTTTCGCCCCCCCTAGTTCCTACACCCATTAGTATAGGTCTAAAACCACATGGGGTAATGATTCAGCTCATCATATGCCAATAACACGAGGACCCAATAATTTAAAATATGATAAGTGACTCAAAAAATAAATAAACATGTTGAGGTATTTCAGTTGTCGAATGTTGCTGTTTAGTTGTTCAGTTGTGTCTGACTCTCAGTGGCCCTATGGACCTCAGCATACCAGGAACAATTTTTATGTTTCTGGTTGTGCTTCTCCATAAGGCTATCTTGGCAAAGATATTGGAGCAGGTTACCAGTTCCTTCTCCAGTGAATTCCTATGTAGAGCTAAGTAACTACTTCTTTAAAAACGGTTAAACCTTGAAAAGATTGTTGATATGGCAATGAGATTATCTAACATACCGTAATTCATTTGAACGTTTAATACATGTAACTGTTATATGATTTAATTCCTATGTTCAGAATTAATACGTACAGGTAGTGAGTAAATATAGCAATTGACCTTGTACTATTAACAAGTGTTCCTTTTAACAAGCACTTAGTACCATTAAGGCCTACTGAGTGACCTTAATACAGTTATTTTGATTTGTTACAATTAAAGTTAAGAGCAGAAATAGTTGCCCTTTGACGTGTTCCAATTGCATTTGTATCATAGTTTTTTCACTTACAAACTCATGTTTTGTTGCCTCACAACCTGGAATTAACATGGATTGTTTGAGGATTTGCATCATTTAAATTACAGAACATGCCCACAACTTTTAACATTTTTTTTTATTTTTATTGTGAAGCAAACAACAAATAGGACAAAATAACATAAAAAGTCAATGTGCATGACTATTCACCCCCCTAAAGTCAATACTTTGTAGAGCCACCTTATGCGGCAATCACAGCTCCAAGTCGCTTTGTATAGGTCTCTATGAGCATGCCACATCTTACCACTGGGATTTTTGCCCATTCTTTCTTGCAAAACTGCTCCAGCTCCTTCAAATTGGATGGTTTGTGCTTGTGAACAGCAATCTTCATGTCTGACAACAGATTTTCTATTGGATTGAGGTCTGGGCTTTGACTAGGCCATTCCAACACATTTCCATGTTTTCCCTTAAACCACTCAATTGTTGCTTTAGCAGTGTGTTTGGAGTCATTGTTCTGCTGGAAGGTGAACCTCCGTCCTAGCCTCAAATCACGCACAAAGTTGTACATGTTTTGCTCAAGAATATCCCTGTATTTAGCACCATCCATCTTTCCCTCAACTCTGACCAGTTTCCCAGTCCCGGCTGCTGAAAAACATCCCCACAGCATGATGCTGCCACCACCATGTTTCACTGTGGGGATGGTGTTCTTTGGGTGATGTTGATGATTTGTTGGGTTTGCGCCAGACATAGCGTTTTCTTTGATGGCCAAAAAGTTCAATGTTAGTCTCATCAGACCAGAGCACCTTCCTTCATACATTTTGGGAGTCTCCCACATGCCTTTTCGCAAACTCAAAATGTGCCATTTTGTTTTTTCCTGAAAGAAATGGCTTTCTTCTGGCCACTCTGCCATAAAGCCCAACTCAATAGAGCGTACGGCTTATTGTCGTCCTATGTACAGATACTCCAGTCTCTACTGTGGAACTCTGCAGCTCCTCCAGGGTTACCCTAGGTCTCTGTGCTGCCTCTCTGATTAATGTCCTCCTTGCCCGATCCGTGAGTTTTGGTGGGCGGCCGTCTCTTGTCAGGTTTGCTGTTGTGCCATGTTCTTTTCGTTTGGTTATGATATATTTGATGGTACTCCTGGGGATCATCAAAGATTTGGATATTTTTTTATAACCAAACCCTGACTTGTACCTCTCAACAACATTGTCCTTTACTTGGTGGAGAGTTCCTTGGTCTTCATGGCAGTGTTTGGTTAGTGGTGCCACTTGCTCAGGTGTTGCAGCCTCTGGGGCCTTTCAAAAAAGGTGTGTATATGTAATGACAGATCATGTGACACATAGATTGCACACAGGTAAACATTATTTCACTAATTATGTGACTTCTGAAGGTAATTGGTTGCACCACAGCTTTTTATGGGCTTCATAACAAAGAGGGTGAATACATACGCACATGCCAATTTTCTGTTTTCTATTTCTAAAACATAGTTTTTTGTATATATTTTTCTAATTTCACTTCACCAACTTAGACTATTGTGTTTTGATCCATCACAAAAAAAATTCAGATAAACAAAACATTGATTTTAAGATTGTAATGTAACAAAATAGGTAAAAAGTCAAGGGGGGTGAATACTTTTGCAAGGCACTGTATATTTTCCAAAAAAGACCCAGCACTCTCTATTTCTCCTGGGATATTATCAATAGTAACTGCAGAGACACCGTAGAAAGAAAGACTGGCATTGCTAAACTGATATAAACAGTGTTCACCTTATATGTGACACTATCGGTTCACACTAGGGATATTAGGGAATATGGGAGGGATGGGAGATATTATTTTAAAAGAGAAGAGATCCGTTCAAAAGACTGACAGTTGAGAAATATAAATGATCTATAACAGTCTTTCAAAAGAGCATATGGAACATATGATACTACAGTATGCCTTTAATTTGAAGATAACATTTTGTTTGACTAGATAAGTCAACTGAATTCATGAAAATATTCTTAAATACGGTTTATCATATGTTCTCTTTACAAAATGATGCTGTCATATGTTCAGTTCCCGTAATTGTTTAATTAGTATACAGGTTTTAATTAACAGCATGATTAAAGTATGCCCAAGGTAGATGACCTCACACATCATCAAATCATGGATCCACCATGGTGAATAGAACCATCTGGTTTTAATTCATCTCCAGATTTCATGTATAAGTGTGACTTAAATATAAAATGCTATAATATATGAAAATGATAACTGGAGGCTAACCATCCATGTACAGTTTAATATGTAATAATTATCTAGATTTAAATCAAAATTGGATTGATGTTTTCCAAATAGGTTTTTGTTAATCATCGTATGACTTTTTACACATGTATTTACGTGGTCGGATAAACACTTCAGTGTTATTACTATTGCAGGATGTGATAACGATATTAAGTAAGTGTATTTCATGTAAAAGAGGAATGTTAGAACAAAAGGTCATGATGGAAGGTAGAATGTATATTATTAACTAGCAACTGGCCCGGCAAAAATGACAGCAAAAAAATGTGAAGCCTCGTAATGCTGTTGTTTGCCACACAATGTGAGGCTCTCCCCCCCCCCCCCTTCTAACTTGCGGGCCTTCCAGTGAGTATCTTCATTGCTCATCGCAAGGCTTGCCCCCCTCACCTTTACAGGCCTTGCAATGAGCGCCTTTTGCTCTCATCGCGGGCCTCGCCATGAGCACCTTTGGAGAGAAATAAAGGGGGAAGAAATAGCGAGAGAGATAGAGAAAGAGAGGGTAGAGAGAGGAGAAAGAGAGGGAGAGATAGAAAGAAGGATAGATATGGGAGGAGGAGAGAGAGAATGTGAACAAGGAATAGCTTAGCGTGTGTATGAGTAGCTATGCTGTAAAAATGGCAGAAATGTTTGCAATTTGCTCACACAGAAAGAGAGAAATATATACGCACAGAAAAAGTAAAAATGGGTGCATACGTGCGCACGCACTCACAGGGGCTCCTCCACTTTCCTGCCTAGGAGCTCCAAAAAGATAGATCCGGGCCTGCCTGCAAGGCAGCGTCATTGTCCAGCAGTCTGTCAAGCATGGCATGAAATGTTATAGACACATTAATAAACACAATAATATTTATCCACATAAATACAGCAGCCTGGTGTGAGAGTCATTTAGATCAAAATAAACAGTATATTAAGAGTCAATTTTCCTTTAACATCTTCTTGTCTTGTTAGTGTGATTGTAACCTTTAAATTATATCATTCCTGTTAATCCTTTATTTGTGTATCATGATTTTTTTCTATCTCTCTATCTATCTTATAACTTTAACAACTGCTTGGCCACTTGGAATACATGAAAAAATGGCGAAAAGGCAGCAGGTAAAGATAAATGATCCCTCTTGCATGTTACTGTCTACATGGCTCAACATTTCTATAATCACAGCATGATTGGAAAACCCATATGAGATATATGGAGGCACTGCTGCAATATTTCTTCTTGCTATAACCTAGTTATGTGGCTGGTTTGTAACCTGCTCGCAAATTTACTATATATTGCCTATAGCTAGGTTCAAAATGATGACCTCCAAGTGGAAAACAATCTTAGTCAATATGAAGAATACAGTGAAATATATAAAAATACACAGGATTGCAGATTTTTTTCCCCTCACAATTGACTTCTGTATGAGCCTTTGCTTTTTTTAAACTATATACCATTGGATAAAGAGTGTATTCATGTAGTGTATATAGCCCACTTGGTTTTTATAAATTGGGATGAGGGAGGCCATGTTTAATTTGAAGAACTTTGTGAATACTGCAAAATGATCCATTTCTACAGTGCAGCTTTAAACAAATGTGGGTTGCCCTGATATGCAACACACATGGAAAGTTTCATTTTTAATTTAGTTTTAAACATATTTATGAAATAGCATAAATTGTAGGGTTGTGTGTGTTAAGCAGTGTTATTAGAATTAAAGAATATAATACCCATACTTCCTTTTTTTTTTTTTTTAAGTAATAGAATGATTTTATCAAAATGTAGGTTTTTAAACTTTTTGGGGATCAAAATATTATGGTAATAAGAAAACGTAACAACAGAAATGAAGATGTTAGGGAACTCATCTACACCTCACTGACAAGACCCAACTAAGACTGAAACGTACATCTGGGGTTTGCTGTTTCTCCTGTTGAGGGTATAATTACCTGGTATTTTGGGGCTAGATCTCGCTAGTGAGTGGGACCAGACTGATATACTACATGATATTTCTCCCTGTGGGTTATTATGTCCATAGAACAAGCCCGCAATTGCCTTCAAAACCATAAATGGCAAATGTATCAAGAAATTGTATGAGTACTAGATAGGACTCGCAAGGGGGTTAAACACCTATTTGTAACACTGTAAAAGCAAATAAACACACTCTGCTGTATTTACAAATACTGGGAATGCAATGAAAGGCATTAGAATTACTGTAATTGCACAACAGTCTCAAGCTTGAAAATCTGCAATAAAAAAAAATAATGAATGTTTTATTTCTGTGTTATATCAATCTTGGGAATCAAAAATATAATAGATATCATGTCGTCCCGCATCGACTAGAACAGTTGATTTATTGATTTTTATTGATTTCTAAATTTCTGGATTGCAAGTCTGATTGCGGATTGGACACAAATTGATTGTAGTTTAAACTCCATGTTTTACTGACGTCATGATGACAGTCTCATTTACTATTGGCTCTGTCTAAATTGTAACTTACGGGCTTGCTTAATTGATCATGATCATGCCCTGAAATGCTACATACGGGTTCATTGTTTGTGTGTTGGGGCTGTGAGCCTGTAATTGTGGGCTTGAGTCAGTTAAATATATCTATATATATGTAACAAATTTGGAACCCGCAGACAAGCGATCAGTATGAAGGTAATTACGGGCTTGGAATTAAATGGGGGCCTTTGTTTTTAATAAGAGAATGTATGTATTAATTTAAATAACAGGCTTCATATTTATGGATGATACAGTATGAATGTTTTAATATATAGTATTTTGGCTTTGTTTATGCTACGTGATTATACAGTCTTTCCTAAGGTAAAGTAAGTTGTAATGATACAGTATGGGAAAGTTATATTGGCTTAAAGGGGCCATTGAGACCTTTTTTATTTGTTCTAATTGAAAGAGGCATTTGATAATTTCACACAGTGTCTTTCTTTTTTGGAAAACGAAGCTCCTGGAGCATAAATGTCTGCCAATGAGATGATGAGATCTAGAGTCGTGCATACTCTGCTCACACAGAGGTATTTCCTGTGGAATTTCCCGTTAGTTCCCAATAAGTTTAACCAAGTTTTACTAAAATGTGTATTCTATGCCCCTTTAAGGTAAATGTAAGAGCAGGGAAATGTTAAGATTAAGGCAGCAGTAGAGTAGAGGTCAAAACAGGGGCATATTTAGGTTTCTGAAATCTATA
The DNA here is from genome assembly GCA_027410445.1 of Discoglossus pictus. Classification (NCBI taxonomy): domain Eukaryota; kingdom Metazoa; phylum Chordata; class Amphibia; order Anura; family Alytidae; genus Discoglossus; species Discoglossus pictus. The sequence continues at coordinate 180,882,770 of CM050170.1, read as the reverse complement.
CAAACTAAGATTAATATGCAAATATATATATATATATCTGTCTAATCTACTGATCGATATATATCGTATACTGCATGTCAGAAAATAGCTCATATTATTATTATTTTTATTGTTTATTTGTAACGTGGCAACATATTCCGTAGCGCTATATATAAGTTGTGATCAAGGCAAAATAATATGAACACATTACAAAGATGGAGGGCTGTGTCTTAGAATCCCATCTCCATAGTGCTTTCCCCAAAGCACTGTGCAAGATTGAAAACTCACAAACTTAAAAATGGCACTGCTTATCAATATTTTTATGGTCATGCACACACTATTCCATACTGCTCCACCAACTATAGGCATGAAAATGTGTCCTAGGCCTGTGCCTCTCAGACCTATGCAGAAACACACCACTGGGTAGGGTTTGTGTAATGGTAGTGTCTTAAGCATAGGTAGTGTAATAAGGAATTGTGTGATGTCGGGAGTAAGGTTGCTCTAGAGCAGTGCTATTCACTTAGTTGCCCACAGGCCAGATGTAGCCAATGTGGCTCATTGCCTGCAGAGAGCTCCTCACAAACTCCATACTCTTAAAATAGACCACTTCGCACAGTTTAAACACATTTGACATCATATATAAATTCCCAATATTTAGTTATTTCATACAATATGTTTGATAATGGCTAAAGATTGAAGAGAGAGGCATTTGTGGGCACATTTGCATGTCCCATTTCAACTTCCCAGAATGCAGTGTAATAACTGTTTCTCAGTTAAGGTGGAGGGCTTCTATCGCTCTTTTGCCCATCATATTATAAATGATTGTTGTGGTGAACTACCTACTCATAAAGTCCACAACACAGGCTGAGATCCCTCTCCATGCTGATGATAGCCAGTAAGCTTGAAACAGCTGTACATGGATAGGATACTCAGCTTGGGTTTAATCCATCCTTGGCTTTGCATTAAAGCTGTGTAACACAGCACGCAAAAGCTTAAAGGAAGCCATGTTTGATAATGGCTAAGGATTGAAGAGTGAGGCATTTGTGGGCACATTTGCACGTCCCAGCTCTGCTTCCCAGAATGCAGTGTAATAACTGTTTCTTGGAATTCTGAGCTGGAAGCAGGTTTTTAACAGTTTTTAGACATTCAAATGTGAACACAGATGTACTATTTATTTACTATACAATATATATATATATATATATATATATATATATATATATATATATATATATATATATATAGTTTTTTTTCAATTACTATTGCAAATCTGACCCTCCAGCTCTCTGGCCAATAACGCAATAACGTGGCCACGTCTACAGTTAGGTTAGTATGGATTGTCGAGCTAAAATAATGATTTGCTGTTGGAGATGGTTATTGTAAGAGTGAGGTGAAACATCTTAAGATTGTGAATGTCTGTGCAGCTTGGGACATTAAAACTATGACAGATGCTGTAAATTTTCCGGTTTATTTTGTAGCAAGCAAATAAAAAACGACTTTTGTGTAAATCTGCATGTCTATAAAAGGTCATAGAACCCGTTTGCATCTCAAAACATACCATATTTTCACTACACTTTAAGAATTTTTGTGCGCAGGTAAAATGTTTCATTGTAATTAGTATTTGTTTATTATACGTTGTATAATCGACTACTTCTATCATTTCGTTTTGCCCGTCATAAGCTTTGCAAATTTATATTTTCATGCATTGAAAAAAAAGCCAGGTCAGCACAGAAGCTCAGGAATGCAGAAGTTATCTTTTTTTTGGTTGGAGACACAAGCTGAAATAAGACACATTTAAAAAAATGTTTATCATTAATCTAACAGCTTGACTTAAACACAGTGATATCTCTTTAAGAATGTGTGTTTTAAGGGCATGTGCTGTTCACTAGCAGTACCAGCTATGAGACTTGCTCTGTCCTCCCTAGTCGCTGATTTATGCCACATTATTGGATAAGGCATTCGCACGCTCCCTGTTTAACTTTTTGCTGTGAGAGAAGACGGAGTCAACAGATGAAGTTTGCGTGGGCAACATTTGGCAAATATACACGACATAACCTTAGGACTACAAAATGAAGTTAATAAATAAAATAATTCAGCTTCATTTTTATATGCTTTTATCCATGCTATTTCAATATACCCTAATCTATCTGCTCCACCTCTACCAGTTGTCCAGTCATGTCCGACTCTCCATGACCATATGGACCGTAGCATGCCAGGGACATCTGTTAGCCACTGCCCCTCTGTGTTCTATCAAGCTTATGTTCAATGCTTCAGTGACCTTATTTGTTCATCTCAGCCTCCGTCGTCCCCTTCTTCTTGTGCCATCAGCACTTTCCCATCTAGAGAATCCTGCCGTCTCATGATATGGCCACAATATTTGAGCTTCAGTCTCATGATCATACCTTCTAGTGAACATTTTGTCTTGATTTCCTGAAGTATTGATTTATTGGATCTTCCTGCAGTCCAAGGGACTCTAACACCACAATTCAAAGGCGCTAATTCTACGACTTCCTTATGGTCCAGCTCTCACATCCGTATGTTACTACTGGGAATACCATACTTTTTACTAAGCAGACCTTTGTTGCTAATGTAATATCTTTACTTTTTGCTAACTTGTCCAAACTTGCCCTAGCTTTCCTCCTTAGAAGCAAACGTCTTTTAATATCATGGCCACGGTCACCATCTGAAGAGATCTTGTATTCCAGGAAAATAAAATCTGTCACTGCCTCCACTTCTTCTCCATCTATTTGCCAGGAACTGAGATTGCCATTTGCCATGATCTTTGTCGTTTTAAGGTTGAGCAGCAGGGCAGCTTTTGCACTCTCTTCTTTTACTCTCATCCATAAGTCCTTTAGTTCCTCCTCACTTTCAGCCATCAGAGTAGTATCATCTGTGGTTGTTGATATTTCTTCGAGTAATATTGATTCCGGCTTTGGATTCATCCAGTCCAGCCTTACGCATGATGTACTCTGCATATAAGTTAAATAAATAAGGTGACAATATACAACCTTGTAACACTCCTTTTTTGATCTTGAACCATACTGTTGTCCCATGTTCCCATCTCTATACCTATCCATATCCATCATGTGTGCTCCATAGTCCCCTCACACTCACAATACTCACGTTTATCCGGTAATGAAAACCATTTAAAATAATGTTTATCATTAATCCAACAGCATGACTTAACAACAGTGATATCTTTTTAAGTATGTGTGTTAATCGTACTAACTGAAATCTCATACATGGTCCCTCCTGTATTTCTCAAACAGGACAGACATTTCCATTAGTCCTATTAAAGTACTGGTGCAAAGGATTACCATATGTCCAACTGAAAACATTTTTGCATTCATGGGGCCTGATTCAATTGGAAGCCCGCAGCTCAATCGTTGCAGGCCGTATGTCTGCGGGTGTGTTGTGGGTTCCCGTTAGTCTCTGATTCCAGAGATATTCAATTGCTCAAGCCCTCAAGTTACTGGCCCAAAGCCGACTCCGTAAACCATGCACTGGTTCGTAGCAGTTCAGGGCGGGAACATGATCAAGTAAGCAAGCCCGTAACCTCCCATTTCTAATTAGCCAATAGAAAATGAGACTGTCATTATTATGGCAGTAAAACATGGAGGTTACATGTCAATCAATTAGGTTCGGGGGTCCGATATGCGATCAGTCTCACAAAACAGCAACATAAAGAATTATGAAAGCCAATGCCAATACTGCTCTAGTCCATGTGGGTGGCCTGATATGTATTAACTCATTGATACCCGAGATCGATTTAACCCCGAAATGAAACAATAATACATTTTATTTCCTGCCAATTTGCAAGCTTGAGACTGTTGTGCAATTAATTCTGATGTCTATCATCGCTTTCCCTGTTATTTACAGTGCAGTAGTGATTTTTTATTTGCTTTTACAGTGCTACGAACAGGTGTTTAACCCCCTTGTGGGTCCTCTCTAGCACTCAAGGGATTTTCTCCTTTTTTTGCCATTTACGAGTGTGAAGATTTTTGCGGGCTTGGGGAAATTGAGCAATTGAATAGTGATTTGTGATTTTAGCCTTGCGAAAGTGAAAGATCAAAGGCTTCGGGAGGCTGTAAGTTACGGGTTTAACCATCGCAATTATTTCAAGGCCGTAACTCGTAACCAGTTTGGAGCCTGCAAATAGACACCAATTAAATAGCAAATTAACTTGTGACCTCACTTACGGGCTCCAGTAACATGCGAAAGCTCAACTGAATCGGGCACATGGTCTCTTTACACCTGCACAAGCAGAAACATAATGGTGGCCTCCACTGGATAAACATTGCTCATAATAGTTAAGGGACATGGAATAAAATAATTGGAAATTAACAACAAATGCATCAGTAAATACCTCTGTGTGAGCCTGCACTACTCTAGATCTCATTGGCAGACACTCATACAGTTTTATCGCTACTCATTGGCTGATAGGGACAGTTATACATTCAAAGCAGTATATTCTGCTCCAGGAGTTTCATTTTCAAAAAAGTAACACAATATCAAATACCCTCTTTCAGACTAGTTCTTCAGAATATAAATATTTTAAATATTGGACTATAGTGATCCATAAAATAATTATATATTCTGGGAAAAAAACTGTCTATGGGGCACTTAAAATAAGCATAGTAGCAAAATAAAACATAGGCCTTGATTACATGGTCCTGGTAAATCTCTACAGATGAAAATTATGCATAAAAATATAATGTTGCTATTACATGTTGCAAAAAAATAAATTCCAACATGTAACCCTTTGCATGCTCCAGCCAGCACTAGCGCTTGTTCAATGCTTTACATGCAAATTACACTACACTGCAATTACAGGACACTTGATAATAATTAGTGTGTGCTTGCAAAAATCTGTGTCCATTGGCTATGGCCAAAAAATTATGTTTCAAAAACAAGGTTATTGAAAGCCTTAGCAAGTGCACAGAAACAACAATTACTAGTACTACACGTGTTCTCTTCTTTGCCACGATTACAGCATGGCAAGTGTTAATTTCGACAAAATATGTGTGGTGGGTGGTATATAAAGCCCCCCCCCCGGGGGGGGGGCTATATCAGCAACCCCTCCTCCATTAATAAAAGTAATGAGTGTGCCAGCCCAGGGCCCCCTTACTTACCAGAAGGACCAACAGTTTAGTAAGATTATTATTATTATCGTTTATTTGTAACGTGCCAACATATTCCGTAACATTAAGATCCCCTAACTAGGCCCAGCCAAGTCTTGCTCCTCATTCTTTAATCTTCAGGCAAGATAAAATTGTCAATTTGATGGCTGAATTGAGGAATAAGGGCTTCAATAAAGATTTCTTCTAATGGAGGTGCCTACTTACTGCGGCTGAATAGAAGAACTGGGGTATTGATTGACAATGTTGCATCCATGGAGGGTATTGCATAAGTACTCGTTTTTATTCATATCACATATATAGTTGTGAGCATGCGAGCTGTTGCTAACCCTTGCGGGCTGCTGCCCTTGTGAAGTGAGGGCCTCAGTTGCTGGCATGGAGTGCTGAAGGCGCTCCTTGCCAGCAACTGCGAACCTCGCAAAAAAGTACGAGACACGTTACGGCTAATTACGACCTCGCAAAAATCGTCCACAATTAGCGCACATGAAAAAATTAAAAACACAATAAATACACACAATACATACATACAGCAAGAGGGAGCATCCAGAGCCTCAAAAACTGAAGTTATGCCTCAGTTTAAATCGAAATAAAAGAGTTTAGACACTGAAATATTCTCTAAGAGAGAGAAAAAATGGCCGCGAAAAAAACAAAAACGAGGCTACAGCAGTCTAAAGACGCAAAACACCACCAAACACCTACGGAATTGCTGAAAAAGACGTACGAGATCCGAAAACAAGGATGCAACCCGCGCGACCTCAAACACATAACAAACACAATAAATACACACAACAAACATATAAAAAGCTTACCCACAGCAAGGGGGGCACCGAGGACCTCTGCAAGTAAAGTTACACCTCGATTTAAGTACAAATTTAGGAGTTTAAACACCCGAAAATCACCTAGGAGAGAGAGAAAAAAAATGGCCGCCGGACAAAACGAAAATGAGGCTACAGGACTCTAAACACACGAAACACCACCATCAACACGCAAAACACCACAAAACAGCTACGGATATTCCGCCACAGCCGCATACCACACATTAGCCGCCATTTTAGAACAATAACTTATACAATGCGGAAGTACACAGCTACGCCAACGGATTTGCCTCGCGCACGCACACTATTACACTGCACACATTCATCACGCTTACACAGCAGCTCCACACCACTAATGCTGCAGCAACATCAAAACAGATTGCCAGCTCTTCAACAGAATGCTTCCTCCATATATTACTTCAAAATAGGTAAAGTATATTACTTTATTAATGTATTATTTATTTTGTTATTACACACCAAACAGCATTAGCTCACTAACAATTATCATTGCCGTCTTTTTTTGATGGGCAATACGCTAGTATATATATAAATATTATTTTAATTTAGTTTTAGGGGTAGCGCTGGGGACTATAGCGCCATATATAAAAAACCCATGAAAGATAGAACGCTTGTGGGTTAGTTTAGAACATCATTGGTGATGGGAAACATACATATACATATACTTAAGGACAATTATGTAGTTGTACTAGCTTGTTTTATGCAGAACTGATTTTGATGTGTGTACTAAATTACATCATTAACAAAGCTATGTTTACTTTTACTATGTTTCTATACATCAACACAGATATTCTTTATACAGTAGACAGTAGTTATCCGGCACTCACAGGGATTGGTAGATGCTGGATAAATGTAGTTTCTTGTTGCTTGAGAGTTACTATTAAAAGATGCCTAGATTAGCTGCTCATAGGATGCTCTGCTAAGCAAATTTGTCAGTGAGGGCTGTTCTAGCAGCAGCAGCTTTCACTCCTCACTTACACACAAGTATGTTCAGCTGGAGGGTGCGGTGCTGAACCTGGGGAATGTAATGCCAACACTGCCCTGGCTCAGTCACTCATGCCCGGGGAATGTAACGCCAACACTGCCCTGGCTCAGTCACTCATGCCCGGGGAATGTAACGCCAACACTGCCCTGGCTCAGTCACTCATACCTGTCTGCTTCCAGGTAACATTGAAAACAGAGACATAAAATGGATGATATATATGTGCCTGTAAGCATTTTGTGGCATGACAACCTGGCTTCTGGCATTTGTTGAGCGCTGTAAAATTATTTTTTTATTTAAAGTACAGTATTCAATTTTTCTCTGGTTGCTTGAGAGGTCTGGTTGCTTGAGTTCTGGTTAACTGAGAGTCTACTGTATATTATTAGCACTAAATATTTATAAAAATTAAAACTATTGTGAGGAATAAAAAACGCATTATTTTGGTGTAACCTAAAACCGCTGTTCCAATTTTTGTCCTCATAAAAACATTTATTGCCTATTTGGAGTGCTGAGAAAACATTTTTTTTTGTTTAGCAATGAAAGGTCATACAACTACATAGCGTCTCCAAAAATCAGTCAGTGCATAATGGCTTCTGCTTTTCTGCACAAGAGTCATTAAACACATTCATAAATCAATGGAGCACAGTGATGCATTACTATAATTATTATTTATGCTCAGCTGGTTGGATTATATCACAGACTCATTTACTAAACAGTAATACACAAGGATTTGAAGGATTTTCAAATCTGATCCTGTATGCATTTTGCTCAGAGCATGTATTGTGTCTATATTTTATCCTAAAGGACTACTGACAACTAAGAGTAACAAAAGCTGTGCAGATTTCAAAATTTATTTTTAATTTAAATATATCCATAACATTTTGGACACCATAAAAAGTTATATACATTTATTTAAATAATCACCTGATCGAAACATATTAAAATAGCTCCAGTACTTGAAGGCACTATCTTGGCACGATTATTTAGTTCAAGCTTTACTTTATTGTGCACACATGTTACAACTATAGATGTAGCGGACAGTTCGCCCGTGGACTATTCGCAGCAATTTTGGCACGTTTGCGCTCGCAACGGACAGCAAACACATGCGCTTTTGGCTTCGCCCCCTATTCTTTATCATTGAGGAAACTTTGACCCTGCACCTCACAGTCAGCAGACACATTCCAGCCAATCAGCAGCATACACTCCCTTTCAGGGCCTTCCATCTGAAGGACAGCATACATTTTAGAATTATTCTGAAGCTGCATTTGTTGTGAGAGGACAGATAGTGTAGCTGCTGGAGATTTAATAGGGAAATAGATAGCCAGGCTGTGTATTTAGCTTCAACTACAGACCTGAAGGACTCATCTGATATCTGCTGCAAGGACAGCAACCCAAAAAGCCCTTTTTAGGGCTAGAACATCATTTATTTTATTTTATAATTGTTTTCTGTGTAATATAATTGCATATGCCTGCCAGCGTGTGTGTGTGACAGGCTAACACCTAACAGCTTATATTGTGCTCAGTGAAATAAAACAACACTTTTTTGACTGTAATAGATTGAATAGCAATTGCCTGCCTACAGGCGTGTGTGTGAAGCCTATTGCATCTACTCTGCCAACTTTTGCCAGTGCACAGTGATACGTCATATCTGGTGCAACCGTAGTGTACAGTGACATAAAACAACACTTTTTTGACTGTAATCGATTGAATATCAGTTGCCTGCCTACAGGCGTGTGTGTGAGGCCTACAGCGCCTACTCTGCCAACTTTTGCCAGTGCACAGTGACACTCATATCTGGTGGCACCTTAGATTGCATGCGCAGTGCCCCAAATTCGAAATAGGAGGTCCGACCAAGCATCTTTCCATCTCCCTGTTCCAAAAATCAATGCCATATACATGTCCCCTAATAGTGGACGTAACAGGGATTAAACCGATAGGAATAGTACTACTTAACAGTACACACCTTATAATAATGCAGACAGAGGCAATGCAGAGAGAGAGGAGTCTGAAGAAGAGGAGTCAGAGGAGGAAGGTGGCTTTGAGGAGGTGGAAGACCAAACACAGCATGCGTCCCAGGGGGCTTGTTGTCACCTTTCGGGGATCCTTGGTGGCTGGGTGGAGGAAGAGACCTTCAATGACATCAGTGAGGACAAGGAAAGGGACATGGCTAGCTTGGTATCTAACCTTGTGCAAATGGGGAGTTTGCGGTTGTGCAAAAGGACTGTTTGCGGTTGTTTGCGGTGCATTAAACGGGGAGATTGGTCTGTTACTTTGAAGCGGGTGTAACCCTTACACTACCTGATCGATACAACATCATACCTGATCTTTTAAAGCATGTTATTCCAAACAATTTAGGAATGTTAGGTGATTTATGCCCTTTATGGCTTAAAACCAGACTCTGCATCAACTATGTAATTTTCCGTGGGAGTTTTGCCATGGATCCCCCTCCGGCATGCCACAGTCCAGGTGTTAGTCCCCTTGAAACAACTTTCCCATGACTATTGTGGCCAGAAAGAGTCCCTGGGGATTTTGAAATTCGCCTGCCCATTGAAGTCTATGGCGGTTCGCCCGGTTCGCCCTTTCGCAAACATTTTGATGATGTTTGCGTCCGCAGATCGCGAACCGAACTACTACGCCAGTAACAAATATGACCACAATACAAACACTGCCAGAAATAAATATGGCGGCTGCAAGCACACTACGAAGGTGTTCCGGCTAAGATATGTCTTATCTGTGTTACAAAATGTCTATTGAGAAGGAATAACATATGCACTTAGGATAGAATAGGAGAAACACAAATAAAGGGAAAAGTTTTCCTTTCATTAGAAATTGTTATTTCACTCAGAGAAATAACACAAGAGACACAATCAGAATAAGGTTCTTATTTTTGACATTTCAAGAGTTTTCCACGCAGATTATGTCCTGCTAGAGGAGGACAAAATATGGAGGCACCATCAGGGTTTGGAGTGATCCATTAACTAAAATATTTTGTTCCAAAAGACTTAATCAGCTACTTTATTATTTGCAGAAACAATTATATTACAGAAGCAGTCATTCCTAATAACAACCAACGTCAACATTAGTACTCTGTTTGACCTTACAGACAAATTGTACTCGGGGCTCATGGTTTTGCAGGATAAAATGGAATGGAATCCAAATACACTTAAAATAAAAATAAGGCACTTAACATAGGCAGTATGGAAAAATCTATTTATTTATTCCGGTATTTTATAGTTATATAGTACTCAACATGCACTTGCATGAAACAAATCATAATGAATCAGGACTCTGTTTTTATAGTACTTGGGGCAATGAGCTTGGCTGATGTCACTGAAAACATCTCCCCGAAAGAGCTATGTCTTCTCCATTCTCTTCATCGACTTACATTGGGAGGTATGCCTTGAGATGGCCCATTTGGAGGTCCTACCATTCCCACCACCCACCATTCCAGTCCCAGCTAATTCCATCAACAGAGACAGGAAATGTAAACAATGGATAGGGATAAGACTTGCCGGCACCACAGCCACATCTGGGAATTCTCCCTGCATCCCGGTGCCTTGGTTAATTAGTGGGCAATGGGAGAGACTCAAGGGAGAGGGTGGTTTAAGTTGGATATGTGGATGTATTGTTTGTTTCCTGACTGGCCTTATGTTCAGTCTCCTCAGGTGGGCAATGAGGTACTGAAGATGGCTGATTGGATTAACTGATTAAGGGTTGATAATGTAATCGTGTTTGTGGGCTGAATGAAAGTTGTATTGTTTAAAATAAAGTGACCAGTACCGTCTTCGGACAGAATACAAGCATCTGGGGATCCAAGGGGTGAAGATGCTATGTCTAAGAGCTATTGCTTTTCCCTGTGAAGACAAGGGGATTTCTTCCTGTTCAATGAAGGACGACATCATTGAGAATGAGCAGGAAGGAGACTTAGCACAGAGAGGAACTCTGAGGGATAATAAGGATTTGAACAATAGAAAGTGGAGTAGGACATATGTGGGTCAATGTGGTAAAAAGCAATGTTATTATGGTTTTGCTTAGGATTATAGTCCTGGGAGGAATGATAGGACTCGGAGCCCTAATAAATTGCTACGATTTTAGGAATCGTAGCCCGTAAAGTAGCCCGCAAAGTATACTGCTATTAAATTAGCCCCTTTTAGATACCTGCAAATGTTCTGCGGGTTAAAGGTGGAAAAACCCTACAGACTGTGAAAATCTGAACACCTGTCCCAGCTATGCCTTTGATCTGCCCGTACGATCAAGGCCGTAAAAGTTACATTCGCAAATCGCTATTAAATTGTAAACGACAAATGGAGTCAAAAATCCAACTGGTACTAGAAAGGACCCGCAAGTCCTGTCCGTAGCACTGTAAAACCAATTATAAACACAATGCTGTATTTTAAATTAAAGGGAAGTTGATGTAATGTATTAGTATTAATAGCACAATATTCTCAAACCCGCAAATCGGCAATAAAAAATAATTTATTATATGTTTAATTTGCATGTTATATCGATCGCGGCAATCAATGTGTTACTACATATAATAGAACTCGCATGGACTAGAATATCATATTTATTGATTATTTTATATTGCCTTATTTCTCGAATGCTGCCCTATCACAGCTCGTACTTCAAACCCATAAGTGATTGAAATCTAACCTCCATGTTTTTAGTGAAGTAATGATGACGATCTCTTTTACTATTGGCTCCGTCTAAAGCCGTAATCATGTTCACGGCCGCAAATGGAACGCATGGAAGCATGGTGTATGGATTTGGATGTCGGCCACGTGTGTTACGGGCTTGTCTAATTTTATCGCTCTGTAACTCTGCCAATTTTCAAGCCCGCTACGGGCTTCAAATTTAATAGGGCCCCTGGATTTAGAAAACATCTCTATTCATATTAACACTGTGATTAGCCACTCAAGAAATCTCTTTATAGACAGACTAAATGTGATAAAGGGAACAGTGTAAATATAATTTTAACTTTTATATGCAACTAGAATATTGCCCGTCAAAAAATGCCGGGAGTGAAATTGTAAGTGAGCTAATGCTGTTTGGTGTATGGTAATGAACTAAATAATACATTAATAAGGGAATATACTTTACCTATTTTGAAGTAATAAATGTAGGAAGCAATATGCTGAAGAGCTGACAATCTGTTTTGATGTTGCCGCAGCATCCAATGTGTGTTTTGAGTGCTGTGGAGCTGCTGTGTAAGTGTCAGCAATGTGTGCAGTGTGTAGTGTAAATAGGCTGCGTGCGCGAGGAAAATCCGTTAGGGTACCTGTGTACTTCTGCATTGTGTAAGTTAGTGTTGTAAAATGGCGCCTAATGTGTGGTACGCGGCTTTTGGTGGTTTAGCGTCCTTATTCTTGGACCTCGTCCGTCTTTTTCGGAAAATCCGTATGTGCTTGGTGGTGTTTTGTGTGTTTAGGGTCCTGCCTCGTTTTCGTTTTTTTCAGCGGCCATTTTTTCTCTCGCTTAGGTGATTTTCGGGTGTCTAAACTCTTCAATTTGGACTTAAATGGAGGTGTAACTTCACTTGCAGAGGTCCTGGGTGCCTCCTCTTGCTGTGGGTAAGCTTTTTATGTGTTTGTTGTGTGTATTTATTGTGTTTTGAATGTTTTGAGATTCGTGCGGGTCGGCCGTTAAAGTCCTAATTTTGTGAGGTCATAATGTTTTTTTTCTAAGTCCCACGTCTCATATTTCTGTATCATAAGTCTGTTAATTTTTTTTTTCTAAGTCCTGCGTCTCGTATTTCTGTGTTGTAAATCCGTTAATGTTGCGAGGTCCGCAGTTGCTGGCATGGAGCGCCAGCGCTCCATGCCAGCAACTGCGGCCCTCGCTTCGCAAGGGACGCAGCGTTAGCAACATCTTTGGACTACCCGCACTCATGACAACTATATATGTGATTATTCCTTACTGTGGGGTTCCATGTTGTTTGCTTGTCTTAATTTCTCAGGATAGTGTATCCCTGTAAATTAATGAGCTTCCCTTTCGTCCTACTGAAAGCACTGACAGTTGTAGCTGACATATTTCCATTGTGCATACAGACATTTCGTCTGCATTTAAATTCTCCTTGCACCCCAGGAAGTTGATCTGCTAAAATCAAAATGGTAGATTCCCCAGCAGCATAATTGAGTATAAAAGGTAACAAATTAGAAGCTGTAATTTTTGACATTCTCAAAACATGTTGCCTCTTCTCAAAAGTAAATTTAAAACATTAACCACAGTGGTCCTACGATACTTAAAAATTAAAATAATGTTACTTAAAAAAGGACACGGTACCAATAAATTATTTTTTTATACCATTCACAAATGATACCACTTTATAACTGTTTCTGCATCCCAAAACTAAGCTAAAGTTATTTTTTTATTTTAAATATATTATTTATTTAAGTATAAAACATTGCACTTGGATATTTTCCTTTTTAATCTTCACAATGTCTTATTTTTATTTACAGATGGGCTGAACATTTTAGTGCAAACCCATGTACTGGTTTTTAGGAGCAGTGCCATTATGAATGTGAAAAAAAAAATGGAAGGAGCTTGGCACCAGTTCAGGCATATACTGCAAGAGAGGATTGAATGATCCCAGGAAGCTGTTCAAGGTGACCCTTACCGGATAAGCAGGGACAGCTGAAAATATATATATTTTTCTGCTTGGAAATGAAACAACCAAACAGTCCACAAAGGTATCATTAATATTTCCAAAGGAATTGTTTTTTTGTGTGTTTTTTTTGGGGGTGTAATTGGGAACAGGGTTTCCTCATCAGTTCTGTACGAGGTAGTTCTCTGTACGTTGGCTACAGAAATGCTTCTAACGACGGCATCTGACAACTCTGCTTGAGATGAATTTTCAGAGTCAGTAAGTTTCATGGCCTTTAAGTGATAGCAGGAGCACAGCTTGTCCTGTAGAATTGGCAACATCCGCAGACACTGTACATTTCTGGCGCGGAATCAAATCTAATGCAAAATGTTGAACCAATTTATTGGCAGGCAAAAGACAAGTCAAAATATAACTGCAGGTATATACAATAAATTTCACAAGTCCTTAAACCTCTTCAACTCGGCACATTGCATCCTTAATCAGAGCGGTGGATGTCGATCAAAGTTATAGAGACATGAAGAAGGGCAAACTGACTCTGTAGTTTTGTCGTGTAATTCCAGATTGAAAATACAGCAACACTATAGTTTGGGAAAAAGTTGACATTTTTGTCAAGTATGTAAAAAGCTAAAAAAATTAGTTGTGTAAGCCAAGACATTTACAAAAGCATTATGAATGAAATCTGAAGATTAGCTGACTCTGTTTGTGTCATGGGTCTTCCATCCGAGCCTGAGCAGAAGGTGGTTATTATTATTACTCTTTATTTATAGAGCACCAAGGTTTTCCGTAGCTACAGGATAGAATAGAGTGAGCAAATTCACAAAGGAATATAAAAATTCTAAGGTAAGCAGAAATACAAGTACAGGTACAGACAATTATATATATAGTTGTCGTTATTGCGAGTGTTGGTCACGCAATGTTAAAAGTTACGGGCTTGTGAGTGTGAAATGAGCGCCAAAGGGGATGCAATGAGCGCCAAAGGCATCAAACGTGCTCATCGTGAGGCCTGTAAGACTTTGAAAAAGGCTTGCAATGAGCGCCAGACGCCTTAGGCCTTTATCGTTCATCGCAAGGCCCTCAAGACTCAGAAACAGGCTCGCAATGGCACTCATCGCAAGGCCCGCAAGACTTGGAAAAAGGCTCATAAGGCACGTGAGGCACACAAGACTTTGAAAAAGGCTTGCAATGAGAGCCGAAGGCCTTATGCCTCCGACGCTCATTGTGAGGCCCGCAAGACTTTGGAAAAATTCTGTCTTTACGGCAGCTATTTTTTTCAAAGCCGTAACGCCGAAGCCCTTTGGGGGGGTCGCCAAAAGATTCCAATTGATTACCAAAGTACCTTACAAACTCACACACAGAGGGGGAGAGGCAGGGAGCCTGTAAGCGAGGTTGCAAGCTCATTTGCTATTCAATTGGCGTTTTTTTAACAGTCACAAAATAGCTATGAGAGATGATAAATGGAGGCCGTAAAGCCATCATTTTTTTTCAAGCCCGGAAATCCAAAGCACATTTCGGGCTTATGGAAAGTGATCAATTTCCCAAGCTTGCAAACGGTTTCAAGCCCGTACAGCACACAGGAGGGAGAGGGGGGCAGAAAGACACAGGTGAGGGAAAGGGGGGAGAAGGTAAAGAGACACAAGGGTGAGAGAGGGGGGGAAAGAGACATAGGAGGAAGATAAGGGGAAAAACCAGGGGAGGGAGAGGGAGCAAACACACAGCAGGAGGGAGAGAGGGGGAAACAGACACAGGGGTCAGAGAGTGGGGAGAGGCTCGCAATGAGTGCCAAAGGTGTTGAATTGCAAGGCCCGCAAGTTAGAGGGAGGAGAGCCTCGCATTGTGTGGAAAACTGCATTGCCAGGCTTCAAATTTTATTGCGGTAATTTTTGACGGGCAAGTCGCTAGTACAAATAAAAAACAAATAGGTCAGCGGACAGCTTGGTGCAACAGGAGTGTAGTGCCTACTCCAGAGAACTTACAAGGTAAGGTTGGGGTATGATATAGGACGGTAATAGGTGCAAGATGGCAGTGAATAAGGCAGTAGATTGATGTAAGTGGAGGTATCTCTGTGTTGTGTAGACTGTGTGTGAACAATTATATCCTGTAGAGTTGTGGATATTAAGGCTGAAGGTGATACGCTTCTTTTAATAGTTGGGATTATATTAGTGAGTTTTGTAATGTTTTGAGGCAGATCAAGGCAAGGAATTCCACAGGGAAAGGACAGCTCAAGAAAGGTTGGAGTGAGAGGAGGTGACAAGAGAGGAGGCAAGAAGAACTTCATTAGTAGAGCAAATAGGGTGATTGGTGGCATATTTTGAGATGAGGGCAGAGATATAAGGGGGTGCACTTTTATTAATGGTTTTATATGTTAGGGTCAGGATTTTAAATTGTATTCTGGAAGCTATGGAAAGTGAAGTGATTGAGAGAGAGGAGCTGCAGACACTGGGCGTTGAGTCCAGCATAGGCATTCCTTATGGATTCGAGTGGAGACAGACTGGTGATGTGAAGGCCAACAAGGAGCATGTCGGAGTAGTCAAGGTGCGATATGATGAGAGAATGGATTAGAATTTTAGTTATGTCTTGAGTAAAATAGTAACATATTTAGCATAGGCGTAGGAGCCCCAAAAATTCTGGGGGGGACAATTCAATTCTATTCCCAGGAGAGGGAGCAGGGGCGGGTCTACCTCTGGTGTAATGCACTGGGGCCCTGCTCTGGGGGGCTCCATTGTTGCAGTGCCCCTCAAAAACTTTCATCAGAAAGACATATTGCTGCATCTATATACTTTTGCTATTTTTTGTGTACCCTATTCATTTTAATGTGGAGGGGATTTGTCCCCCCCCATCACCACCAGTTCCTACACCCCTGCTATTTAGTATGTTTTAGATGAAAATGACATTATTTGGTTATTGTTTTATGTGAGGAATTAATTAATTTATAGTACAAGTTATAACAGTTTTATTTTAATGGTAGTAATGATGATGTTCACAAGGTCAAAAAGTTATTGTGTGTGGATAGGTAAACTAATTAATGAATATCCAACCTGTGCTATGCTTAAATACTATATTATAACAAGGTGCAAATACTATAAATGGGCCATGTTTAAATGTTTTTGAGACACATTGTGGCTCCATTTGCATGCCCCTCCTGGATTATTACAGTACAAATGAAGCATTGTATTTCTTGAGATTTTGAGCTGGAAACTGGATTTTTGATGATTGTAATCTTTCCTTGAAAATCATTACAGAATATACTCTCATAAAACTAATGATCCGGGATCTAGAAACTTGCATTGAAGAAAATTGGTGAGCTCTCGGTCTTCCAAGTCTTCCAAAAAGTATGTGAGGCCAAGTAAACCTTTTTCTTATGGCTGCTCAAAGTCCATTTCAACTTATCACAATGATACCATGCTTGCAGGGGTGGAGCAAGAGCTTAAAATCTTCAGAGCAGTCATTTTTCATGCAAAAAACTGTATAATGTTTCAAAAGCTTGCAATGTAGAAAATTTGGGTATTATATTATACTTTCCTAAAATGCACAATAACCCACTGAGATACCATGATGTGCAGCAATGCCAAGGGCACAACATCACGGAGGGACGTCCTGGGAAAGTCATTGGGTTACTGATATAATTTATTAAAGCTGTGTCCTTGCTTCTAAAGAAACGTGTTTGTATTTTGACCGAATGGAAAGGTCTCTGGGGCTCAGATAGGTCAGAAATGTCATGGTACTTTGACATGACAAAAACAAATAATCATTGGCAACTCTCATCATTCTCAAAAATAGATTTTAAAGCTGTATGCCACTTTGATTATATTTAATGTAGTTAATTGTAATGTAATACAGCCAGTAAAATATAAAAAGATATTTATTTATTTTGATAAATAAATTATAATAATATAACATATATTAATACATAATGTATATATATGTATATCAATTTAAATGTATATATATATATATATATATATAGTATATAAATAGTAAATTTGTGTTCACATTTAAACGTCTAAAACAATTTAAAAAACTTGTTTCCTGCTCATAGTTCCAAGAAATACAGTTATTACACTGCATTCTAGGAAGCTGAGCTGGGACATGCAAATCTGCCCACAAATGCCTCGCTCTTCAATCCATAGCCCCTTTTAAACATGGCTTCCTTTAAGCTCATGTCCGCTGCATTACATAGCTTTTATGCAAAGACATGGTTGGATTATACAAAAGCTGGGAATCCTACCCACGGACAGCTGTTTTAAGGTTACTGCCTATCATCAGTGTGGGGGCAGGATCTCAGCTTGTGTTGTGGGCCTTATGAGGAGGTAGTTCACCACAACAATCATATAATATATAGTGGGCAAAAGAGCGATAGAAGCCCTCCACCATCTATATATATCACATATATAGTTGTGAGCGTACGAGTTGTTGCTAACGCTGCGGGCTCGCGTAGCGAGTCGCGGCCCTCGCGAAGCGAGGGCACTGCCCGAGGGTCTCAGTTGCTGGCATGGAGCGCCGAAGGCGCTCCTTGCCAGCAACTGCGACCCTCGCAAACTTCACGTCGCAACCCAAACAGTACGACACACACATTACGACACTCGCAAACAACATACGACACACGTTCACACACATTACGGACTCGCAACACCCGGACGCTCCATGCCAGCAACTGAGACCCTCGGGCAGTGCCCTCGCTTCGCGAGGGCCTCGGCTCGCTACGCGAGTCGCGGCCCTCGCGAAGCGAGGGCACTGCCCGAGGGTCTCAGTTGCTGGCGGCGCTCCATGCCAGCAACTGAGGACCCTCGCAAAGCGAGGGCCGCAGTTGCTGGCATGGAGCGCCGAAGGCGCTCCTTGCCAGCAACTGCGACCCTCGCAAACTTCACGTCGCAACCCAAACAGTACGACACACACATTACGACACTCGCAAACAACATACGACACACGTTCACACACATTACGGACTCGCAACACCCGGACGCAACTCGCGAACATTACAAAATGTAAAACACAATACATACACACACCACATACATAAAAAACTTACCTACACCAAGAGGGAGCACCCAGCACCTCAAAAATACAACTTACACCTCGCTTTTACTTCAAATAAAACAGTTTAGAGACTAAAAAAAAAAACAAGCGAGAGAAAAAATGGCCGCCGAACAAAACGAAAACGAGGCTACAGCACTCTAAACTCGCAAAACACCACAAGAAACTCGCAAAACACCACAAAACACCTACGGATATTCCGATACAAACGTATAACACACATTACTCGCCATTTGACGCCAATGCGGAAGTACACGACAACGGTTTGGGCTCGCGCACGCACAGTGTTACACTGCACACATTCAGCATGCTTACACAGCAGATCCACACCACTAATGCTGCAGCAACATCAAAACACATTCACAGCTCTTCCACACAATGCTTTAAAATAGGTACAGTATATTCATTTATTAATGTATTATATATTTCATTATTACACACTAAACAGCATTAGCTACCTTACAATTTCATTGCCGTCATTTTTTGACGGGCAATTCGCTAGTAGTATATAAATAGTATATTTGTGTTCACATTTGAATGTCTAAAACAAGTTAAAAAATCTGTTTCCAGCTCAGAATTCCCAGAAATACAGTTATTATACTACATTCTGGGAAGCTGAGCAGGGTCATGCAAATCCATAACCATTGTAAACATGGACTTCTTTTGAGTTTATGCCCGCTGCATTATACAGCTTTTATGCACAGCCAAGGTTGGATTATACACAAGCTGGGAATAAAGCGAGGGCCTCAGTTGCTGGCATGAACCGCCAAAGGCGCTTCTTGCCAGCAACTGCGGACCTCGCAACATTTATGGACTTACGAGCCGCGGGACTTAGAAAAAAAAACATTACGACCATCTCAAAAATCCGACTTTAACGGCCGAACCGCGCGAACCTCAAAACATTAAAAACACAATAAATACACACAACAAACACATAAAAAGCTTACCCACAGCAAGAGGGGGCACCCAGGACCTCTGCAAGTGAAGTTTGACCTCCATTTAAGTCCAAATGAAAGAGTTTAGACACCCGAAAATCACCTAAGCAAGAGAAAAATGGCCGCCAAAAAAACGAAAATGAGGCTAAAGGACCCTAAACACACAAAACACCACCAAACACCTACGGATTTTCCAAAAAAGCCGGACGACATCCGAAACCACACATTAGGCGCCATTTTACAACCCTAACGTACATAATGCGGAAGTACAAAGCTACCCTAACGGATTTTCCTCGCGCACGCACACTATTTACACTACACACTGCACACATTGCTGACACTTACACAGCAGCTCCACAGCACTGAAAATACACATTGTATGCTGCAGCAACATCAAAACAGATTGCCAGCTCTTCAGCATAATGCTTCCTGCATATATTACTTCATAATAGGTAAAGTATATTCCTTTATTAATGTATTATTTATTTGATTACCATACACCAAACAGCATTAGCTCACTTACAATTTCATTGCCGTCATTTTTTGACGGGTAATATTCTAGTAAATAAATAAAATGTGGGGTCCTATACACATATAACAGTCAGGGCTCCCCAAACATACAATCCTATCTCATCCCCATCATCCATATGGGACAGAGGGAAGATGAAGCAGGGAGAGGTGGACTTGGGAGGATGGGAGATGACATAAGAATATGGAATTGAGGGGAGAAGTAATGGGGAGACAGGATAAGGGAAGGTGTCAGAGAGGGGAATTGGATAGTATAACTTTCAAAGATAGGTCATCATTTTGTAAAAATACAGAGATCAAAATAAAGGAAATACATTTTTTTTTGTTTTTACTGCCTATGTTACATTATAATCATATACATTATACAGTATATAAAAATACTAATACAGCTGAACCTATGCTGTAAAAAATATGTTCTTATATTAAAATGTGTCCGGTTTCTGGGGTACTAACAAGACCTCAGGCTTCCGGCATTTAAGGGTTAAATGGAATTAATTCAGGAATTACATAAACTGATGACATTTATTTTGTACATTTATTATTTGTTAAATGTACATTAACAGGAAGTGTGCAGTTTATTAAACATGATAATACAGGAGACCTAATGGTACAGATTGGCCCCATCTCTCATGTCATACGGGCTTTTTATACGATAAACAGAAATCTTCTCTGGTAGATTATATTTAAAACACAGATTTCAGTGTTTAGATGACGATTCCTTGGTTGGGCTTAAGATGACGTATTCACTTTAAACACTTCTTCGGTGTTATCTTCTCTCGCATCAACACTTTAGAGGCAGCTGAAACTGCAGACATGGTTTTGGGTAATGTTTAGATGTCACTATTTAATAAAAAAAATGTCTGGCACCAGTAGGTCTGCTATACAGTGGAAACAGTGACAAATTAAATTCTCTCTTTCTTAATTCTCTCTTTATCATTTTTATGATTCCTGTTTCTGGAAAAGGAAAATTAAATTGAACTTAAAAGTAAAACAGATTTCAATATTATAAACTGTGAAACTGAGACTCTTGACTCCCTGTCTCAGATAAAGTATGGTTCTCTTATCTCATTATGCTTTGTATCACATTTACTGTAGATTCTGTATAGTAGACACAAGGCTATATACCGTAAACAACTACAATTATTATCCATGTACTACTTTGGAGTGAAAATGAGTACACAAGTCCATTTTGGAGTAATCTTGCAGAACTCAAGTTGCTAAATGTCCCATGAGACAACCTAAGAATTGAGATTTTCTCTAAGACTAAAAAACATATCCAAAATATGCCATTACCTTACACAAGACACTACTAAGATTCTAATACACTCTCTCATCATTTCTCGTCTTGACTATTGCAACTCTCTCCTTGTTGGCCTGTCCATCACTCGCCTCTCCCCACTTCAATCCATAATAAATGCCTCCGCCAGACTCATCTTCAGTACACATCGTTCAGTGTCGGCAGCTCCTCTTTGTCAATCACTCCACTGGCTTCCCTTAGCCTCCAGAATAAAGTTTAAAATCTTGACCCTAACTTATAAAGCCCTCAACAACAGCGCACCCCCATACATCTCTGCTCTCATCTCCAAATACTCCCCCACACGACCCTCTTCGTTCTGCTAACGACCTTCTTCTTTCTACCACTCTTTTCACCTCCTCCCACTCCCGCCTCCAGGACTTTTCTCGCGCTTCCCCTATTCTCTGGAACTCCCTACCTCGCTTCACCAGACTATCCTCCTGCCTTAAATCCTTCAAAACATCAAAAAAAACGCACCTCTTTAAAGAAGCCTATAACCTTCCTCCCTAACATGCTCAGCACTACTCTGTTCCTACTGTACCACATAAAACTTTATCCTTTAGAATGTAAGTCTGCGAGTTTCAATCATGCGCAGTGCTTTAGGGAAAGCGCTATGGACACTGGATTCCAAGCTCAAAGACAGGGCCATCCACTCTTTGCAATGTATGAATCTTTAACTTGTCATTGCCTGTAACTTAATTTATGTATAGCGCTACGGAATATGTTGGCGCGTTACAAATAAACGATAATAATAATAATAATAATAATAATAAGACGTCACCATGTCCATGTAAAAGTCATCCTGTCCATGGAATGGACAACCAGTAGAAATGGTATAAATGTCCCATGAGACAACCTAGGAATTGAGCGGTTCTTTAAAAAGTCACCCTGTCCATGGAATAGACAACCAGTAGAAATGGTATAAATGTCCCATGAGACAACCTAGGAATCGTCACCCTGTCCATGGAATGGACAACCAGTAGAAATGGTATAAATGTCCCATGAGACAACCTAGGAATTGAGCGGTTCTCTAGAAAGTCACCCTGTCCATGGAATGGACAACCAGTAGAGATGGTATAAAATGTCCCATGAGACAACCTAGGAATGGAGGGTTCTCTAAAAAGTCACCCTGTCCATGGAATAGACAACCAGTAGAAATTTACGGTGCACAAAATGTCATGTTTAAGTGAAAATAGTATTTAATTTTTAACTACTGTATTGATTTTTGTGTGTGCGAGGAACTGTGAATTCAGATAAGATCTTTAAACATTGCCCTTTCACAGTAGAACTCAGTGGAAGAGTAAGTCGCCATAATACAACCACACAACTCAATCTATGGACTAGAAGTGCTAGGTGGAATCACTCATAACACCCTCAGAGTCATCTAAGTATAAGATGCCTTTATTTTATTGTCTAGCATACTTGCTAGTGTTGCTTGGTATTTCAGGGCTGGATCACTCTTTTGAGTGAGACCAAACTGATATACTACAGGATATTTCTCCCTGTGAAGAGCACAAGTGAGCTAAAAGAGGCTGCTCTCTGACCTATGGAGCAAATCTACTTAGGTGTTTGTCCTTGGATGAGCACCTTTACTCGTTTTTTTTTTTGTTTTTTTTTCCTCAACCTTATGAATGATAAAGGGCTCCAGACATGGACTCCTTGCTCACTGTGCCTTAGGATATACAGCTGCAACTCACTGATGAGGCCCAAGAGAAGCTGAAACGTGTCTGGGGTTTGCTGTTTCTCCTGTTCAGGGCAGAATTGCCTGGTATTTTGGGGCTGGGTCACTCTTTTGAGTGAGACCAGACTGATATACTACAGGATATTTCTCCCTGTGAAGGGCAGCAGTGAGCTAAAATAGGCTGCTTTCTGAGTAGGTGACCAGACATAGAGAAAAAACATACTTAGGTGTTGTTTGTTCTTAGATGAGCACCTCTACTCTTTTCGTTTAGTGTGATGCTGACAACTATTCATTGTAAGTCTAGTTCCAAGATATATTGATGCAAGCAGGGCATGAGATTAATGTATTCACTTCGTCTTGCATTCACCTTATTATCTTACCCCTGTTATTGTTCAGTATTATACAGTTTCCATTACAAAATACATATTTTTTATAAGTTAATATAATGGCATTTAATTTTAATATTATACATGTGAATCTGTGAGTTAACTTAGAATAACAATTGCATCTACAGAATTATTATTATAAGTTAACTCTTTGTTTTATTATAATGGAAACCCATCCAATGTTGTAAGCAAAGTCGTAATAAGCACCTTGTCAACTTGTTGTAATAGTCCGAAGCTTGTGTTCTGTTTTCAATTTAGTAAAGCTGTTGAGGGACCTGTCTGACTTACAAACAAAAAATATGACTATGCATCGGAAATGACTAGCAAAGAAAACGTGTGGGAGAAAGTGCTACAGAAAATGTGGTACTTTTTGAATAGAGAGTAATAATAATAGTGAAAAATTGAGGAAATAACTTTTTTGGATACCACAAGGCTTCCCTTTCGAAGATTTATAAGTGTCATCTCCATATTCCTAGCTTCTTGCCATTTAAAAAGCCTAAACCATAAAGGCTTTTGATACAGTGCCACATTGAAGGCTATTGCTCAAAGTAAGGGGTACGGGAATTGCAGTAAATATCTGCTCATGGAGCGAGAACTGGCTAAAAGACAGGAAGCAAAGGGTTGTTGTAAATGGAACATATTAAGATTGGACTAATGTGGTAAGTGGGGTTCCTCCGGGCTCCTTATTAGATCCTCTCCTTTTTAACATATTTAGAACTGGAAAGTATTGTCTCAATATTTGGGGATGACACTAAGTTGTGCAAGGAAATTACATCAGTAAATGATATACTTTCAATAAAAAAGGACATATAGATTTATGTAGGATAACTATAGAAGGAGGAGTACTAACCTAGGGAGTCATGTGATTGACAAAATTATAGGGTTAGGAAGGATTTGATTGCCTTTATGAAACAATCGGCAATGTTTCAGTTGGGTTTTAGTTTGCCTTCCCTGGGAACAACCAACTAAACTAACTAAATGTCTATTTTTTAACCTTAATTACAATGTTACTATGCAGGTTTTCAATTAAAATAGTGGGCTACCGTCATAATAAACTGTGTTGCCGATTAAGCTCTAATACTGAATGGTAACCAATCCAAATAACTGTTCCCACTGTTTAGTGTTTTGGTCTCTTTTCTTTTTTAATTTTAACACATTTTAAAATTCTGCCTGGTAATAATTAGTAGATAATCAAATGAAAAGGCGATCACAGAAAGAGATAATGAAGAAAAACACTGTAAGAATTAGCATGTGTAAACATCATCTGGTAACCATGAACAGGAAAGCTCTTACCCTTCATTATGTAAATGTGACAGAATACAAGCAAATACTAAACACTGCGGAAATGAAAAGAAAAATAAAAAGATAATATTTTATGTTGTAATAATACATAATCAACGGTGAAAAGCAATGCTAAATGTAACAATGATTTAGATAGGGTTTGTCATATAATAAGAAGAAATGTTACTTAATGAGCTATAGTAGTGAAAAACCAAAATAAAATGTTCTGCTTACCTGCATGCTTATTTTCCTCCCTTACACACCTCTCTCTCTCTTAATGGGCCACTATAGTTTGGAAACATCTTCATGAGAAATATTTTAGTTTGTTTTCTCCTTATACCTAAAGGCTTTTATTTTGGACTTTTGCAACTCTTAAAGCTTACTGGAGCCTGAGGGGGAAGGTGCTTCTACTGGGTCCCTAAGCTTGTTGTTGCTCTGAATATAGAGCTAGTCTACGTCTTGACTAATTATGTCAATAAGTAAAGGAAATGGATTCCCAGTAAAGCAATGTACCAATGTGTTATAGTATGCATTTTAAAGAGAGTTTTTAAACATTAAAAAAATGTACTTTTTAGTAAAATTTGTGTTTAAGTATTGGAAACAGGAAATGTCCTTCCTATTGGGCAAACACTTCATTATGCGTGACAAGCCTTTTATAGTGGAAGAAAAACACGAAAAAGATTGCAGCAGAATCACAAAAAATGTTGATAATGTCTCAGAAATCCTAAGTCCATGTTAAATAATGTGATCATCTTCATTTCAAATGTTTTCATCTCCTGGATGTTTTTGAAATACCTTTCGAGTATTTTGATTTTCAGGTTTTTGGATGTAGTGATCATTCTCAGTAAAATTGTGTCCAACTGGGGTACAATAACTTCATTGTGCTTTTTTGTTCTGCTGACAAGGTTTTGTTTTTGTTTGGTGGTTGGGAGGTTTGCCAAACATATTTTGTGCATCCTCAGTTATTTGTAGTTATAAATCTTTGATTATTTTCTGTAAACTCATGTAAATACAAATAAATGATGGTTCATCATTTGTATTAAGGTTTACTATTTACATAAATTGGGAGATTGTTAATTTTACTTTACTTTAAACGTGACTTGTGTTGATGTAATTTACCAGTAATATTTAGGCTTGTATGTTCTATGTTAATGGCTGAATGTTGGTAACTTAATATTATTAACTATACAATATACTGCTATTGTGAGGCAGAAACAAGCTGTTGAATATCAGTATTGTGAGTGGTTAAATGCACTATATGTCTTTGGTAAATTTGAAGAACTTGGGTTTTCCCAGTATGGCTCCCATAACACCACCATTAAACACCGAGGCCCTCATTCAATTGAAATTTGAATAGGGCTCTAAATAAGCACATAACATATTTTTTTAAAGAAGTTTTTAGTCAGTGAAAACCTTGCTTTTGCACAGATGCTTACTAACTAAAAACTTCTTTAAAAAATATATGTTATGTGCTTATTTAGAGCCCTATTCAATTGACCAAATTGCAATTGAATGAGGGCCTGAGTTTGTGATAGCTTGCAATGAGCCATATTAGTCTCACTTTTAGTAGTAACAACATTAGTAGTAGTTAAACAGTGGTATACTTTTATTTATAAGGCATCAAACATATCAGAATAATATGCGTCTTAACTTTAAATCTTTATTCAAACAAACGCAGAGTTTGTTTGTTGACTTTGCAAATTGGTATAAGCAATCAACATTGGATGAATCAATAACATAATATTTAATTATAATTCTATTTGCTATTCAAAATGTTGGTCCATCTGCGTAAAAGAGAACTGAATAGAACTATGACGCCTAGTAACCAATATACAACATCTTTGTCTGTTAACAACTTCCTCTTGTTGAAAGAAGTGATCATTTGAATATGACATGCTATTATTTCTGAATATATTTGAGTTCCAAAAGGAAATGGCTATACATCTATCATCAATGGCACAGATCCTCTTTTATCCCAATATT
The DNA here is from genome assembly GCA_027410445.1 of Discoglossus pictus. Lineage (NCBI taxonomy): Eukaryota > Metazoa > Chordata > Amphibia > Anura > Alytidae > Discoglossus > Discoglossus pictus. The sequence continues at coordinate 180,856,115 of CM050170.1, read as the reverse complement.
GTAGAATTTTACGCAACATGGGACACTGTCCAAGTTGTTTTCTGTCATCTAGGAAATATAGGAAAAAGCTCATGTAGATTAGGGTCATCAAAGAGAATAGGAGATAGCGTTCATATCTAATATGCTTATAATGCTGGCAGCTGCATTATTGCAGAGTTCTTTTGTTGTATTAGCGCCTTAATCCTCATGACAGTTTTTATTTTACCAGAAATTAATCTGAGTACCTTATAGAAGATGCTCTTTTGAAGCTGTTAAGATTCGCTAAAAATTTAAAGGTAAGATTACAATTTTTATTTCAATGACATCTTCATTTTTCAATAAGATTTTACTATTTTCAAATATAATATAATACATTCTTACAAGTGGAGAATATAAAAAAGGAGACATTACATTGGTTGAAACATGGGAACGCTAAAGGCGTCAACCTCTGCAGTAATATTTTAAATAATTCATATATGGGTGGAATAAATGTACGTAAACCCACATGTTGTTATAATGCAATTCAAGAGACTAATCATATATGAAATAAAGAATAGATTTGTGATTATCATTATAATTCATCTGTATTTATTGTGAGTTATTTCATTTACAGATACTTCCATATAATATATTAATTGAGGCCAGCTGCCAGTATTTGTCTTACTGAAAACATAAAGAGTGATCACTAGAGCTAACATTACAAATGTCCCCAAGAAGAAGCAAGATAGGAGAATTGCAAGTGGGCACCATTTTGAAAATCCCTGAGAAAGTTTCACTCTCTTTCTAAAACATTGCACAAGAAGCATGGTGGAAAACCATGGAATTGTGTTGCTCAATAGAAGAGGTTCGAGTTCCAAAGGGCTATTATGTGCCCTGAGAACACATTGATAATTTCCGAGAAAAGGATTTGTGATTCTAGGATGGGAATGGACCATTGTGGGATCTATGGATAGTTATTACTTTTTTGCCACAAAATATGGCTAAATTACCATGGGAAATAATCAAATCCAATTCATCCTAAATGCTTATACTATGCTTTTCCATCTCAATATTTAGTTCTTATTTACTGCTTAATTCTAATTTTTGGTATTGGCTCCTGCAGGATTCAGTTCAAAATCTTGACACTCACGTACAAAACCTCAACATCTCTCAGCTGATCTCCAACTACTCCTTTCACCGCCAAATGGATGCAGCCATTTTGCCATTAACAGGGCCATATATACACTCCTGTTTAAGTGACGTTGTTGTGCAATGTCACAGGTGAGAACACAGACAGAGATGACACAAATTATGTAAAAAAAACATGCAATAAAGTGTGAGTGTGCAGTGTTGGTGTGCCCCTTGTTGCTTATAAATATGCAGTTGCAAAAGTACTATGATGGAGCTTTTGCTATCAAGGGAGGACTGTTAATAGCGAAATGGCTGTGCCCATAGGGGAAATTAAAATGTCTAAATAATCAGCAAATAGTGTTATACCTTTATTTTAATAATGTATTAATATAAAGAAGGATATTAAATAAAGTGACATTTGTTTGACTGATTTCACTGGTCCTGAACTTAAAGGGATATGTAAATTAGCTGGATTATGAGTAGAATTAGTAGTGTATAAAAAAAAATAAGCATTTAAACACTTTGAAGTTAGCAAAATATCTTGCAATTTCTGTCAGTTGAAACGTAATGTTAACACCCTCCAAACCCAGGCTAAACTCGTATACAATTTAAAAAATAGTTTTGGCAAATCAGGAGGAAGTAAGACTGAAACATTTGTATCACAATCTGGCAGTTGCTGTCATTTTTTTTCTCTCTGCCTGTATCCTTATGGGCAATTTCATCTGTGACCCCACAAACCATAATTTCCTTTAGAGGTCACACTCTGTACCCTGCAGGGTACACTTTATGTAGGTTTCCAAGGGGTGTGCGCATCCACATATCAGTACCCAGCATATAAATATGTAAGTACATTCAACTTTTCATTATAATACATATTTTTCTACTAATCAGTAGCTTTTTATTAGGAAACATTTGAAACCCAGTTCGGTTACATATCCTTTTAAACCTGAAGTTAATGCAGGCACCATAAAATGTTATCATTTTACAGGTTTACAGCTATTACTGTTTCAATTTTGTGATATTTTGTTCTTTTGCTGTTCCTTACGTGCAAACCCAAATGAAAAACATGAGGAACACACAAGGAAACTTTTGAAAATGTGGTTATCCTGTCTTTCTCCTACTAATGATCATCTGTTAAGCCCTCGGAATCACAAATCTTCCTTTTAGCTGTTTTCTACTTAAAAGCTTATCTCCATCCATGCTGTGGATAGAACATCTCATAGACAGCACCTCCTGCTGGAATGGACCTAAAAACATTGTTTGAAACCCCCTTTACTATGTCCAGTCACTGGAAATCAAGAGCTTCAAAGAAAGTCATTATTTTCTCTTGAACAAAATGATAAAAAACAAATATACATTTTACTGTGTTTCAGACCAAATGGCTTTATTATATCAAAGGCTCACTATTGCGAGTCTAATAAATGTATAAAAATGATTTCTATTCTCATTGCTTAAAAGCAACATAGAAAAAAAAAAACAGGCTAATCTAAGGCAGCACCAGAGAAAGGAAGATGGTATATTACATATTATTGTGTATTAATACATAGTTCTTGAAGTAGTTATGAGCAGCTTGACAGTCCACTGTCCACTGTCAGGGGGCGTATGTACAATTTCCATCCATGCTTATATTGAAACTAAATTAAGCCAATTTGTGTGGCATGGGCAGACCAGATGGGCCTTTGTGGTGCATATTATTAGAGCACAGTCATGCTCTAATAGTTAAGGTTCCCTTGGACGTTCCATTATAAACTCATTTTCCATGGGCTTAGAACTTTGTGTTGGTTTTGAAATTTTGTATTTTAGGATGAATTGTGGGTCTGAATATATTTGCCAAACAAATTCCCATTGCGCAGACACATGGACTGTTTATTCAAAGTTTCCTCCCATCTCGAGAAGTTGACCTGCTACAGCCAAAGTGGCAGACTCCATTACAGCATAATTGCCTTTAAAAGATAATAAATTAGTGGCTGCATTATTTTTTTACATTCTGGAAACATGATACATATATTTATGTAGGTTGTTTATGAACTGTAGCACACCAGGTACTTCTCTCCGTCACTAGCCCTCTGAACTCCATCAAGTTGCTGCTCATTGCTTCAGTGACCTCATCTATCCATCTCTGCCTCTGCTGTCCTCTTCTTCTTGTGCCTTCAATCTTTCCCAGCATCAGATAATTCTCTAGGGATTCCTGCCTTCTTATGATATGGCCAAAATATTTGAGCTTCAGCCTCATGATCATATCTTCTAGCCAACAGTTCGTCTTGATTTCCTGAAGTACTAATTTATTGGGTCTCCTCACAATCCAAGGGACTCTAAGCAGTTTGCGACAACACCACAATTCAAAGGCGTCAATTCTAGGGCACTCAGACTTCTTTATGGTCCAGCTCTCACATCCGTATGTTACTACTGGGAATACCATAATTCTAACTATGCAGATCTTTATTGATAATGTAATATCTTTACTTTTACTAGCTTGTCCAAGCTTGCCATCACTTTTCCTCCCCAGAATTAACATCTGCAGTCACCAGCTAAACAGATATTAGATCCCAGGAAAATAAAATCTGTCACTGCCTCCACTTCTTCCCCATCTATTTGCCAGGAACTGAGATTGCCGTTTGCCATGATCTTCGTATTTTTAACGTTGAGCAGCAGACCAACTTTTGCACTCTACCCTCATCAATAGGTCCTTTAGTTAATCCTCACTTTCAGCTATCAAAGTATTATCATCCCCATATCTGAGGTTGTTGATATTTCTTCCAGCAATTTTTAAGTATATATTTTTTTTAATTTAAATTTTTGTTGACCACAGTGGTGCTTTAAAATAATTTTACAAATGATTCACATAATACTTAGTGTTGTGCAGTAGGGAACAATAGATACGTAAGTTGTATGAAACATATACTTAAACTATAGACATTTTCATCTAATAGATGTATTAGCTGTTAGACATCCATGTTGTTTGTACCCTGAGAGGATTCCCGTCACACTGTGATATAAATTACAATTTATTTCTCATCTGACTACTTTTATATATCCTATGCATAGGAAAAGTTCATCGTTAAGATTATATATCAGTTGTCAAATGTATCTCCTGATTCAATCTATACAAAAGGTAATACTCTTAGCGGTTTTTAAAACATAACATGACCTTTTCTTTTTGTCAAAAATATTTTTATTTTATTTAAAGGAAATCTATTTAAAATGGTTGTGATTTCCAAATATTGCTCTTTAGTGGTTTAATGAAATAGGACTTAAGATGAAAAAAATATATAATTCTCTCAGTTATCATTTTAACACAATTTGTATGATGTCAGGAACATGTAAGGAAAATATTTAATAATTAATAAATGTCAGTATATTTTTAAAACAGGGCAATAAGGGAACACTAAAGTCTGAGATATATTTTTTTTTTTGGGGGGGGGTAAGAAAATGAATGAACCATACTTTAGAAAACTTCAGTTAATTAACCACTGTGGTCATATTGAAGAACTACATTTAAAGGCATATTTAAGTTTCCTGAATGCATCTGATAGAGGAGAATCAGTAGTGTATGAAAACATTTTTTGTTTGAAAAAATCCCAAAATAAATATTAACAAAATCCCCCTGATGTTTGCAAATGTCTTTAGTTTTCTGCCACTTGATTTTGAGAAGGAATCCCCCTTGAAAACCTTAACTAAATTAGCATAAAATTCATAATTTGTTTTGGCCAATCACAGGCAGCTATAACATTGTTTTAATGACTGGGAAGTCACTTTGCAGCAAAGCATCATGGGATGTTTAGTCTTGTTTTCCCCTGCACAAGGAAGCAAGGAGGAGCTCAGACATGCTGTTGGCTTGAAGGTTAGTACATACCTGAATGCAGTGTTTCTATTGGTTAGTACGTACCAGATGCCTATGTAGGCAGCTCTGGGGGTATGGAAACCATATATATTTTTTGAAAATAAAATAAATCTGTATGTGTATAGAATGACTCCATGTAATGCGTGTCTGATATAAGCAGCAGGTGTTAGATTAGAAAAAGGTAAAAACAGGGAATCTTAGATATACCTTTAAAAGTATGCAATATTTTTAGAGGGTCACAAATTAGTACAATCTCTAATTTATTATGTTATGTGTATTTATGCTTCTATGGGAAGTCCCATTTTGGCTTCAGCGGATCAACTCTCTTATATGGCAGGAGACTTTAAATACACAATACGTGTTTGTCTGCACAATGAGAGTATGGCAATTACATCTGCCAGTGTACTCTACATAGACCTAAGTCCCACATGGGTAAGGTTGTAAGGTCAATGCTGGGAGGAAGGAAAGGAGCCTCTCACAATGCCTGTTTTTTTCTCTCCATATTGTAGACCTTTTGGGCACAGAGGAGCTTTTAGTGAATATAAACCTATGTTTTAATCACAAATAAGAATACATTAAAGGTATTAACATAAAAGAACCACTGTGGTCATATTTTTAAAAGTTACTATTTTGAAGAACTACACTTGTGCAACCTATTTTATGTACAGCCTCTAATTTATTATCTTGTATTACCTTTTATATGGAACTAGCGAATTGCCCGTCAAAAAATGACGGCAATGTTATTGTAACTGATCAAAGGTTGTTTTGTGTATAATATTAAACATGTAATAAGTTAATAAATTAATATAATTTACCTATTTTGAAGCATTGTGTTTAAGATCCGTGAACCTTGTATGATGTTGGTGCAGCATTAGTGTTGCGGAGCTGCTATGTAAGCGTGGTGAATGTGTGCAGTGTAATACTGTGCGTGCGCGAGTCTAAACCGTTAGCGTAGTGGTGTACTTCCGCATTTGCGTAAAATGGCGTTTTCTCTGTGTTGTCCGTGTTAGCGGATTTTCCGTTGGTGCCTCGTACTGTTTTTCGAGTTTCGTGTGGTGTTTTACGTGTGGAGAGTGCTGTAGCCTCGTTTTCGTTTTGTCCGTCGGCCATTTTTGTTCTCGCCTAGCGATTTTCTTAGTGTGTAAAGTGTTTTATTTGTATTTAAATGAAGGTGTAACTTGGTTTTTGGAGGTGCTGGATGGTTCCTCTTGCTGTAGGTAAGCTTTTTATGTGTGTGTTGTGTGTATTTATTGTGTTTTACATATTTGTATGTCGGCGTGTTGCGTCCGATGTTTGCGAGGTCGTAATGTGTCGTAACGTGTCTTGTATGGTGTTTGCGTGTGTAGCCTCGTTTTCGTTTTGTTCGGCGGCCATTGTTTCTCTCGCTTAGCAAATATTTTCGTGTGTAAACTGTTGTATTTGTAGTGAAATGAAGGTGTGAGTTGCATTTTTGAGGTCCTGGATGCTCCCTGTTGCTGTAAGTAAGTTTTGTATGTATGTGCTGTGTGTATGTATTGTGTTTTTAATTTTGTAATGTTCGCGAGTAGCGTCCGAGTGTTGCGAGGCCGTAATGTGTGTGAACGTGTGTCGTATGCTATTTGCGAGTGTCGTAATGTGTGTGTCGTGGTGTTAACGTGTGTCGTATGTTGTTTGCGAGTGTCGTAATGTGTTTGTCGTGGAGTTTGGTTTGCGGCGTGAATTCTGCGAGGGTCGCAGTTGCTGGCATGGAGCTCCTTCGGCGCTCCATGCCAGCAACTGCGGCCCTCACTTTGCAAGGTCCTCAGGTGCTGGCATGGAGCGCCTGCGGCGCTCCATGCCAGCAACTGAGACCCTGGCCCAGTGCCCTCGCTACGCAAGCCACGGCCCTCGCTATGCGAGGGCCGCGGGCTCGCTTTGCGAGACCGCAGCGTTAGCAACAACTCGTACGCTCACAACTATATATATGATGATTATACTGCTGTGGAATTTTTAATTTTGGTTTCCTGAGATGGGAGGAGACTTTGAAGACGAATTAAGTTTGTGTCTGCAGAATGGGAATATGGCAGTTACACCTACTAGTGTTCTCAGTAGGGCTACATGGAAGCTCATTAGTTTACAAGGTTGCCCTTGCTGAGAAAGAAACAGACAGCAGCTGGTAAGAACACCAAACAAAATCACCACACATTTTACAATGCAAAATTATATACTATATATATATATATATATATATATATATATTTTTTTTTTTATATATATATATATATATATATATATCTATATATATATATATATATATATATATATATATATATATATATATACAAACAAAAGTGGTTGTTGTTCAGTAATGTCCAACTCTCGGTGAAAAAATGGATGGCCAGGAACATCTGTCTCTGTTTCTGGTTATGTTCATCCATATGGTTTTCTTGGAGAAGACACTGGAGTGGGTTGCCAGTTCCTTCACCAGTGGGCTGTGATTTGTCTAATTTCTTCGATATCTCCTGCCCATCTTGGGTGACCTTACATGTTATAGCTCACAGCTTCATTGATGTAGACAAGCCCCTTGTGACCTAGAAGGGCTATACATATATATAAATAATATATATATTCTTTTATTTTGCTTTTTAGAAAGCAAAATAAAAATAATAATAAATACAAACTTTATATTTAAGTTTGTATTTATTATTATTTTTATTTTGCTTTCTACAATCATTTTGTCCTTTAGCAATTTAGCAATCACTTTGTTGACCAGAATATTTATATAAATATATATATATTTAAACCACGGTTAAAAAAAATACATATTTCACATTTATCTTTTGCTATTTTAAATACCTTATTTGTATGTAGTTTATGTCATTGAGACTTTATTTGGCTTCTGCAGGTTCTTTGATGTAGCGAACAAGGAAACAGACTGCCGATGTCTGCAGAAAAGCAAAAACTAGAAGAATTTTGAGTATGAAAAATCAGGTTTCTGCATCATAATTAGATATGACTATCACTGGCAAAATAAATGCGGAATAGCGTACATATCACTGATACTGTGCAGTAGCCGCCTCTATTTAACGAGAGCTATGTCTGATTTTTGGGATCCAGGAAAGGGAGTTGCCTTTAAAAGGTTTGTGGTTTAGCCGGGGCCTCTCGCTGCTGTTTTTAATCTGTGGAGTTTCAAATTTCTTTGGTCGTATTATTATTATCTAAACTGTTGACTGTGAATTCTCTAATTACATACAGATCTGTAGTTGTTTTTCTATTTAATCTTGGTATTTTGGAGAGACAAAATATAGCCAACAGGATATTGTGGTTGGCTAATTTCTTTAAATGAAAGATGACAGTAAAAAATGCTTAAATGTTACTTAATTCAAATTTGCCAGGGAGAATTCAGGGGTCGCCAACATGACAACAACAAGAGCTAGGTGATTTTGTTACGCGTCGATCATTCATAAAATTCATATTCTATGTTTTAAGAAAGTTGTTTTCAAGAACAAACTTGCTTTGTCTAGCAAGCAGTGTTAAGTTTTAAGGCACAAAGTGTAATAACTATTGATTTGCTGCCATGACTGAACTTTAGGGGGCCTGTGGGGGGGGGGGCCTTTTTGGTAACCCGCTTTTTGCAGCCTTGGCCAGTTGAAATTTTTTTCAGAAAACTCTAAGTTCAAGAAAAGCCATGTAAACCTAACCAGCTGTTGCATTAGGAGTCTATGGGAAAGCTTTCACCATGTTAACGCTTATAGTTGTGACCCCAATAGACTATTGGGACTATGGAATGGTGGGGGGCCCTGGACTGACTTGGGTTAACTGTACAAATATGTCCCCTTGTTTCAGGAAGGTGTCCTACCCGCCTGGATAGGTGGACTATGACAGCCATGATCCTTTTTATATATTTGAAATATATTAGTCTGTAGTTGTTGGTATGTAACTGTGCAAATGTTTATTAGTCTGTGTAGTATGTAATTATAGGTGTATGAATTATAGCCGGTCATGTTGATTATTAAATTGCTGGGTTTTCGTCAGGGATTTGAATAAAGTATATTTTTAGGGTTTCCTGGGAAAAGGGGGCCAAAATTTACAAGGTACTCAGTTGAGGGCCCGGTAAGACAAGAGGAAAGGCTGAAAGATGCCAGAGAACAATGGGCATTCAGTTATGAATGGGGTGGCGAGATAGGATAACCGCCATTGTTCTGGCTGATGATACTTTGGGAGGTTGGGAACAAAGAGAGGATTACTCAGCCCAGTTCCTGGCCAGCAGGGGATAATCAAGTAGATTGTGTCTTGTTTTGCTTGGGTGATGTTTTGTATACATGTGCTGTACTGTCATCAATAAATCAATCTCAGTTTGATAGTATATAATCATGATGTACTGTCATTCTTGGGAAAGGGCTTATGAGCTAAATCACTTGAGGGTATTCAGATACCTCTCCTGGGTCCTACTATAAAGTGATCTACATCTGCTCCTGCTGTTCCTGTTGTATCCTGGTGCTGGTATCCTGCTAGTTCCTATTCTAAAATGACCTACACTTGTTCCTGATCCTGTGTTCCTGGTATCCTGAACCAGTTCTTGGCCTGGAAAAGCTAGCTGGATACTGAGGCTTCCAACCCATCACAGTCCTGAGGGGTTTTCTGCAAGCAGAAAGCAGGGAGGTTTTGGAGTGCACCTGGTCTCCTCACCCCTCGATCATGACACTTACTGTGTTAAAAAAACATTTCACTTGATAACAAGCTTTTTCCTATGATGGTTTCGTTATCCTTTATTTTTCAACTTATCTCCCTTCTCCCTTTATGACCTTATTGGGATGGAGGCAATCAGCTAAAATGTATACTGTATTTAATATAGCCATTATATATCAGTAAATAAGAATTTTATTTATTATCAATGCAAAATTAAAACAATAATCCCCTCTTGTGATCCATTGGAAGATCCCAGTTATTACAGACATGGGCCCCTATTCAACTGAGCAATTGTAAGTTATTGGAGCCCCTATTGGAGCCCGTAAACTAATTTGCTATTCAATTGGTGCCCTTTAGTGAGCTGCAAATGATCTACGGGTTACAGGCTGAAAATTCCTGTGGTTGTCAAAATCGTAACTTACAACCCATCAAAGCCTTTGATCTTTCAAGCCTGTAAATGTGACAATCACTAAAATTGCAAATTGCTATTCGATTGCTACAATTCTTCAAGGCCGCAAATGTTTTCACACCCATAAACGGCATAAGTAGAAATAGGAGATAGGAGTCACAAGGGGGTTAAACACCTGATCGTAGCACTGAAAATGCTAATAAAAAATCAAGATGGAGAAAGCGATGACATTAGAATTAATTGCACAACAGTTTCAAGCTCGCAAATCTGCAGTCTCGGAATCAATGAGTTAATAGATATCCTACCACCTACATGGACTAGAACATTTGCTTCAGCCATTTTTAGTATTTTGTACATTGACAAATAGTGAGTCTGGTCACATTTCGGACTTCTAAACGCTAATTGTTGACATGTAACCTCCATGTTTTACTGACGTAATGATGGCGGTCTCAGTTACTATCGGCTGTTTCTTAATCGGTAGTTACGGTCTTGCTTAATTGATCATAATCACGCTCTGAAATGTTACTTACGATTGCATGGTTTACGGCTTTGGCTTTTGGCCTGTAATTTGAGGGTTTGTTTAAATGAATCGCTCTGTAATTGTATCAAATTTCAAGCCTACAGACATACGGCCTGTATAACATAATCTGCGGGCTTGCAATTGAATAGGGACCATAGAAAGTACCCATAGAAATCAATATAATTGCAATTGGTTTTTAATAAAAACATTTAAGTGAATGTGTTAGATAATCAAATTTGCATGTTGTCGGAAAAGATCACCTCTCCCTGCTAATAACTTTATTAGTTTACTTTTAGGGTGAGGTCTAATAAGTAGGAAGAGCATGCCCATTTGATATAAAAAATAATGAAGCTTTAACACACTGATTTACTCTGGTAATGCTTTTTCTAATTTCCACTTCCCCATAGTGAGAGCATAACCTTAAATAGAGTTATTGGAAGGGGATGAGGATATTTTTTGAGGTACTGTATTTTTTTAAAAACTTTCAAGCACAGTTATCTAACACTTCCTATTAATAAATCCACTAGCGCTCTCTGACGCTCAGCGTAATTACAATGCGCGCGCTCCGGAATCGTAATTACACAAAGCATCCGGGAGAGACAGGAGAGAGAGACTGGAGAGGAAGAGAGAGAGACAGGAGAGAAAGAGACATGAAAGAGAGAGACAGGACAGAGCGAGAGAAGCACAGGACATAGAAAGAGGAAGAGAGACATGAGAGTGAGGGGAGAGAGAGACATGAGAGAGAGAGAAACAGCAGAGAGAGAGACACAAAGGGATAGATAGATACAGGAGAGAGAGACTGGAGATAGAGAGAGACAGAATAGAGATAGAGAGAGACGCACAGGACAGAGAGAGACACATACAGGACAGAGAGCAGAGAGAGAGACTGCACAGAGGGAGAGAGAGCGCACAGAACACATCTCATGATCTAGCTCTTATGAAATGATTTAACAAAGACATTGGCTTAGATTAGACCATAGATTAGTCTATTACAGAACATTATCTGTATAAATTATTGAACTGCAGTGAACATCTTTGAACTGTTGGTGAGATATTTGAGGACCATAACATCATACACCGTATTCCTCTTAACAATATTAGTTAATCCATAAATGTTCAGCTAAAGGAATAGAGAAATATTTATTTTGACTATATAACCTACAATTTTGAGTTTTACATTGCTTCAATCTTAATTTTTTGGTCCAAGAAAAAACATAAAATTGGAACAAAATATGAGAAATGATCCTAATGATTTCTAAGACGTATGCAATGTCTTAGTAATCAAAATTAATAAACTTTAAGAAGGATGAGCTTAAAATAATATTAAACAGCAATAAAAAGATAAAAGTGGAGAAACAAGTGATATGAGTAATTGTCTTTTTTTTTCTTTTTTAATCAGAGCCAATATATTTTCTGTTGAAAGTATTAGGTATAAAATAATTTTGGATATGACTTAGCCGAGTATTTTGGATTCAGAATGACCAGAGCTGAACTGAACATGGTAGGGATGCCAAAAAATTATATTAAATGTCAAATATGATATCATCTACTTTTTATTCACATGTCTACAAAGAAATGTTTAGGTATAGTGGAATTTCTTTTTAAGAAATGTTTGCAAAACCACATACATTTTCATGTTTAAATTAGACAGTAACTCGATTAAATCAGTGGATTTCATCCCAATCTCTATGAAGGACTCCATGTAGATTTCTACTATATGGAAAACTGGATAATCCAATTTAAAATATGGGCAACTCTGCGTGCCCTAAATGACCAGCTATATATGAATTTATATGAGACTCACACAGGCTTTGTCGCTGACCCTTTATTCAAGGATAGCAACATCTAGACTTTTTCTATAGTATTTTACCAATTTTCAGTAGAATGTATGTGACTCCATCTAACTGGCAAACAATGTTAATACAACTGACTCTAAAAGTAGTATAAATGAATAATCTTCAATCTCCTGAAACACAAATTATGAATTATAATTTATTCATATGTATTTATATATACAGTGGCACCTCGGCACGCTTGTATCTAAAAAATTGGCGAAATTGATATTCAACGCATTTTAAAGTGCAAGGACTAAGGTTTTCTCAGTACTCGTTGCACTTGCTAAGACCTGTATGAGTCCTGATTACTCCTTATGTGTACTCATAGTTTTCGCCACTCGTCGTGCCTTCTAGAGCCAATTAACGATGATCATCAAGGGTTCACTATATATATATATATATATATATATATATATATAATGTGACATAGACTGTGTACAATTAATGTTTAGCAGCTTTTTTAATAATTTCATGATATGTTTGCCAGACTTACATTATAAACAAAAGTAATTTTATCTGGTGCTGTAGACAATGCACAGGCATGTTATAATTTTGCGGTCTTTTATTATTATACACCATTAAGCATGTTATGCCAACCATTGCATCTTCCCCAACCAATATGGCGCCTTTGATTGTGCAGGATAGGATCTAAATACATCCACATACAGCATTGTGTTTTTTAACATGCCATTGTGCATGCGCCAGCAGAAACAGCTGTGAATGCTACATTGTGGAGCCCCTATCAGCAAAAAGAGGTTGCTCTCTGAGTAGGTAACCAGACCCATTGAACAAACCTTAGATATTGTTCGTTCTCAGATTGAGCACCTCTAATTTGTGGTTTTTGATTTATTTCTCACTCATCTAAGTCTCTGGTTTCAACTTAAGTGAAACGCACCTGAGAAATGGAAGTGGAATATCATAGACATAGATTGACCAAGCACAGTGGTTAAGGCCATTTTATAAAACGTAGTTTTTAAAAGCCAACATACAGAGGATATAGAGGACCCTGCTCTTGCACTCTTCCTCCGGTCTCTTTTTCAGGTCATGTTCCATTCCTCTCCTTCATAACTTGACTGTAAGGTGCAAAAATGAGTTGGGGAACCCATAGCATCTTGTCTCTATACATAGTCATGGTAGATCTTTGTGGGGTCAGTAGAACAAAATTAAACTTATTTTATCCATCTCTCCCCTAATAAATTAAGAATCACCCATTGCCCCAGGCAGCTGTAGGTAGAAGGGATGACTCCCTGTTGCAGTAGCTCAGTCTCTCTGTTTCTGTTCCTCAAGCACTCCTTTACACTTCACTTTCTTCCAATTCACTTTTGCCTCCTTACCACCTTTTCTTCTTTTTTCCTGTCTATATTCATACTGTGCACCTGAAACTGTGCTAATATATGTGCACATATATATATATATATATATATATATATATATATATATATATATATATATATATATATTTGTATGTGTCCGCATCTATTTGAGCATACAGCTGAATAAACTATTAGTTATAATGGGCAAAAAAATACCTATTTCTTTCACTTCTCGAATAACTTTGCTTTTTCATTTTGATTTAAAAGCTGCGTACTTAGCATACCATAAGAAAAAGATTAAATTCATCATCACAAGTTCCTGCAGTAGGTAATTGACCAAGCCTGTAAAGAAAGAAAATGTGAAGTACTATTTACACATAATTCAAAATTTTGCTCCAGGTCATAAATATTTCCAATTGTTACGATCTAAAGGCTTAATAGTGAGATTCCCTCTTCACACCACATATCACTGCTTTATAAATATTGGACATATGCAAGAAATTGCTGTATTTCAAAAGATAAGGCAAAAATAAATTGTTTTGCAGCTGTAGATAATTTAGCCATGCTCATGTATACATTCTCTGCATATTTATTCTAGGTTAATACAGAGTCTTAAAAACTCTGCTTAGTGTTTACACCAAGCCTCCAGTCTGAATTTATGTCTAGAAAAATGGCATTAATACCAAACTATAATGGTATGTGGGTGCTCAGTAAAATACTTGTACAAACTGATAGGGGAGATACTACTTAACATAGTTTTGATGAGTAAAGGACCCTATACCATTGGGGTTCAAATTCTAACAACATTTCAACATTAAATAAAGATAATAAAAAACATTAAATTTACTATGATCACATATAATAGTTGTCAAACTGCGAGTCGGCGTCAGGCTTTGCGAGCTCGCAAGAACTGCGTCCCTCGCAAAGCGAGGTGGAGGCTCCAATGTCCGCTGCAATGAGATGAAGGCAGGCCAGAAATGTGGACCTTCGGGAAGCGAGGGGCAGCATTTGCGGAGGTGGAGGCTCAATGGCGCCTCACTTTCGCTATAAAAAAACCCATATAAGCAGGACTTAGAAAACAAAAAACTTGCGGGATGAGGAAATAAGGACTTAGAAAAAAAAAATATGAGCCGTGGGACTTAGAAAAAAAAAAACGAGATCGCAAAAATACCAAAGGAATATGGGACTTAGAAAGAAAAAAATACGAGCCGTGGGAAATACGAAGTTAATGGCTGAAACGCGTACATCCCAAAACAACAAAAACACAGCAAAATAACAATGAAATATTAAACAAAAAAACACACAGAGCACTGGGGGACAGCCAGGACGACTAGGAGTGAGGTTGCAGGTGAATTTAAGTCATTTTTAATACGACAACATATACTGCTTCTTCCCTCCCCCTTTCATTGCATGATCGGCCAACTGGGAGTGAGGTTGCAGGTGAATTTAAGGCATTTTTAATACGACAACATATACTGCCTCTTCCCTCCCCCTTTCATTGCATGCTCGGCCGCTTCTCCTGCTTTCTTACTCTCCCAAACTCCAGAGGTCAAACAGAATCGGAGTCGGCTCTGCGTCCGCGCTCGGTGCTTCTTCCCAAAAACGTAACCATGGCTTCCTTGACAATGCATCCGCTATGCCATTTTTAACTCCCTCAATGTGTGTAGACCTTATTAGTATGTTAAATTGAAGACACTTCAATACCAATTTCCGCAGCAACCACACTACTGGTGGCGAAGAGGCAGTAAGCACATTAATTGCCTGCACCACACCCAGATTGTCACACCTAAAAATCACATGTTGTTCCCTCAGCTGCTCTCCCCACAACATTACTGACACTACAATAGGAAATAATTCTAAAAACATAGATTCTTAACCACCTTCCTTTCCTTCCAAACCTCCGGCCAGCATTCCACGCACCAATGTCCACCAAAATAAGCCCCAAAACCAATAGAACCTGATGCATCTGTAAATAATTCCAAGACCTCATTGGGCTTCTTAACATCAACATTTTCCCATTGAACTTCTGCAAAAACAAATCCGAAACTCTCAAATCTGCCCTGTGCTCCCTTGAAATTCTTATATGATGATGAGGCTGGCTAACCCCGGTAGGAGCCAACGCCAACCTCCTTGCGAATAATCTTTCCATGGGCATAATGCGACAAGCAAAATTTTGCTTACCCAGCAAAGACTGCACAACTTTTAATGTAACCTTTTTTGCTACCAACACTTGCATTACCACACACCTTAAATCCACTACCTTCTCCCATGGTAACCTACACTCAAAAGACACTGAATCAATATAAATACCCAAAAACTGCAACTCCTGACATGGACCAACTGACTTCTCCTCTGCTGGCGAATTTCCGAATTCCACTGCTAAGACCTGGAACTCTTGAAATAGCTTGTGACAATCCTGCGACTCATACGAGCCTATGAACAAAAAATCATCAAAGTAATGCACAATGGAGTGATAACCTGTCCTAACCCAACAACCCAATGCAAAAACGTACTGAACTTTTCAAAATAGGAACACGAAATAGCACAACCCATAGGTAAACATAAGTTGACAAAGTAATAATCCAACACATGACACCCTAAC
Organism: Discoglossus pictus; assembly: GCA_027410445.1. NCBI lineage: Eukaryota > Metazoa > Chordata > Amphibia > Anura > Alytidae > Discoglossus > Discoglossus pictus. The sequence continues at coordinate 180,839,859 of CM050170.1, read as the reverse complement.
AAATGATGAGAGTCTGGATGCACAGGGAGCAATCAAAAAGCCGATTTTATGTCAACTTTGGCTAACCAAGGCCCTCTACCAGCCTTCCTAATTCATTTAATTGCCGGCTTGACTGATGAATAAGTGACCGATAACGAATCCCTGTCAATACCATCATTCACTGATAGCCCCTTCGTGTATGACAAATGGTGAATTAACCTGAATTCTCCCACCTCTTTCTTGGGCACCAAACCTAGCGGGGAGATCCTTAAAGTGCTAAAAGGAACTGCTTCAAAAGGGCCCCCCATTCTACCCTTCTCAACCTCCCCCATTAACTTTTCCCATACAACTAAAGGCTGATCTCTGGCGGACTTTAGGTTCGGGGGCCTCCCCATAGGCTCAATATTCTCGGACGGAATTATAAAGCCCTCTGCAAAACCCCTTTCTGCATCCTCAAACCTGCATCCTCCAAACGCCCGGGACATCTATCGTATTGCCTTAACCAACCCACCATCTTTTCTAGCTGCACCGGACTCCTCCCCTTTTCCAATCAGCTCCCCTCTTTTCTGGCTCTTTGCTCTTTTGAAACGGCCCTTACATGATGCCTGCGGTTCCACCGCTGCTGACCCTCTTCTCTGGGCCCGTGTACCTTCTGCATCCTCCATGTTTTCTCCTCTAGCTCCCCATCTCTCAGACCTTCCTGCCAGTATCGCAAGACCCGCCTCCTTACCCTCCGCTGACGTCACTGCGCAATCACGTCCGGCCTGCCGGCTCTTCTTTCTTCCTCTGCCGGATCCTTCCGCCGGCTCCTCGCTGCTCGGCTCTCCTTTCGCCGGATGGACCTCCACAGACACTGCACCCGCTGCCTCTCTTCTCCCATCACCTCTCCTCCTGGCATCCACAGGTGAGTGCTCGTCTGGCCTGCCTGCGCCTCCATCCGCCTCCATCCTCCGGATATTGATTGCTGGATATAATAATTACAAATAGGTAAAGTATATTAATTTCTTATTTTATTAATTCATTTATTATCATTAAAAAATATATCACATATATAGTTCTCAGCAGCCGGGCTTGCCAAAAAATGTTGGTAAAGCAATGATAAATTTGCGGGCTCGCATTAAATTTGCGGGCTCGTGTAGGAGCCAGAACAATTCCGGGGGGATAAAGTTCATTGTATACGGCCTGTGTATACAATGAGCTGTATCCCCCCCAGAATTGTTCTGGCTCCTACACCCTGCTCAGGACCTTCCAGAGAGGCCATGATTTTGTTTTAACAAGTAGGAGTAATTAGCATTCAACACGCTCTAATTGCCTCAACAGAGTAAACCGAAATCATGGCTTTTCTGGTGGATGCCGAGGAGAAGTTTGAGAACCACTCATCTAGATGGTGTTGGAGTATCTATCTATCCATCCATCCATCTATCCATCCATCTATCTATCTATCTATCTATCTATCTATCTATCTATCTATCTATCTATCTATCCATCCATCTGTCTATCCATCCATCTATCTATCTATCTATCTATCTTTCAGTTGGTCTAACTTTCATGTTCATTGATATGGCACTTCAGAAAACCTAGATCATTTATAAATGAAGACTAAAAAGAAGAAACACACAGCTAGATCGGTTGGTACGCAAATTGCCCATGCTTGATATAGACATTATCAATGGCAAAAATGATGTAGAAGATGAAAAATCTGATAATGTGTATCAAGTAACGGTCACCGATCGTGTATCAAGAACAGTGTGCGGCATTTGCTTACAACTAGCTTTTCTTAAATGTCAATAAGTATTTGCAAAAGAATATCTGATATTGACTTCAAAGAGTCCACATGAATGACATTAATAAAACATATGGAACCTTAGCTCAGATCTCCACCTTTTAAAATTGAGCTCCAATTTATTTATAGTATGCTGATAATATTTATGCAGTTCATTTTCTAAACTTGTTTTGGATATTGGATGTTTTCAATGTAATTAGTTCAGGCACAGATTACCTTTCACACTTCCAAGTACTATGTCAGTGGCAGACTGGAAGGATTCAGAATACTTATTAGCACATTCTGGAAGCATTTTCCAAAAGAACGGTTTCCATAGGTTCTAAATTCCAATTCACTTTTTTCTCCAGGCAAAAGTCAGTGAGTCATTTCATCTTGATTATACAGCTACATACATGTTATATACAAACTGTATAAGTTGTTGCCCTAAAGGCTGCAAGTTAAAAGAATGAATTTTTGCAATGTGAAATTGCATTTTCTGTATTTTTCTACTATATGATATATTGAAGTATGTAAAATGTATGATAGTATGATGTTAAAAACGTATCTCCTACTCAGGTTTCCCAGAAATACAGTCATTGTACTGCATTCTGGTGGGACTGGGAGGGGATGAGATAAAATGTATCTTACTCTTGGAATATATATATATATATATATATATATATACTAATTATTTACTGTACTACTGTATGGTGGATGGCTTCTATCGCTCTTTTGCCCACCATATATTAAATGATTGTTGTGGTGAACTACCTCCTCATAAAATCTACAAAAGCTGGGATCCCACTCCACACTGATGATAGCCAGTAAGCGTGAAACAACTGCATGTGGATGGGATTCCCAGCTTGTGTATAATCCAACCTTGGCTTTGCCTAAAAGCTGTGTAATACAGCAGGCATAAGATTAAATGAAGCATTGTTTAAAAGGGGCTATGGATTGAAGAGCCAGGTATTTGTGGGCACATTTGCATGTGCCTGCTCAGCTTCCCAGGATGCAGTGTAATAACAGTTTTTCTCTGATTTCTGAGCTGAAAACAGGTTTTTTAACTTGTTTTAGACATTCAAATTTGAACACAGATGTACGGTGTACTGTACTACTGTACGGTGGAGGCTTCTATCGCTCTTTTGCCCACCATATGGTAAATGATTGTTGTGGTGAATTAAGCGATTAATTAAAAATAGGTATTTTTAAGCAAGAAATAAAAGAATTTTAAAAACACTGAAGCAAGTCATATGTGGATAAACATGTTTTAAAAAAAAAAGAAACCTTGGACCATGTGTATTGAAGGATGAAGTGTTGCAGGATTTTCAGAGAACATCTCCATTCCTATTTTATTCTACAAACTGTGATTTGACATTATCAACATTTTGACAACACTTTTTAGTACATATGGCCCATTATCTGGGTTTGGGTCGCTATTTTAGCATCAGCTTCTTCATAATCCACCAAAGCAATCTCCATTAGGAAGGTAAATAATAACAAAAAAATGAGAAACACCCTCACATAGAAAGGCCATGATCTTGCCATAAACTTTCAAAAACTTTTTATTTAATCTGTACTGATATTATTTTTATATTCTGTTTCATCCTATGTATAGCGCTGCGGAATATGCTGGTGCATTTTAAATATGAGATAATATTAATAATAATAATAATAATAATAATAATAAAGTGTAATGCAACCAAACAGGTTTGACTTTTGACTTTTAGCCCATTTTAAACTTATAAATTATATTGTTGTTTCTGTAGTTTTTGAGGTTGCTTCCAAGTTTATATTTCACAGCTATATCCAAAAACTTAAACTCACACATTAATGAAAAAGATAATTAAATACATTTCCAGCTGGTATTATGTTTGTTTTTTTGTTAGATTATGGGTTGATAAAGACTTATATTTCTGTGCTGGTAATTACCATGTTTTCAATTGTGTAATCATTTTTTAAACTTATATTCTTATGTTTTTCATACCTTAAACATAAATCAGTAATAATTCATAAACATAAAAGATAAAAGTACAGAATGATGCTTTGCATTACGTAAAAATATGGATTAATTTATAAAGTCACACCTCAATCTCTATATCTTGTTTTTAACCTTATATAAAATTGGGAGATTATTGCCAAAATGTTGTTAAAGCTAAAGTATTATAATCTGTCCATGGTTTCAAAATGTTGTTAAAATTGTTCTCCCTGCTCAAACATAACATAATAAATTTTCTTCATTCAGAATATTTGCCAAGCTTTTTTCTCTCTATTTTTTTATTTTATTTCTTACTTCTTCCCCTTTTGTATGGAAGACAAAATATATTTTTATTATTTCATTTAAAATGTATCATATGCTTTGGATAAATATGTTAATGAATGTTAATGAACAAACATTTTCTTTAAACATGATTTTATGCTTATGGCTTATGCAGTTACTAATATATTTAGTTTGTTAAATATTTCATACGTTTCCCAAAATAGCAATAGTGCTTGAACTTGGGCTTGTGATTTAAACTTTCCGAGATCATTTCTTAAATCTATGTTTTAATACACAGGGCGTCACATTGATAAACACCGACCTTAATGCATCTTTTTAAATAATAGTTGATTTTGTTTAGCTACCTTCCCTGTTTACAATGTTTTCATTTGTCTTTTTTTTGACATATATTGATTTATGGATCTAAATATGTTTACATTGCAACATAGGATAATATGTTGAAATAAATTTACGCTCACCTGGTGGTTATTCATTTCAGCTGTATTTGTTAAATTCCTTTATTAAGTGATATTTTTGTCTCGTGCAATGAGAAGCAAAAGCTAAGGATATTTGATTAAGATAGCAATGACATGTTTCAGATCCTTAATGCTATAATGGACCCCGAGGGATTGGCCATTAACACACATTTCTATTTGTCAAATAAAAACATATGTGTTTAGTGGAAGAGTCTTTGAAAATGATGGCCATTCCTTGCCCTTTCTGTTCTTCTAGTTAAGGTTAAAATCTTATCTACATCATCAAATGGATGGATGGATGTAAATATTCCCTTAGGACAAATGTTGATTAAATTCCAACCAAAGAAAATGGAAGAATAATGCGTTTTAGATATAGATAACAAGATCATGCATGAAAAGCAGTATTGGGGTTTTTATCAAAAGCTACAGAGAAATAAGAAAGATTACTAATGTTATCCATTTATTGCAATTTTAGCATCTTGGAATAATATGAACAATGATGCTATATTTATTGAAATACATTTTTATTGGTTGTATAATGATTTTAGGTTCTTATATCCAGTTAAGAACTGCACAATGTTGTACAATTTGAGATTTTAGGAAAATTATAGATATGATTAAAAATATTGACATTACATTTTAGATTTACTTGTATTTGTTTTGTTCCTCATACAGTATATTTCAAAAATACATTTCAGAATTTACATTTAACTGCAAATGCCAAACATATAAAAATGGAATAATTATGGTAAGTCACATAAATCTGACTGGAAATTGGGTGGACCATATAACGATTGTTTATAAATGTTGGAGACCTGACATCCATTTAATTTGTTCATTAAAATTCATATATTATTTATATAAATGTAAAAAAAAAAAAAAAAAATATAAGCTAACAAAAGAAAATAACAAGTGGTTGGTAAACAGCAATATAAAAAATAGTATTGATGGTAATTTATTTTATTCAAACATATGTATATATTATTACCTTTTTAAAACCATGATAATATTTTAGTACACCATGAATATGGATACATGGCTTATTATAGGTGTGTCTAGCAAGAAAAGTAAATCTAATAAAAAAATACATTGAACATTTGCAATTAAAAGACAGATTTTATAAACATACCATATGAAAAAATATAAATATAATTATATTAAAGAATATTATTACATGTCTTTTAATCCCATAAATGTTCCATGCTTTGAGTTTGCTCGAAAAACAAAAAATAATAAAAAATTTAAATATGTTCAATTGTTTTGAATTCCTAACGGCTGTGTACATATTGTATTCATGAACTAAAAAGTAAACAGGTAAATATAATATAAAAATTGGCAGCTCAACCAGAGTCAGATATCATGCTAATCTGAAAGTTTGCTTAAAAACTTGACTTGAAATTTGATAGAAATGTGAAAATTAAGAAGTATTCAACCTCGACTCTTTAATTAAATGAAGTAATGGCAATAAAATTATTTTTTCATCTTGAATGAAAAAAGAATGAAAGAGGCCAACAGATGGTGGAAAGTTGAAGGTTTAGGACTATGAAGTTCTGCTTTATTGATAGTATGGTGGATACCATTATGGTGGGAGCTTTTGTAGGAAGTCAGTCCAACCCTGGTTGTTATAGTCATAGGGTTATCACAAATTAAGGTCAAGGACCCAGTTATTTATATATTTTTTAAAGCAGGTCAGAAAAAGGGCAAGCTAGATATGTCAATTAGTTCATATCTTATCCATAGCCTAGGAGAAGGGTGATGTCTGCTTTGAGAGAAGTGTGATTTAGAGGAATAGTATTTCTACAGAGAAATAACAATTTTATCTTATTCATCTTATCTCAGGTGGCTAAATTGAATTGAGAAGGGCTGTGATTATAGTTTTTGCCCATAGGACATAGTGCATAGTAAATCAGGAGATGCAAACCTCAGCCACTTGAGATGATTAGTAAATGTACCCCCTATATTAAGCAAGAATTTTTCTACAATTTTAGCTGACCCATTACTACCAGTTTGAGGAAGGTTTTGATGTAAAACAGTAACATTGACCACTCTCACATTAAATTATAACATGCCGGCAAAACGTATTGATAGCAAACTGCACATCCTATTTAATCATAACTAAATTATAAGCAATGTTTTAATTAAATTAGGCTGAGAATGCTTATTTTTTAATTATATGCAAAATTTGCTCAATAATATGAAGTGAAGAGTTGTCTTAGATTGTTTATATGTGTTTATATCTCTTAGTTTCCATTATATTACAAATTACAGGTAAAAAAAATTGTTGAAATGTTGTGCCCTTCCCATGTCTAAGAATATTGTGTTCCATTCCATTAAAAAAATATTTGAGAGATCTTAAATCCAAACATTTGTGGACTGATTTTTAAAGATTCAGCATGGTTTCTACTGGACTATGTCTCACTTTGAGACAAAAACTTTGCTACGTTTCTGCTTTGAAGCAGCAGAAAAGTCCACAGCACAACAAGACAGCACCTTTCCAGCAATGCTTAAAAGACCATAGTGATATGAAAAATAAAATGCAAATTTTGGAAAACGTTGAGTCTCAAAAAAAGCATAATTCAGTAGGGAAAAATGAATTAGGACTGTTTTTAATTAGATAAAAATATTTTTGTGGTGCCTTTGCTGCACCCTGGTGATATGCATGATCCATAGGTGGAAGTCTATGGGCCTTATTAAATTCCAAGCCCGCAGTTGCCTTCATACCGGACGTAAATCTGTGGGCTTGAAAACTGCAACAGTTACAGATCGATTTAATTGAACAAGCACACAATTACAGGTCCAAAGTCTAAAACCATAAACCATGAACCTGCATGTAGCATTTCAGGGCATGATCATGATCAATTAAGCAAGCCCGTAAGTAACGATTTAGAAACATCAATCAATTAGTGTTTAGACATCTGATATGCGATCGGGCTTGCAATTCAGCGATTTAAAAATCAATAAAAATAAATGACGAAACTGTTCTAGTCCATGTGGGTGGCCTGATATGTATTAACTCCTTGATTCCCGAAATTGATATAACACGGAAATTAAACGTAAACAAAACATTTTTTATTGCAGATTTGCAAGCTTGAGACTGGTGTACAATTAATTCTAATGTCTTACATCACTTTCCCCGTATTTTACAGTCCAGTATTGTGTTTTTATTTGCTATTACAGTGCTATGAACAAGTGTTTAACTCCTTGCGAGTCCTATCTGGTACTCGTGAGATTTTTTGCTACATTTGCCATTTTGGGGTTTGAAGGCAATTGCATGCTTGTGGAATTGTTGCAATTAAATCTCGATTTGCGATTTTTAACGATTGTAACATTTGCGGGCTTGAATGGTCAAAGGCTTAGATGGGTCGGAGTGCCAGTTGTTACAACCCGTAGGAATTTTCAGCCTGTAGCTCACAAATAGATTTCGGGTAGCTAGAGGAGGACAATTACATATCAGTAAATTTTGCGGGCTACATTACGGGCTTCGGTAATTGTGATTTTGACAATTTAATAGGGCCCTATGTGTGATAAGTTTACATTTCTGGAGAGCATTGCTGGCATCTATTAAAGCAAGCAGCCTGCTTCTAGGCCTGTAAGAAGAAGGGTTGTGGTGTAAATTTCTGTTAAAGTAAATTTTCTAACAAAGCCATATGATGTCTCCCTGTTTCCTCTTACCCCACCCAAACCTCCACTGATACATTAGAAACAACATTGTGATCAAAGCCAAAATGGATTCTTTACTCATAAACACAGCCTTAAAAAATTCAGGTTTGTTCCCCAAAATGCTTTTATGTTCATGGCTTAGACAATGGTTAATATGTGCCGCATTTCATTGGCTATACGCGGCTGACGTCAAAAGCAGGCAATGATCATAATAATGTGACTCGACCCTTCATGTTGTACTATGCAGCACATGCACTAAGACAAGACATCTCCATTCTGCGAAGTGTTGCTCTTTATTATGTAAAGTATTGTGTGGTTTCATAGGACCGCTGGAAGATACCTCATTATTATTATTATTACTAGCGAATTGCCCGTCAAAAAATGACGGCAATTAAATTGTAAGTGAGCTAATGCTGTTTGGTGTGTAATAATGAAATATATAATACATTAATAAATTAATATACTTAACCTATTTTGAAGCATTGTGTTGAAGAGCTGTCAATGTGTTTTGATGTCGCTGCAGCATTAGTGGTGTGGAGCTGCTGTGTAAGCGTGCTGAATGTGTGCAGTGTAATACTGTGCGTGCGCGAGACGAAACCGTTAGCGTAGTGGTGTACTTCCGCATTGGCGTAAAATGGCGGGTAATCTGTGGTATGCGTCTTCGCGGATTATCCGTAGGTGCTTAGTGGTGTTTTGCCACTTTCTTGTAGTGTTTTGCGAGTGTGTTGTGGTGTTTTCCGTGTTTAGAGTGCTGTAGCCTCGTTTTCGTTTTGGTCGTTGGCCATTTTTTCTCTCGCTTAGCGATTTTATTAGTGTCTAAACTCTTTTATTTTTATTCAAATGAAGGTGTAAGTTGCTTTTTTGAGGTGCTGGATGGTTCCTCTTGCTGTAGGTAAGGTTTTTATGTGTGTGTTGTCTGTATTTATTGTGTTTTAAATGTTTTTAGGGTCGCGTGTTGCGTCCAGTTTTTGCAAGGTCGTAATGTCTGCTAACGTGTCTCGTATGGTGTTTGCGTGTGTAGCCTCGTTTTTGTTTTGTTCGGCGGCCATTTTTTCTGTCGCTTAGCAAATTTTTTAGTGTCTAAAATCTTTTATTTTGAGTGAAATGAAGGTGTAAGTTGCATGTTTGAGGTCCTGGATGCTCCCTCTTGCTGTAGGTAAGCTTTTTATGTATGTGCTGTGTGTATTTATTGTGTTTTGAATTTTGTAATGTTGCGAGTTGCGTCCGAGTGTTGCGAGGCCGTAATGTGTGTGAACGTGTGTCGTATGTTGTTTGCGTTGCGAGGTAAAGTTTGCGAGGGTCGTAATTGGTGTGTTGTGTTGTTTGCGTTGCCACGTAAAGTTTGCTTGGGTCGCAGTTGCTGGCATGGAGCGCCTTCGGTGCTCCATGCCAGCAACTGAGGCCCTTGCCCGCTGCCCTCGCTTTGCGAGGCCCGCGGCTCGCTATGCGTTGTGAGGTAAAGTTCGCGAGGGTCGTAATTGGTGTGTCGTATTGTTTGCGTTGCCACGTAAAGTTTGCGAGGGTCCATATTAACCATTGCTGTCATGGATAAGACATGCAATTTGTTTGAATTTGAACAGGGGATGATCATTGGTTTTCAGGCTAAGGGTGGCAGTATTTCTGAAACAGCGCAGCTTGTGAATTGTTCATGTGCTGCTGTGGTTAATGTGTACCATGATTGGACAAACGGCACCATTGCGAATAAACAGCATCAAAACTGTGCAGTACCACCTGCCATTGATGTTAGAGGTGAGCGTCACCTGCAAATAATATAGTTGAGAAAATCACCATCCAAATAAACCAGGGGTCTACCAGACGTGTTTCTAAAATGACAGTACATCCACTCCTGGCTTCAAATTGCACGACAGTACTGTAATTGGACCTCTTCTAATTGGCAAAGGGTTGCCTTCTCTGAGAAACCTCTGAGAACAAACACTCTGCAACATAGTTGAAAGAACACAAGCTGGTGGCGGCAGCGTTATGGTCTGGGGAATGTTTTCTTAGCATTGTCCAGGTTCACTCATACCTCGGAAGACACTATCAACCAATTAGGTTATCTATCCATCCTTGCAGATCAAGTACATCTTCCAGCAGGACAATTTAACATGTCATATCGACAGATTTGTCTGGGATTGGTTGGAGGAGCATGACAAAGACTTCCAAGTACTTCCCTGGCCTCCAAATTCCCTGGACTTGAACCCCATCGAGCACTTGTGTTCCACCTCGATCACCATGTTCGCCATATGGACCCTCCACCACACACTCTTCAGCAACTGTCAGATGCACTGCAGTCTGCCTGGCTCCAGATACCCTTGCCATCCTTTCAGCATCTTATTGGCTCACTACCACGCCTCTAGCTGCTGGCCATGCTGCACACGGCAGTTATTTGATATATTAGCTGGTGGTCATAATAATGTGACTGAACCATGTAGTAACATAGAGCATATCCCCCTTTAGTATATGTGACTGAAGTGTGTGGCAAGATGACATTAGGTAAATCGGTGATAGCCCTCACTACCATCTCTCCACATTTTACACTCTATTAAAGGACCTCCATGGTCATATTTTTAACATTTTTAAACTTTTTCATGCATTTATACTCTTGTGGCAACTGCCATTTTACTTACTGCAATCAACTTCCTTAGGTTGGTGGAGACTTTGAATGTACATGAAGTTGGCGATGGGAACAGTAGAGAACATTAGTTTACAAGGGCACATCCATTTATGGCGAGGAAACAAAATGGAAGCCGGCAGCAAGGATTAATTGCATATACAATTATGTTGTCTTATAGTGAGAATCATTAAAGGGTCACAGTCTATTTGATGTATTTTTGTATCTTTTATATGTTATATATTGACTCTGTTGCCGTTTCAGTTCTTATTGCCACTTTATGTCCTTTTCTTAGAGAGTCTTGTTCTTTTTATCTGTTATTTCTCTTTAAAAGTCCACCCAGAGGAACTGGTGTCTAGGGCCTAGCAGAGAAAGAAGCCTTTTTACTGTTTATCAAGGCATGTCTTATGCCACTGCCTCCAAGGTCACACCAGCGTCTTTGGATCACTGACTGTAACAGAGAATAGGAGAAAATTTAAGATTCAAACATAGTCTGACATTTTGTCATGTTTATCCTCTAAAGGTCAGCGTGCGCCTGCCCTCCGTTCACATTTTCTCAGTCCCCTTATTTTCTATAGTTACAAAATTATATTATTTGCTTTTGCAATTTATTGTTTAGTTCCAGTAAATCAGTTATTTTAAGCGTTCCCGTTCCATGGATAAGCAATGCATTCATATACATTTGTCAAAAATAAAAGGCACACAGAAAACCTCAATATTTCAAACATATTTATTTCTCTTATTTATTCACATTTACATAGTGCTTTTATCCAAAGTGCTTTACAAGGTTGAAGGGTTTATGATATTAAATATTTAAACACACAGATTCAAAAACAAAAATGTTTCAAGAGCGGAAAACTTTATTCCCTTTCATTCTATGACAAACATTTCAAATAAATGATTGACTTAAGGAATCCTGGTAATATAATTCCTTCTCACATCCAGTTTCTGCTGGGATTTATTGTGAGCTGTGAATGCATTTTCACCAGAGATTAGTGAATTATTAACTGGGCTTGTATTTTTTTGGGATAAATACATTTTTATTGCTGTGCAAACAGTTTTGGTATGATAGACAGTTGCAAAAATATGCAGAGATCATTTTTTTTATTATACATTTAAAAGAGCAGATTTAAAGAAGTCACATACAGTAATCTGTGCATGGTAAAGGAATTCTGCAAAGGTTAAAAAATACTTTTAAAGGACCACTATACAATTAAAAAACTAGTTTAGTTTTTAATTAGAAAAAACTACATGGCTATGCCTCTGCTGAACCACGTTGACATCCATAATAATTTAGACTGAAGTTGTATGTGTGAGAGAGGCTTTTACTTTTCTGGAGAGTGGGACTTGCATTTATTTATGCAAGCTGCCTAATTCTGACCTGCGAAAGGAAAGAGGTATGAAGTGTAATCAGATCACATAATTTTACAATTCCTTCTGACCTCTCTGTGGGCGTAGCCTTCAAAAATCGGGGGGGGGGGGGGGGGGGGGGGGTAATTCAACTCTACTCCAAGGATCGGAAACATGGTTGGATCTACAGCCTGTGCACCCATTGCTGCAATGCCCCCTCAAAAACTTTATTTTTTCATTTCTTTGTTTAAATTCTAAATGTCCCTGCCCCCCTATATGATAAAAACTATATATATAAATAAATATATATATATATATTTATATTTATTTAATTATTTATATATATATATATATATATATATATATATAAATATACATATATATATATATATATATATATGTATATATATATATATATATATATATATATATATATATATGTATATATAAATTATAGGTTAAAGATTTCATGTGAAATTAATACTGCTCTAGTGGCCAAATCTGGTAATGTATTATTAAGTATACTTTTGTTTTTTTTTGTGTCCCCTATTCATTTAATCTGGGAGGGGGTTGTTGTCCCCATCCCCCCCAGTCCCTACACCCCTGGACCTCTCCCTCTTACTTCCTCTCTCAGACCCTCCTTCACTTATGAATTAAAACACACCCAATGCCCCTTCTGTGATCTGTGTGAAGATGAATTTAGTAAAAATAATTATCAATTCAGCTGCAATTTCAAAAAACAAAACAATGTGGGCCTTTTATCTGGTGATGCAGAGAACGATTGGCAAATTCAGTCTCTCTTTTAGCTATTTTAACTGGATTCACATAATATAATGTGATTTAATATATGCAAACAGGTTTAGTGATGGTAAAAATATTTAGCAATATTATTTACATAGACAATGGTCTACCTGTTTCCTTGAACTTTTAATTTGAACATTTCTAAAGAGTCCAAGCTTAAAACAAACAGGTATAAAGGGTTAACAAATACAGATTTATACCTCTGTCAGATGTAAGTACTATTTGGAGTGAGTGTGCGGTCACTGAGCAGTGATGGAAAGGCAGTTTTTGATGTGATTCAGACATGAATGTTGGTACAGATTGACATGTACATGAGTCAGCATGGCATAGGTGGGTGTAGGACAAGCTAAGTCAATAATAACCTTTATGCCCTGGTTTAGAGATATTAACTGATGCCCATTTTATGGAAAAACAAGAGCAGATATTTTATGGCTAAAATAGTTGTGAAAAAAGAATAGGCAATAGATATATATTCCAATTCTAGCTATATTTTTATCCCCAGTGAGTCAAGCACTTCCACAAATAAATATCTCTCACCCCATAATCTTTGTAACCATCTGTTTTTGCCTTTGGACACCTATTTCTCCCCAGTCCTTGAGCAGCGCATTTTTAAGGAGCAGCAGGCTGCCTGAAGTTGTCTATATAAGCACAAAAATGTCTATATATAGTTATATTTATGTCTGTAGTTGTACTTGACACCATCTACATAGTACATAAACACATACAATTATCATTTGATATATAGAAAGAGGAAAGGAGGAGCTGCAAATTGGAAGTGGAGGGCACACAAATCTGAATGGAAAAGTGCAGCATACACTTTATGAATAACCAGAGTATTGTAGTATATAGTAATACCTCTTTTTATTGGACAAACATATTCATTGAAATGACAAGCTTTCAAGAGCAACACCTCTCTTTTTCAAATCAGAAGCAATAGTGATGAACGTTTAGCAGTGGAATCCAGAGCAGAGATTCAAAGTGACAGACATCATGAATAATGTTCTGTTTGGTCAGTTATGGATGTGTCTGCATACGTTGTTGGATAAGCGAAAACCAAAGTAATTTAAGTAGGGGTCATAAAAATATAGACATTTTAAGGAGTAGAAAAAAAAAAAACATGAGTAAAAATTGCTGGTAATGTGATAAGAATCCCAAGTCTGTATTAAGTCCTGTATCCTAAGTATTGAAGAGTGTTATAATTTTCATTTCAAATGTTTTTCATTCCTGAATGTTTTTGAAATTTCCTCTGAGTATTTTGATTTATACAGGTTTTACATGGATTGATAATTCTGGGTAGAATAGTGTCCAACTGGAATACAGTAACTGTTTTCATTGTGCTTTTTCATGGGCAGTCTGTGAAGATTCATCCTTAGATGTCATCTTTGATGTGTTTCCCCAATGTAACAGACCCTTTCTCATATAGTCATATTAGGTAAACCACATTGGAGGATGTGCATGCATTTGACCCACTGATGTTATAGGTCTTGCTGCTATGTGTTTCTGTGTGCTCTCTACAGATGTATGTGAATATGACCCTCTGATGTTATAGCTCTTGTTGTTATGCTTAGTGGTGTTGTCTCTACAGATGTTTTGACATAGTTTGCAGCAAATTATATTGCAAATATTTGGTACCATTTTCTTTGTTCATTGGCCAATCTGTTGCTGACCAATTTTTGTTTCAGGTTTGGTGGATGTCTAAATGCAAGTATGGGATGATTGGGGAATATATGTCTTAATTCTGCGTCCTTTGGTGGTAGTGGCTGTAAATCCTTAAATATTTTGCATATTTCTTCCAGAGCTGGATAATGTGTGATCACCAGAGGTGTACATGAAGTAGTTTCTTTAGTTTTTTATGTCAACAGGTGTTTCTGGTGTGTTTTAATTACGAGGTTATTTTCTGTGTAATGACAAAAGGCTTGTAACCATTCTGCCTGTCAGACAGTGTTTTTAAATGGTTATCATAACCATGTAGTGCTAATATCAAATCACTATTATATCACCATCAGTAAAAAAAATAGAGCTAAGGCAGACACTGATATTTTGTATTTATATATACAGTATACAGTGGATATAAAAAGTCTACACACCCCTGTTAAAATGTCAGGTTTCTGTGCTGTAAAAAAATGAGACAAAGATAAATCATTTCAGAACTTTTTCCACCATTAATGTGGCCTATAAGCTGTACAACTCAATTGAAAAACAAACTGAAATCTTTTAGGTGGAGGGAAGAAAAAAAAAAAGAAAAATAATGTGGTTTCATAAGTCTGCACACCCTCTTATAACTGGGGATGTAGCTGTGTTCAGAATTAAGCAATCACATTCCAAATCATGTTAAATAGGAGTCAGCATACACCTGCCATCATTTAAAGTGCCTCTTATAAACCCCAAATAAAATTCAGCTGCTCTAGTTGTTTTTTCTTGAAATTGTCTTAGTCGCATCCCACAGCAAAAGCCATGGTCCACAGAGAGCTTCCAAAGCATCAGAGGGATCTCATTGTTAAAAGGTATCGGGGATATCTTGATACCAAGCCAAGGTCAGGTAGACCAAGAAATATTTCAGCCACAACTGCAAGAAGAATTGTTTGGAATACAAAGAAAAACCCACAGGTAACCTCAGGGGAAATACAGGAAAAAGAAAAAGATGGCATGGTTGTTTCAAGCAGCACAATACGACGATACTTGAACAAAAATGAGCTGCATGGTTGAGATGCCAGAAAGAAATCTTTACTGCGCCAATGCCACAAAAAAGCCTAGTTACAATATGCCTGACAACACCTTGACAAACCTCACAGCTTCTGGCACACTGTAATTTGGAGTGACGAGACCAAAATAGAGCGTTATAGTCACATCCATAAGCGCTATATTTGGAGAGGTGTATACAAGGCCTATAGTGAAAAGAATACCATCCCCACTGTGAAGCATGGTGGTGGCTCACTGATGGTTTTTTTGGGGGGGAGCTCTAAAGGCACAGGGAATCTTGTGACAATTGATGGCAAGATAAATGCAGCATGTTATCAGAAAATACTGGCAGACCATTTGCATTCTTCTGCCCGAAGGCTGCGCATGGGATGCTCTTGGACTTTCCGCATGACAATGACCCTAAGCACAAGGCCAAGTTGACTCTCTATTGGTTACAGCAGAAAAAGGTGAAGGTTGTGTAGTGGCCATTACAGTCTCATGACCCTAATATCATCGAGCCACTCTGGGGAGATCTCAAACGTGCGGTTCATGCAAGACGACCAAAGGCTTTGCATGACCTGGAGGCATTTTGCCAAGACGAATGGGCAACTATACCACCTGCAAGAATTAGGGGCCTCATAGACAACAATTACAAAAGACTGCACGCTGTCATTGATGCTAAAGGGGGCAATACCCGTTATTAAGAACTAAGGGTATGTAAACTTTTGAACAGGGCCATTTGGGTGATTTCTGTTATCATTATGATTTTAAAAAGAGCCAAACAACTATGTGATAATAAATGGCTTCATATGATCACTATCCTTCAATAAGAGACTTTTTTTGTATGATCAGTCATATTTTCTAAATAAATGCCACAATTTCACAATTTCTGTCAGGGTATGCAAACTGTTGAGCACAACTGTATATATATATATATATATATATATATATATATATTTATATATATATTTAAAGAGTGAGGTATCAATATATAGTGCAATACTCTGATTATTCATCTCTCTCTCTCTCTCTTTATATATATATATATATATATATATATATATATATACATACACAAATAAAACATCTGTAAGTCCATCTGCAAGTCTAAAAATAAGTTAAAAAACGTATTTCTCACTCAGGCTTGCCAGAAATACAGTCATTACACTGCACTCTGAGCCACTGGGCGTGGACATGCAAATGAGCAGACATTGTATCTTGCTCTTAAGTCCAAAATTGCCATTTTATACATGGCTCCTTTAAATGGATATATACCACACAGCTTTTAAGCAAAGCAAAGGACTGGATTTTTGCACAAACCAAGAAGTACTCACATACAGTACTGTTTCAAGCTTATTGGCTCTCATCAGTGCAAGGTTGGTTCTGGTTTGTGCATTAGAATATATATATATATGTATATATATATATATATATATATATATATATATATATATATAAAGAAAGATAGGTATATAGATAGATAGATAGATGTACATTGTATATATATATATATATATATATATATATATATATATATATATGTATATATATATATATATATATATATATATATAAATATATATATAGTAATTTAAAATACCATAGCATACATGTGGGATTTTTCTTCTCATTTGTTCTTTAACAACTTTATTGTTGTACTTGGATATTTCTTCTTGAACTTAGGTGATTCTCTGCTAAAACTAATTGCTATAATGACACCTCCACCTTTGTAGTCACTGTGGTGTAAAACAGTAAATACAATGAAAAACTGTGTAACCTCTGCTTTTGAGGTTAATCTGTCTGCTCATGATTCTTGTATATTACATGATATTTTAACTTTTTGAACAGTCCAGAACATGACATAATTTTATTGAAATCTGACCTTTACTCTAGCTTGTTTTTTTATATTATAAATTACAGTGAACTTTGTGTAAAATAAAGTAGGATAAGAAAGGCACAAAAATACAAGTTGTATGTTAATTCAAAATTAGAATGCTCTTGGGTAATAATTGTATAAATTCTGTATATTATAGAGGGGAGAACAGTAAGAAATTCAGAAACAAACAACACAAATGGTATTCATTCAGTCTGCAAGAATAGAAAAATGTAATATTTTCTTCCTTGAATTTTCAATAAGAATAGTTGTTTTCAGAGGTTTACATGGTGTAGGGTAATGAATAGCAACTGATATTCACAATGACAATCCAAGATCATGTTTTGTGCTTGATTTTTCTTTTTATATCCACAGCCACAGAATGAGTTTCCTTTAACAGTCTTGAGAAAAAATGAACTACAAAGTTATCAAAGGATGCTCATGTTCCCAGCCTACAAGCCGATACGCCGTACATCAATACTACGTGGGGATGACAGGTATTTTGCAATAGTAAATTACCATAAACTCCCATAATGTCCACAGAGACCGACAGCAAATCTGAAATTCAATTAATTTTTTTTCAATTGTTTTATTTTTTTGGTATAATACAATTCTGAGTGTAATGCTGCATGGATAAATCAGACATAAATGTTGGTATCTATTTAAAGGGACACTTAAAGAATAACTATAGTCCACACTCAAAATACTGTTTTAGAGAACTACACTTCAAAATAGGCCCCCATTTAATTCCAAGCCCGTAATTACCTTCACATTGTCCGTATGTCTGCGGGCTAGAAATGTGTTACAATTACAGATGTATTTAATTGACTCAAGCCCGCAATTACATGTTCACAGTCCCAACACGTAAACTCGCACGGGGCATTTCAGGGCATGATCATGATCAATTAAGCAAGCCCGTAAGTTACATTTTAGACAGAGACAATTATTGTTTAGAAGTACAACTTGCGATCAGACTCACAATCCAGAAATTTAGAAATCAATAAATCAGCTGTTCTAGTCCATGTGGGTGGCTTGATGTATTAACTCCTTTATTCCCTGGATCATTATAACACGGAAATAAAACGTAAAAAAAAAGATTGCAGATTTGTGAGCATGAGACTGTTGTGCAATTAATTCTAATGTCTTTCATTAGTATTATTATTATTATTGTTTATTTGTAACGCACCAACATATTCTGTTGCACTTTCATTGTTTTCCCAGTATTTTTAAGTACAGTAGTGTGTGCTTATTTGCTTTTGCAGTGTTATGAACAGGTATTTAACCTACTTGAGAGTCCTATCTAGTACTTGTAAAATTTTTTAGACATTTGCGTTTATGGGTTTGAAGGCAATCGCGGGCGAGTTGAAATGGTGTAATTGAATATGGATTAGCACTGCTAACATTTCTGGGATTGAAACATCAAAGGAGGAGATTGAACAGAGTTAAATTTTTGACAACTGCAGTGATTTTGAGCCTGTAACTCACAATTGGATTGAGAGTAGCTAAAAGAAGCCAATTAAATATCTGTAACTTTTACGGGCTACATTACGGGCTCCAGTAATTGCAATTTTGACAATTATATAGGGGCCACAGTAATTTCTTTCTAGCAGCAAAATAGTATGCTTGGATTATTCATGCCATCAGATTCTCTCTCCACACACAAATTAGCACATGGAGCTTCACATTTGCTGCACATACAATTCAGGAATGGTTTACTTTAGAGACCTACAGGAAGCAAAATATATGTTTATGTTTCAATGCTGCTGAAGATAAATTACAGGATTACAGGGATTACATGGCCTGTTTAACCCACCCTGTCAAAAACCTGATCTGGCAGACTGGTATTCATAAAAACTTCTTAAGAACATTTAATTATAATGAAAAATAAATTTGTATTGTTTCAAATTGTTGTTGTTTAGTCATTCAGGCATTTTCGGATCGCAGCACCATAGGCGCATTGTTATGTCTCTAATTGTACTTATCCATAAGGTTATCTTGGCAAGGATACTGGAGTGGGTTGCCAGTTCCTTCTCCAGTGGACCCCAATTTGTCTATGACCTGCCCATCTTGGGTGACCCTACATGGTGTAGTTCACAGTTTCATTGACGTACACAAGCCTCTTCACCACCATGGCCAGATTACCCATTAGGCCAACTAGGCAGCCGCCCAGGGGCTCTTCCCTGTGAGGTTCCTGGCTTTAAAAAAATGAAATGTTGCCGTTCATAGGCTGGCTACTAAGGGGTAACCACCTAGAACAAGGCAGTTACAACAGGAAAGGACAGAAAAGGCAAAAATGGGTCCATGGAGAGGCTCCTCCACTTCACTGCCTAAGGGTTCCAAAAAGGTAGATAAGGCCCTGTTCACCACAACAAGGTAACGATCCAGAATGGGATGTTTTATTTATTCTCCTATAAATGCATGCTAGAAAATATTGAATATACTGCCACTTTAATTGCAAATTCATATCTAGTAATTTGGAAACACAATGAAGGAAGGAAGGAAACAGCATCTCTACACCACATAATTATTTCCAGCCATTGGGAAAATCACATCAATCATATAAGCATTAAATTAATTTTGTTAGGTAATATTCGGTTTGGAAAAAATACCAAAAAAAATTGATGTGTTTACAAAGACTTGCAATTTAGTATGTGGAGCATGAAAGCCAGCACAAATTGGAAAAAATATCAAACAAAAATTAGTTTAGCATTATTGCCTGTGCTTAGTGAATTAGTGTCATGAACCCCATCAGTCTGACTGTAATATGCTTATAAATGGCTATCACTATGAAAATATATAGACAAGATTACCACTTTTGAAAACTATACACCAAACTTTTTTTGCCAAGGCAGAAAAGCTGTGTAAATATAATTGGACCTGGAGTAACATAACTGACAACTAACCCTTCCCTGAGCAGAAATTGAACCATGTCATAATCCTATAATCCACTATCTCATTTTTTCATAAATTCTTCTCCAAACACATTTCTGGCCCAATGTTGTATATCAGGTGCCTGGCTTTTTAGATGCCGTATAAGAAAAGAGAAACGGGAAATAGGAAATTTCATAGAAATTTCAAAGGGCATTATCCATTCATATCTTCTTAAAGGGATTTTTAGAATTAGCATCTTGCAGGAAGCTCAAGGGATATAAGAAAAATTCCAAATACAGTATATTTTAAAAATACATATAAAATCAAATAATTTTTTTTTTTTTTTAGTTTTATATATTATTTTTTTTATCCTTTATTTGTAATGCTCCAACATATTCCGCAGCACCATATAGTGGTTAAGTACAAGGCAAAAACATGATGCAAATTAATCTTATCTTAGAATCTAGCATACAAAGTGCTTTCTCAAAACAGCTTCCAAGATTAAATACTCACAAACTTACAGTTTAATGGGTTTGGGCATGTTATAGGTGGGCAAGGCGGAGTGGATATTAAGTGAGGTTTTGAAGGTCTTGAGACAGGAAGATAGTCTACAGGGGCGAGGCAAGGAGTTACAAAATATGGGGCAAAATGAGTCCCGAAGGTGGGAATGGGAGGGGGTGATAAGAGAGGAGGAAATAAAAAGGTTGTAAGAAAAAGGGGAGTATTTTGAGACATGAGCAGAGATATATGGAGGTGCACTGTTGTTGATGGCTTTGTAAGTTAGTTACATTTTATTTTGGAGGCTACGGGAAGCCAGTGGTGTGACTGACAAAGAGAAGCTGCCGACACTGATCATTGGGTATGGTAGATGAGTCTATCAGAGGTGTTCATTATGGATTGGAGTGGAGGGAGACTGGTGATGGGGAGGTCAGCAAGAAGAGAGTTGCAGTAGTTGAGGTGAGATATGGTGAGAGAATGTATTAGAATTTTAGTTGTGTCTTGTGTAAGTGACTTTGTATGAGAAATAAAAGAGAAGGCACTGTCCAATAGAACCCCAAGATGATGGGCCTGAAAGAGTGATGATGGCATTGTCAACAGCAAGAGATATTTGAAAGGTGGAAGCTGTAGTAGAGAATGGAAAGACAAGGAGCTCAGTCTTTGACATGCTGAGTCTGAGATGTTGGGTGGACATCCAGGAGGATATGCTTGAGAGACATTTGGAAACACACTCTAGAAGAGATGGTGGTAGATTTGGTGTTGCAAGTTAGATTTGAGTATCTAGTTTTGAATAGTTTAACTATTTAACTTCATCCCCCTCAGAGGCATTATGAGACAACATTTACACCCCTTTCTTTTAAGAAGTCTTCAGAGTAACAGTTTCTCACCTTTACAACCTACCCCTTCACCATCCTCTCTCTCGTGAGACCTAACTTGTTGTACAGTTGTGACTTAAAGTCACTGACACAGAGAGGGGCTTCACACTACCAGTGCCCCACCCCACTATTAAGTAGGGAGTAATATGCTGTTTATCTCAATGAAGCGGCACTGCACTGGTAGTGTAATGCCCCTCCTTATGGGCATGGCTATATATTACAAGTGTACAATATGTCAGCCCTCATAAGAAACAGCAGGAAAGAGAGAGGCTGCAGAAGGTGAGAAACTGTTACTCTGAAGGCTTCTTAAAATGTAACTAGGCCTCTGTCAGTCTTGGGGCTGGCAGTGAACCTATTGCAAAGCTATGCCATAATAATTGAGCAAAAATTAATTTATCAGTTGCTTTTGTTTGATCCTCCTTATTATCTTTGTGTTAAGGTTCTAACTGTTACGTTCCAATCACGCTATTAAATTGCAACAAATTCACTGGCGTTTAAGCCCGTAAACTGCAAATGGAGCCAAAAAGCCAACCGGTACTAGAGAAGACCCGCTAGAGGGTTAAAGTCCTATCCGTAGCACTGTAAATGCACATATACACACACTACTGTACTTATAAGTAATGGGAAAGTGATGTTAGGTCTTAGAATTAATAGCACAACATTCTCAAGATCGTAAATCTGCAATATAAAATACTTTATTTAATGTTCAATTTCCGTGTTATATCGATCCCGGCAATCAATGTGTTAATACATATAATGGAAATTGCATGGACTTGAATTTAAGATTTACTGATTTATTAATATTGTATCATTTCTGGAATGTGGGTCCGATCGGAACCCGTAATTGAAACCCGTAAGGCTTTGAAATCTAACCTCCATTTTTCAGTGACGTAATGATGATGATCTCATTTGCCATTGGCTCCATCTAAACCAGTAACTACAGGTTTGGCTAATTGATCATGTTCACGGCCGCACATCCAACGTGCGAAAAATGGTTTATGGCCTTGCGTCTCTGGCCTGTAACTCGCGGCATGGTGTAATTTAATAGCTCTGTAACTGCGGGCTTGCCGATGCCACTACAGGCTTCGAATTTAATGGGGCTGAACATCTCTTAAATAAGCAGAAAGGCATTCTGTAGATCTTTTAATTACACTCAACAAAGAATAAATCCAAGGTGGATCTTGATGCAGCTAAAAAGAAATGATTTACCCAATTTCAAAATAAATTAAATAAAAACATATATTGTAGCAAAAATGTTTCCCATACATACAACCAAAGTTTAATTATTACGCTCTACTTTCCCATAAATTCATCACAATGTTTATTTTCTGGGGTTATTTTGTCTCTAGACCCAATAAAACATAACAAAGTTGGATGGGTGTGAGAGATAAAATATTAGAATTTCATTTAATTTCAATGATAAGAAAGACATAATTTAATAATAAAAAAACCTGGTGACAGAAGGAACACTATAAATCTCTACACAATGTTGTTAAATACAAAAAAATGGTGAGAAAGTATTTAAGGACATAAACTTTTCATCACAATATAAAATATTATATGGAAACCAGCCATCTGACTACATCTGTTTGTAACAATCGTAAATTAAAAATTCCGATAGTTTATCATAAAGGAAATATATATTATTGTAGTCTTATAATAAAAGAGCCCACACCCCACCCCACTACTGACAAGTCTACTCTAAATGAGTGCTTGTGGCCTGTAAGTTCAATCATCTGTAAGACAACTGTGGTCATATATGTAAAACCAATATTCATGGTTATTTATGTACAATGTTTCAAAGCAAGTTGAATCTTTATTGTGTCCATAAAGCTGGCATTCCCCTTCTTGATTACTACCCTGTTGTCGTGAAGGGGCTTGTGTACCTCAAGGAAGCCATGTTGTGCCACCCAAGATGTGCAGGTCATAGCAGAGAGGTCAGACAAATCACAGTCCACTGGAGAAGAAACTGGCAACCAACTCCAATATCTTTGCCAAGGTAACCTTATGGATAGACACGACCAGAGACATGAAGATAGATGTGCTTGGCCGTCTACACGTCTTACATGACTGAACGACTAATCACCAAAGCTGGCTTGAAAAATACCGTATTTATCGGCGTATAACACGCACCTCATTTTAAGAAGGAAATTTCAGGAAAAAAAACTTAAAACTTAACTTTTTTTTATTAATATTATCAACACTTATAATGTAAATAACGTAAAATGACAGTAAAAGCAACTGTTTTAACAAAGAAACTTGGATATTATATGTTTTTACAAAAGTTTACTCAGAAATCGCTGCTCCTCCTCAACCCCCTCCTCAACCCCCCATCATCAACCCCAACCTCAACCCCTCTCCTCAACCTCCCTCCTCATCCTCAACCCCCTCCTCAACCTCCCTCCTCATCTGCTCATCCAGCAGAAGCAGGTAAGTGAGGGGAAAGGGAGAGGGGGAGGTATTTAGGGGGGTTTAGGTTGAGGAGGGGGGTTTAGAATGAGGAGGGGGGGTTGAGGATGAGAAGGTGGGAGGGAAAGAGACACAGCGTATAACACGCACATCGGCGTATAACACGCACACATCATTTGCCCCCTATTTTCAGGGAGAAAAAGTGCGTGTTATACACCGATAAATACGGTATATTCTTTATTTGACATCATTGGCAACTACTTTTAAAGACAAGTACATTTGCAACTGAATTTATAAAAATAAATAATCTAAAAGACTTGAATGTATTATTGTATGGCTATGAACCAGCCTCACTGATCATCACTCTGCCTCGGCGTCTATCACTGTGTATGTCACACGGCTAGCACATGCTCGTGGCCATTATACAATTACATGGGAGGTGGAGAGATGTTGTTTACTGTGTGCTTAAACTACCACTGAAGTAAGAGAAAAAAACACCTTCGTTTTATTAGTATTCCATTTTATTACATATATCCTTGTATTAAAAAAATATTAAAATTAAGACACTATACTGTATATCTGCAACACAAGCCCGCATTCACTTTTAACATGGTGATACAGTGTCACCAGTGACTTCAAAAGCTCTAATGACATCAAACCGGTGCATGATATACTAGGGATAAAGAACATGTTGGCCCGAGTTGCATATAAATCTGTAGAATTAGCAAGATGGATGCTATCAAGAAAGAACTTGCAATGTGTCCACAGAGGAAAGTAGAAAACCTAAATCATAAGTGTCATGACTGACTTATGGGGCTAGAGTAAAAACTCCCATGAACCCCAAAAGCCACCCTGTTATTTGGGACTCTTGACACAATGGGTTGCTAATATCAAAGGTTATTAAAATGGACATGAGACTTGTTGCAAGGACTGTGACGTGTTGTTTTTATGTTTAATACAATGTGGGCAACAATAATGAATGTTGGGGTTCCTATATGAAGTTAGTTTATTGCCCCGTGGCAGGCGATCAAAGAAGAGGATGGGCTAGAACTGGGGGATGGTTTATTTTTTGGATTGTTAAATATCTGTGTAAGTGGCATAAACAGAGTCTGTCTCTACACTAATAGAAGGGCGTTGCTCATCTGATTTTCCTGTTTCTCCATGAATGATGATTTGATCTGAATTGCTGGGTGCTGAGATGAATATAAAGTCACAACTTGGAGATTGCTCCTGTAATCTAAAGCAGGAGAACTTGGGGTACTTGGACCCCTCATCCCTGGGCTGTGACAATAAGTATGCACTGCAACATTTTATTTATTATTTATTTATTTTATTTTTTATTTATTATAAGAAATTATTAGTATAAGAAATTATGTGATGAAGTGGAATAAAAGAGGATTGAGCTGAAATTTTTTCTATCTCCCTAGTGATAGCTCTACACCTAGGAGTGAGATCACTAGTAATTAATAAATAACATGCAGAGGTAGGGAGTAATTCATGAAATTGATTGAACTACATACATTTGTTGTTAAGTCATTCATTCGTGTACGACTCTCTGTGACCCTATGGATCAGAACATGCCAAGGATATCTGTCAGCAACCTACTTAGAATGTAAGCTCAATATATGTTCTAGCATGCTAAATTATGGTACTATAATATTCAATTGAAAAATACAAAAGTGTTAAACTTCATTATTCAACTGGTTACTAGGTTAGGTTAATCATTTCTTATACACTTTCATTTCAATCATACAGATAGTTATCAGTTTGAGATACCATATTTGTGAAACAATGTTTAATGAACTTTAGCATATCCGTAGTTTCATTGATACTAAACGTGAGACCTTTTCTATGTTCTTTTAATGAGAAGCAGTTGACACAATTGCTGTAGAAGTGCCACACAGCATATCTTAATTTCCATGGTAACCCAATAGATAATGAAGCATCAACTGCTATAAATCAATTTGTGTATGGCATTGACACAACGTTATGACTGCACATTTAACCACAATAACTGTATAATTATATAAATATAGGATGGTACTTAGTGTTTATTGGTGCTCTTTCCATTGACGTGCCAAAAATAGAAGAAAATAGCATTGTGCAAACAATAGTCAAAATAAATTGCTAAGATGCCGAGAACATCTTCTTTCCACAAGCTGACTGCTATATTTATATTTAGAAAGGAAATGTAGTTATATTAAATGTAAAGAACTTGAACATTAATCAAGGACTTCTGTATTTCCTTTGTCACTCTTCAATCTGATGTAGTTATTTTGGTTGCCTATTGAAAAACTAAATCAATATCGAAGCTTCATATCTAAGGAAAATAATTGTAATATCTGCATTGCACATAATGTTCCGTAAGGAAATGTCTTGTGGTCTTTAATGTGAATGCTTGATGGATATATGCATTGTGATATTTGTGTTCACTTTAAATGATTGCATAATTTATTTCATTATTATAGAATTTACAATAGACTTCACTGGGTTTTGCAATTCCTTGAAATAATTGCTCATATTGCAAGATTTAATTAATCATCCAACATAAATGTAGTTACACATAATGGGTTTCTCTTCATGTAATTTATGCTTAATACCACTATTTATATATTTGTGTGTTTATAATTTCCGCATTAATTGATGGTATTGTAGCCTTCCTACTAAAGGCCTGTTTTCTCCTGGATCCTGAGGATATTTGGATCTGCTGGCAACTCCAGATAACTTTTATTAGGATTAATCCTTGTGGCATTTCACAATCTAACTAACAGTGCTCAAGGTCTACTTTGGATCTTTCTGTTCTATAGCAGGGAAGTTTTGGTCCAACTAATCATAAATTACTCTTATGAAAGACTACTCATTAAAAGAACTTGAAGTACATATTTGAAGGAAGTAAATTCAAAGATTTAGACAATTATAATGAAATGACATGCACTAAGCAGTAATATAGCACAACAGTCGCAAACAATACCTTATCTGCTTCTAGGGTCCTGTCCCCAGTGTTAAACTAGGTTGACAAACACAATAATAGCTGCACCTACTATAGCAGGAATATATAAATATATATATATATATATATATATATATATATATATATATATATATATATATATATATATAGTTAATAAGTTAAAGGTATATGCAAGTGAGCTGGGTTATGAATGCATCTGATAGAGGAGAATTAGTAGTGTATGAAAACATGTGTTATATAGAAAAGTTCAGTTTACTTACAAAGTTATTTGCACAAAAGTCAAATCCAGTGGTTCACACCCACAGGACGCTTACATAAGCCGGGTACACACAGGAAATACACCAGTGTACCCAAAGGAAATAGAGCAAGATACAAATGTTGACCTTTCTGGTACAGAGGACAGGAAGTAACTGTTGCAGTTCTTGTACTAAGCACATGCCATAAGCCACTGAGGTGAAGAACGATACAATGTACTATCCTGATTCTGAATTTGAATGTAATGCTAATTGAGGTGGAGTTTTCTAGGGGTGTACACAATAAAATGCAAATGCCAAAAAACATAGGAGATTTTGCTAACTGCAAGCTAAGCTAAGTAATGTTTATTTTGGGATGTGTTCATGCAAAAAAATGTTTTCATACACTACTAATTCTCCTCTATTAGATGCATTAATAATCCAGCTCACTTACATATCCCTTTAAATGTTGTAATTTTTTTAATTTCTAGAAGAGCTTGCCTATTAAGACTGAAATAAACTTATAGCAACATTTTTACAACCATATATTTACCTGCTCCATCAAACTCTCCACTAGCTTACAAAGCATTATGCATACATTAAAATCCCACATTTTCAACAAAGCTGATCACCATTGCCCAGTGCTGGCTCAGGACAGTTTGGCTTCTTGGGTGAATTAGATATTGCCCCCTTATAAGCTGTTGTTGTTGTTTAGACATACAGTCATGTCCAACTCTCTGTGACCCTATGTACACACTAGGTACATCTGTCAGCTACTGCCCCTCTGAGTTTCATCAAGTTCATGTTCATTGCTTCAATGACCTCATCTACCCATCTCTGCCTCTGTCTAGATTGATTTTAGTCTTTCCGAGCCTTCTCCAGGGAAACCTGTCTTCTCATGATATGGCCAAAATATTTGCACTTTAACCTCCTGATCATACCTTCCAGTGAATAGTTTGACTTCATTTCCTGTATTATTGATTGTTTGGAACTTCTTGCAGTCCAATGGACCCTAAGCAGTTTTCTCCAACACCACAATTCAAATTGCCAAGCTCAGCCTTCTTTATGGTCCAGCTCTCACATCCATATGCTACTACTTGGAATACCATAGTTCTAACTATGAGGACCTTTGTTTATAGTGTAATATCTTTACTTTTTACCAACTTGTCCAAGCTTGCCATAGCTTTCCTCCCCAGAAGTAAACGTCTTTCAATTTCATGGCTACAGTCACCTTCTGATGAGATCTTGGATCCAAGGAAAATAAAATCTGTCACTGCCTCCACTTCTTCCCCATCTATTTTCCAGGAACTGAGATTTCCGTTTGCCATGATCTTGGCCTCTATGATCTTCATATAAGTTACAAGTACAGGAAATCTTAGTGAACAATAAACTTCAAAATCCCACAAACTTCACTCGTTAGTGAATCAGGACCAGACAAATACCAAAATGGCCAATATGGCGTCTTTTTATTTGGAAATGCTCTGTCTAGTGAATGCCTGTGATAAGAACAAGCTTTCCACCTGTTTTATACTTGATGTGCTCATTACTGTACATTATGGTTTTTTAAGCCTTGAATATATGTGTAATTTCCCTACACTTAAAATGTAAGTTAAACGAATGCATTGATTAAATCCTTTTTAAATTCCTAGTATGCTAGTCATAGTAATGCATTACATATATAAATAGTCTGCTGTCTATTTCTTCCTAGACTTGCAGTAAACACCGGCGCCACGTTGCTTCCTTATCCTTACACTGTTCTTTTTGTTCTCTGTTGTTAACCTGTGCATGTTAGCGCTGCTCCCGTTGATATCGGACTAATAATGTATGTGTGAATAGTGATCACAATTTTGATTACATTAGACAATTTGTATATAAATGGCAAATGAACATTGATTTTAAATCTGTTTTCTTCTGCTGAATCTGTTACCGAGTGTAATTGGTAATCACCTGCTGTGAATACAAAACAATGGGATAGACTTCATGCTACGGTACGCTCAAGTAGACAGCCAGAAAAAAATAAAGACACTCAGGTTTTTTTTATTTTATTTCCAAAGACGACCTGTTCTTTCTCATTTCTACTGAAGGAGATAACACCCTTTGACACAACAGTCAGATAAGGACTCAACGTTTCCCAGACTAGCCATTTAAAGATGCATTCTAAGTCCATTTCCTTGCTTTATCTGGCCTTTTGATGCTTTGGTGAATTTCAATTTCAATCTTAAAGGGAACATTTTAATTTAGAATAGTCACAACAAAAGCATTTAAAAGCGTTAAAGGATCACTGCACAATGGAAAAAAGAGATAGAAAACTTTGAGACGGACTAAAAGCACGATAAAGCAAAGAAAAATCATATAACAATTTTGTAATTAGAATAAATCTTGATGCTTCTGCTAGGCCCTGGTGGAATCCATAATACATTGGTGGAAGTTGTGTGTGTCAGGGGGGTGTTTACATTTCTGGAGTGATATGGTTGCATTTCCTTAAGCAACTAGTCAGTGAGGGCGAAAGGGGTGTGGTGTCCAATATTCGCCAATAGTCTTAACAAAGGTTTTCTGTTCCTTTCTTCCCCACCATATCTCCAATACACACACCCTCATGATTCAGCTCTGAGGACGTAGTGTAACAAACACAAAATAGATTCCTGTTTTCATAAAGAGTCATCAAAATTTCAGAATGTTTTATTTCCATTGCTTTCTGTTGTTGTTTAGTTGTGTCCGATACTCTGGGACCCCATGGACCGAAGCACGGCAGATGCATCTTGCATCTGGTAGTGCTAATCATTAAGGTTTCCATGACAAAGATATTGGAGTGGCTTGCCAATTCCTTTTCCAGTGGACCACCATTTGTCTGGCCTCTAGGCTATGACCTGTTCATCTTTCGTGACCCTACATTGTATAGCTCACAGCTTCATTGAAGTACACAAGCTCCTTCACCACGACAAGGTAGCGATCCAGAAGTGGATCCATGGCTTACACAGCTGCTAATCTGTTTTTTTTTGGTACATTCATGACAAACAAGTGTCTTTTTTTCTTGAAATGCAGTGATCATTTAAAGGGCCAGTATATGCACCAGGTAAAGAACTGTGAGCATCTATTTCACCTCGTCTTAGTTCAAGAAATGTGTTCATACATAGGCAACAATAAAGCCATATGAAAATAAAAGGGGTTTTACAGTAGATGTCACCTGCTTGGTGTTATATCTGTATCTGTCTCCACCGCTTTTCTATCACATGGTGATCATTGTTTGTCCGTAAGCCATTGCAGTTATAATAATTCAGAAGTTATGACTTGGGTATTCCTTTCATCTGCTTAATTAACCATTGTTCGAAATGGGGCCCTGCCTTGGAGGAGTCCAGTGCTGTCCCCAAAGCCCAACCTGCCATGCATATTTCATTCAAGATGTATGCAGTTATATCTTCCATTCATTTCAGACTCATCATTTGTATTGGAAGAAGAGGAGCAGAGGAGGAGTGTGTTGCCCCAAACAGTTTTTAGCTAAGGTAACAAAGATTAGCATTGACATAATTAATGACATGGCATAGGCTACAGTCGGACTTCAACAGCTTCCAGACAAACAATGTGGATCATGTGACAGAAGGGATTTGGAGACAGACCCAGCATACCAGACAGATAACATTAATTTAAAAAAATAATTATTTTTACAGATGGCTTTATTGCTGATTTTATAAACACACATTTCTTGAACTAACAAGTGGTGAACTATAATTTAAATAAACAAATGTGAAGTGTTATATTTTAGACTTCAACAGATCTGCTGCTCTCCACCCCATGTCAGGTGTTCAGGGGGTGGTACAGGATCCGCTCAGGGAGACTCTCCTGGTCCTGCTTCGTTCATCACCTGGTCATATCATAGCGGGTGTAGAAAGGCAGATCTGCTGCCTGCAGTAATACATATTTCTGATTTTATTGATAATCAGTAACTAAATTAAAAAATAAAACCCTATGGTGTGATCACCACAGTGGTGCACAACCCTTGTAGTCAATATTATTTTCTATATGGGCTTTTGTACAATTAAACTTGATATCTTATCTTTTAAACCAAATTATTTCAGAAGAGTGTGTTCTTGTAAACTAATGTGCTTTCATATGTTCCTACTGGAGAGGCTGAATACTCATTTCGCAAACATGACCTCAGCAGGATCCATTGGGCTTAACAATAGATAACAACTACTGACTGAAATAACCACACTAGAATCAGATATGGGATAAACAACGGGCCATAGCTTTATAGGAATGACATATACATAACCATATATAAGAGAAAGGAGGAGTAGCCCTGACCAGCGGATGTAGCCTCCTGCCCCTGGGTTCATGCCCAGGTGCCACACCTATATGCCTCCATAATCACGCCCATGAGGTAGGGTGCAAGCCCCCCGCTTTTTTAACCTACTGGGCTGGGCAACTCCCCACCCGCCACTATGGCTAAACAACCAAAATACAAAAGTTCCCATAAACACCCCCAATATAACAAACCATAATAACATGATACATAAATACTTAAAACTTGTTTTTTTATGTATAATATTAATTTTATTAATAATTTGTATATATATATATATATATATATATATATATAAATATATATATCTACCATATCCTTTTTCTTTTTTTTTTAAATATACTACAATCACAACCAAATATATTCAAGAAACATAATAATCCATTGCCAAGCATCCTGGGAGGGAGGGAAACGCCACGCTGGTTGGCCACGGAATGAAAAGATGGCGTTGATCGCGCCCTTAAACTCATGTTTCCCACGGCCCACAAGCATCCGCTCCGCCAAGTCAAAGGACCCTGCGTACTGCCCAAGAAGCCTGGGCCGCCCTTCGAGTCCCACAGAGCGGAGGAGCAACTGATGCAGATGGAAGGTAAGTGAGGGGAAAGGAAGAGGGAGAGGTACTTAGAGGGGTAAAGTGAGGAGGGGGTTTAGGATGAGGATGGCTGGTTGAGGTTATTGGGGTTGAGGATGAGGATGGAGGGGTTGAGGATGAGGAGGGGGTTGAGGTTGAGGAGAGGGGTTGATGATGGGGGGTTGAGGATGAGGATGGGGGTTGAGGAGAGAGGTTGAGGAGGGGGGTTAACGAGAGCGGTTGAGGAGGGGGGTTGAGGATGAGGAGGGGGGTTGAGGAGGGAGGTTGAGGATGAGGAGGGGGTTGAGGAGGGAGGTTGAGGATGAGGAGGGGGGTTGAGGAGGGAGGATGAGGAGGGGGGTTGAGGAGGTGGGTTGAGTAGGGTGATAATGGAGGGGGAGGGAAAGAGACACAGGGAAGGGAGAGGGGGGAAGAGACACAGGGAAGGGAGAGGGGAGAAGAGACACAAGGGAGGGTGTGGGGGGAAGAGACACAGGGGAGGGAGAGGGGGGTAGAGACACAGGGTAGAGAGAGGGGGGACACAAGAAAGGGGCACAGACGGCACACAAGAGTGGGACACAGAGGGCCCAAGAGGGACACAGGGGGCAGCACATTTCCCACCCTCGGCTTATACTCGAGTCACTAAGTTTTCCCAGTATTTTGTGGTAAAATAGGTGCCTCAGCTTATACGCGGGTCGGCTTATACTCGAATATATACGGGTATGTAGCAGCAGCTGTATTATTCTATGTTCCCTTCTAAAAACATTTTGTATATTTTCAGGTGTATTTCTTCAAAATACTATATTAGTAATTAAATTTTGCTTCCATTGCCCTACAGATCTGATTTAAGGTATTTCTGGAAGGCATTTTGTTCTTCTCGTGTTTGCAGACAAAAATGTAAATAGTTCACATACGTCATTCAAATTTTCAGGTAAGGTGGCAAGATAAAGCCTCGGGTTAATTTTAGTCATTACCCAGCACTCTATTGCTGCCGAAGAATTCCTGACACATAAAGGAATGTCAATCTTGTTCTTTTCGGCAAAAAAAAAAAAGAAGAACATCAAAGTCTATCAGAAGTTGGATCAGTCAATTACAGATCTGTTTCTATTCTTAACCCCTTGAGGTATTAGCAAGCTTTCTTTTTGCAAAAGCAATCATTTTCAGCATTAATTGGATAAAGGAGTAAAATATTTGAAACATAGTACACTGGTTTAGTAATTTGCTAGGATGGACAGATAAAGTTTGCTTAGAGGTTTTTATAATTAAATTGGTATCCGGACCATAAAATAATGGTTCAAATATATCTTGAAATATGAACTTAGGTATCCCATGAGAAAATCCAAATAATAGTCCAGTTTTTAATTCTAGCTTGAAAGATCGGATTTGTATTTCTGTGTTTTGTTAAAAAAAAAAAGCTCTGATTGGCTGCCATTTTAAGAGTCAGCAGAAAATGGCTGACAGGAAACCTTTATGTCTCATTATACCTTTATGTCTCATTTTCTCATTATTTCAATTATAATTGAAATAATGAGAAAATGAGACATAAAGGTATATTATTACAAACAGTTAGGAAAGAATAGAGCAAAGAACATGATAAAATAATGTACTATGAGTCAAAACAAAATGGTGCATATTTGCATCCTATCACAGATAGGATTGTGCATTACAAATAAAGATCTATTGAGGACTTAGAAAAAATAAATATAAAAAAGATACTGTAAATACTTGCACTGTAAGGCAGGGATAGGGCACTGATCCAAGGCAATATAAACAGCTTGCAAGTCTTCATAATGGCTGAACAATAAAGTCTTCATAATGGCTGCTCAATACATTGAACAATGTTGTTGGTTACATCAGCTGTGAAATTCAATATGTGAGAGAAACACATGGAGGGAAGATAACCAAGAACTACCAGATGTGGGCAAACAGAGAGTTATCTGCTAGTTTGGGAGCAGAAGCATATTTGTGTTCTGTGGAATTCGGGGATCTCTTGATACCAAGCCAAGGTCAGGTAGACCAAGAAAGATTTTAGCCACAACTGCCAAAAAAATTGTTCTGGATACAAAGAAAAACCCACAGATAACCTCAGGAGAAATACAGGCTGTTCTGGAAAAAGATGGTGTGGTTGTTTCAAGGAGCACAATACGACGAGTACAAAAATGAGCTGCATGGTCAAGTTGCCAGAAAGAAGCCTGTACTTTGTCAATGCCACAAAAAAGCCCAGTTAAAAAAAAAAAAAAAAATATATATATATATATATATATATATATATATATATATAAACAGTTGTGCTAAAAAGTTTGCATACCCTGGCAAAAATTGTGATGTTTTGGCATTTTTTTTTGAAAATATGAGTGATCGAGCAGAAAAGAACTGTCAAAAGACCTGCATAACAACGTAATGGAACTTCATAAAGATGGAAAAGGATATAGAAAGGTATCCAAAGCCATGAAAATGCCAGTCAGTACTGTTCAATCACTTATAGAGAAGTGGAAAAATTAGGGATCTCTTGATACCAAGCCAAGGTCAGGTAGACCAAGAAATATTTCAGCCACAACTGCCAGAAGAATTGTTTAGAATACAAAGAAACACTTCAGGAGAAATACAGGCTGCTCTGGAAAAGATATGGTGTGGTTGTTTCAAGAAGCACAATACGACGATACTTGTACAAAAATGAGCTGCATGGTCAAGTTGCCAGAAAGAAGCCTGTACTTTGCCAATGCCTCAAAAAAGCCTGGTTAAAATATGCCCGACAACACCTTGACACGCCTCATAGCTTCTGGCACACTGTAATTTGGAGTGATGAGACCAAAATAGAGCAGTGGGGCAGAT
Source organism: Discoglossus pictus (assembly GCA_027410445.1). Classification (NCBI taxonomy): domain Eukaryota; kingdom Metazoa; phylum Chordata; class Amphibia; order Anura; family Alytidae; genus Discoglossus; species Discoglossus pictus. Next base: position 180,804,851 of record CM050170.1, on the reverse strand, counting down.
AGGCTGCATGAAGGCAACATTATTATTTGTATTATTATCATTATTTGTGATGCGCTGACATATTCTATAGCGCTATATATGGGTTAAGTACAAGGCAAAATGTTTGCAAACATTGCAAAAGAATGAAGGGCCCTGCGTTTGAGCTTAGAATCTATTATGCTTAGCGCTTTCCTTAAAGCACCTTGCCAGATTGAAAACTCGCAACATGTAAGTTATCTAACCTATAAAACTTTTTAGAATAAATACACTAAATGAGATTGCAAATACATATTCTACTCTTTAGTATCTGTTTTCTGAAGTTTCTATTAAAATAGCAAAATGTTAATGTTTATAGCACAGAGGGTAAGGTGGGGGATATCTAATATAAACTGTCAAATATATGAAGTATTTAAAGTACAAAATATATTTCAGAGACAGAGAAATGCTTGAACAAGACACAATGCACTAAATCTGAAGTGTGGAGGGTTCTGGGTAATGCATTGCTTGACAGATACTTATATAACTACTTGGGTAATGTATCACTTGACAGTTACTTATATAACAAATTCCCTGGAGGTCTGGGTAATTTCCCAACACCAAGCCTGGTTGTTGAATCCATTTCCATCTCTGTATATAAATGACAAATCTAGAAGGTCTTTCCATTGTAGTTGTTGCGTACTTACTTGAGGAAAGATAGAAGTTTATTACCATATATGTATCAATAAAATTCTATTGCTTCCAGTTGGAGAACCTTACAGGAACAGGATCTATCCTGTTATGTGCACGCATGGCACAGGAAGCCTCCTGATGCAGGGCACGCTCACGCAACCCTAAGCCCCTGACCCCCCACATCCCTTGCCTGCCCTATCCCTAACCCCTACAACAGTTACCGGCCTTAACCCTAAACCTAACCCCCTAATCCTAACCCTAAGCCCCTAACCCTCTACACCCCTTGCCGGTCCTAACCCTAACCCCCTACACCACTTACCGGCCCTAACCTTAAACCTATCTCCCTAACCCTAAGCCCCTAACCCCCTACAACCCTTGCCGGCCCTAATCCTAACCTCCTTACCCTCTTCCCCTAACCCCCACACCACTTACCGGCCCAAACCCTAACCCCCTAACCACTTACCTGCCACTTAGAGACAGCTACATCGGAACATCGGTGGCGCGCTTCCCATGCGTACACATAACAGGATAGGTCCCAGAAGCAGAACCTTCTAAGAGATGCTTAGCTAATTTCTTTCTAGATCACTTTCAGTATCTATCCTAGTAAATACTTTGGGAATGGGGTAAAAATCCCTAAGATAGAAATCATCAAAGGAGGAATGTATCTTACAGAAGAATAATAAGAGGTTATTACTGGAAGGATGAACATGCACAAATTAGTAATAAGCAAAAACTTTATGTTAAGTAAAAGCTAGTGGATACGTGGACCAGGCTTCCAGGGTGGGTAGTAGAGACAAACACAGTAATGGGCACATTTGCATAATAAATGTATTCCCTGGAATTCTGGGCATGAAACAATTTTTTTTTTTACTTGTTTTAGTCATTCAAATTTGAATACAAATGTATTATTTACTATATATATATATATATATATATATATATATATATATATATACATACACATATATAGATGGGTAGATAGATAGAACGATAGATAGGTAGACAGATAGACAGATAGATAGATAGACAGACAGACAGACAGACAGACAGATAGATAGATAGATAGATAGATAGATAGATAGATAGATAGATAGATAGATAGATAGATAGATAGATAGATAGGTGGATAGATGGATGGATAGATAGATAGATAGATAGATAGATAGATAGATAGATAGATAGATAGATAGATAGATAGATAGATAGATGGATGGATAGATAGATAGATAGATAGATAGATAGATAGATAGATAGATAGATAGATAGATAGATAGATAGATGTATAGATGGATCGATGGATGGATAGATAGACATATATGTACATATAAACTAAAACCAATGTGAATCAAGACCACATAATATACTTTCTATAGACGGAAATGCTAAAACCTGTCAAACCATTGCACCAACTCCAGTCCCAACCCCAATGTATTTCTTCCTATGACTTGTATACCACACTCATTCAGATTTGACGGTGATAATATATGCAGCAAAACATATTTTGGCAGTTCTTACCTCCTTCTAAAATGTTTCCAGCTGTGACTTGCTGTCTATTTTAGCATCTACTTTATGACTCAGTGTAAAAATAGAAGACATTGATTCTATTTCCTTTTTATGTACACATGTAATATAGTCTGACAGGTGTATATTAAGAATTCTAGATAGAAACATAGCTTTGTGGGAGTGGTTTCAAATTCTAACTGTCTAAATTCCAACCGAGTTGGAGGTTGCTCTTGAAGACGTCTTAATTCCAAAAATACTTGACTGGCAGTATAAGAATTTAACATTTTACTATTTTTAAACATATTACTTATGCTGGTGAATGGTACAATTCAATGGGACATGTCCAATATATAAAAACCTTGTTTATTTAAACACTTTAATATTTTTCTAGAGTAGTAATTCCTTTTTTTAACAAACACAGACAGATGTGCCTGGCATGCTGCGTTCATATGGTCATTGAGAGTCGGACATGACAGAAGCACTGAACAACAACAGCAATATATATATATATATATATGTATATATATATATATATATATATATATATTCAGTAGACTCTTTAGAACACAACTCAAACTCAAAACTCAAGCAGCCAGAAAAAAATGGAATACTGTACATTTAATAAAAAAATACATTTTCAGGGCTGTGTTGGCGTTACATTCCCCGGGCATGAGTGACTGAGCCTGGGCAGTGTTGGCGTTACATTCCCCGGGCATGAGTGACTGAGCCCGGGCAGTGTTGGCGTTACATTCCCCGGGCATGAGTGACTGAGCCCGGTCAGTGTTGGCGTTACATTCCCCGGGCATGAGTGACTGAGCCCGGGCAGTGTTGGGGTTACATTCCCCGGGCATGAGTGACTGAGCCAGGGCAGTGTTGGCGTTACATTCCCCGGGCATGAGTGACTGAGCCAGGACAGTGTTGGTGTTACATTCCCCGGGCATGAGTGACTGAGCCCGGGCAGTGTTGGCGTTACATTCCCCGGGCATGAGTGACTGAGCCCGGGCAGTGTTGGGGTTACATTCCCCGGGCATGAGTGACTGAGCCAGGGCAGTGTTGGCGTTACATTCCCCGGGCATGAGTGACTGGGCCAGCGCAGTGTTGGGGTTACATTCCCCGGGCATGAGTGACTGAGCCCGGGCAGTGTTGGGGTTACATTCCCCGGGTTCAGCACCACACCCTCCATTCGAATGTACCTGTGTGTAAGTGAGGAGTGAAAGCTGCTGCTGCTAGAACAGCCCTCACTGACAAATATACTCAGCAGAGCATGCTATGTGCAGCTAATCTAGGCCTCTTTTAATGGTGACTCTCAAGCAACCAGAATCTACATTTATCCGGCATCTACCAATCCCAAGGGTGCCGGTTAACTGAGAGTCTACTGTATATATATATATATATATATATATATATATATATATATATAAAATATGGGGCTTACATATGTCACATATAGCTGATAATATTTGCATCTGCATATCTCCCTCCACTGTGAAACATTGATTTAATAACATAAAATAACATAAAAGAACCAGAAGGCTCTGTCCAACATACCCATTCTATCTACCTACAACCGCCAGATAGACTTATACTTATCGCAGACACTCTTACATTTCTTACCATTCCTCTGGACAGCTGTTCCATACATATAATACCTTTCTGTGTGATTTTTTTTCTCTTTCTATCTGTATGAAACCACAAGGTGCTAATAGGTCTAAGAAAGAGCAGATCTCTTTCTTGCTGATAAACGTATAGTAATTAGGTAAATAAAAGTATGTCAGCAACACACTTATCTACTGCCTTTTCTCTTTCTATGCCGGTGAGACTATAAAGCGGGTGATATAAATGAACAGATAAAAGCGCACATTAAAGCTAATCTAAGTCTATACAAAGTAAGTTGCTTTCATAACTGGTAAATGGTGTATATATACCTGTATTCTTTCAACCCTGTTAAGATTAATACCACTATTTATTGCCATCCTTACTGAGGAAAAGCGTGCTCTAATTATATCATCATTCATTGCTCTCTATTATAATTTTGCTAATGAGCCATGCCCTAGCTTTTTTTCCCATTTCCACAAGACTGCTTTAAAAATCTCTATTATTCAGTAACACTTAATATACTTATTTGCATGGCTTAGTTTGCATATTTAGTATGGTATTAGTATGCGAAACGCAAAACTGACGCAACAAGAGCAGCAACAAACACGTGAAAGAATAGACAATGTCACCTGCATTCCAAAGGATGTATACTATATATTCTACATTCCCGGTAAAAAACATTATTTTTCTATTATTATTTTTTAATTATCGTATTATTATATTGTTATATTATTATAGAAACAAAATCATTGTTTTGCCTTCAGATACAAACAGATACTGAAGCTCAAATATTTTGATCAAATCATAAGACGACAGGATTCCCTGAAGAAGACTCTGATGCTGGCGAAAAATTGAAGATACACAAGACGGGGGGGATCAGAAGCATAGATAGATAGAACGGAAACAATGAACTTGAGCTTGATGGAGCTCAGAATGGCAGTGGCTGACAGATGTGCCTGGCCTGCTGCATAAGGTCATGGAGAGTTGGACACGCCTGAATGACTAAGCAACAACAACAAACCAAAAAGCCTATCTAGTCTGCCCATTCTGTCTAGAGGTTGGCATAATTAAGCATTATGTTTATATCATTCATGCCTAAATACCTTAACATGTTTCACCCTACAAGTTTCACTTCAAGACTGTTCCATTTAGTTACTACCCTTTCTGACAAGTAGTACTTTCATATATTACCCCGCGACTTCAATTAATGACCATTTTTTTCTGGATGGAACTTCCCTCCTGAGCTTTATTAAACCTTTTGGAAGGTTTCTATCCTATCCCCCTTGTCATAAAAGTTATACATATCTAGGTCATCCCTTATCAATGTTATGTTATAGATCAGTGGTGGACAACTAGGTTCTACGAGGGCCTCCGACAATCCAGGGCTAAAATACTGTATCTCTCTTAAATGTATTTCTCTGCTACAATTCACATGAGTTACCAAGTTTCATTTTGATGGTTCCACCTGAGCTCATAAAGAATGAGATTGAAGTTGCCCAACGCCATGAAAGACCATGCACCATTTGAATCACTCTCTGGAATTGCTTCCATTGATGTATATTGAATTATGTATTCTTTTTTTTTTTTTTTTGCTTTTTTACTTAGATTCATACCTCCTCTTTCTCCTTATCTCTCTCTCTATGAATAATTCTATTATATCTTTTCATGTGACAACACTGAAGAAATGACCCTCTGCTACAATGTAAATTAGTAAGTGTACAGCCTGTATAACAGTGTAAATTTGCTGTCCCCTCAAAATAACTCAACACACAGCCATTAATGTCTAAACCGTTGGCAACAAAAGTGAGCACCCCCCTAAGTGTAAATGTCCAAACTGGGCCCAAAGTGTCAATATTTTGTGTGGCCACCATTATTTTCCAGCACTGCCTTAACCCTCATGGGCATGGAGCTCAACAGAGCTTCACAGGTTGCCACTGGAGTCCTCTTCCACTCCTCCATTATGGAGCCGGTCGATGTAAGAGACCTTGAGGATGCCCCACAGATGCTCAATAGGGTTTAGGTCTGGTGACATGCTTGGCCAGCCCAACACCTTTACCTTCAGCTTCTTTAGCAAGGAAGTGGTCGTCTTGGAGGTGTGTTTCGGGTCGTTATCATGTTGGAATACTGCTTTGTGGCCCAGTCTCCGAAGGGAGGGGATCATGTCCGAAGGGAGGGGAGTATGTCACAGTACATGTTGGCATTCATGGCTCCCTCAATGAACTGTAGCTCCCCAGTGCCGGGGTTGAGGGGTATACTCACTTTTGTGAGATACTGTATATATATATATATATATATATATATATATATATATATATATATATATATGTATAATCAGAGTATTGTAGAATATAGTGATACCTTTTTTGTTGGACAAACGTATTCATAATATAGCGACAAGCTTTCTCATCGCTATATTATGAATACGTTTGTCCAATAAGAAAGGTATCACTATATACTGCAATATTCTAATTATTCATATAGATTACTGGACACTCACCGTTCACTGTATATATATATATATATATATATATATATATATATATATATATATATATATTGCTCGAGAAATATAGGAGCTCTATAAATAATTGTATCATCAACTTTAGTTTAGTTTTTTTACATTTTTTATAACGAAATCCTTTCATACATTTTTCAGAGGTATTTCTATTTAAATAGTATCTGCATTTTCACAAGACGGGACATAAAGCTTTGACACCCCCTCAAAAAAAAAATCACTTTATTGCATAACAGTTTCTGAAACGCAATTTTTAAATTACGACTTTGAACGAAATGTTATGTTAATTGTAGACTTGTCTGAACTTTGATCCTCTGCACTAATGCTGATGAAATGATCAATGTTAATAGAACCCATCTTCACGTCATGTGCTTTCAAAGCGTTGTAGGCCTCTCATATGTCTAAAGTATAGATATCAAGAATAAAAAAAAAAAAGAAAATTCATAGGAAATATGATACCAAGACCATATCATATATTGTTATTATTATATACTTATGTAAAGTCAAATCTATGAACAGACATTGAGTTATGTATTACATTTAATGTGCTCAGTTCATGATTTTATTCCGACAGCCTACCTTTGTAATTTTGATGAAATTTAAGCCCCTTAGAGACAAATTCTAAGTGAAACCAGGCAGCTATTGCAGAGAACTGAATCCTTTCTGTCACTGCATACATACAGCAGTTCTGCAATAAGGGAAAAATGTAACGGGAGGAGGGGACGTAGAACAATTGACCTCTCCAAGCTCGATCCTCTTTGAGAATCAAGCCATGGGACCCAATCCTTGTGATTTGCATTGATTATCTTCACTTGAAGGGACACATTTGAATTTTTCTGGCACAGTGGCAAAAGATATAGGGGGGAAAAAAGATCAAGAGTGAGATGTCGAGAAAAACTGAAAGAAAAAGAAACAAAGACGAGAACTGGGAGAAAGGTATGTATGTCTGGAGAAGCAATATGCAGAACTGCATCCTCTAAAGAGCTACAGCTCCCTCTGCATGCCATGTTGGTAAGAGAGAGAGCAATGTATAATTATAACTTGCTGTCACTAAAAAGCAATTACTTCAAGACATATCTGATCTTCTGTAAAATGAGAAAAATTACCATGCAAAATCATAATTATTTAATTGGTGTAACTTAAATCTAACAAGTTTTTAAGATTTTTTTTTAATAAAAAAAGCTGGGGAGATGATTTATTAAGTGCAAATTGAAGCAGATAGAGTGGATTCTACCTAGTTAAAATTAATATAACCATGAACTTAGCATGATATGTTGTTATTATATTATTATAACTTTGGAAATATTTTTATCATATTTTAAGTTATCACACGTATTAAGAATTGTACATTTTAATGAAATGTAGTAAAACAAGAAAGATAAAAATAAATAATAACCTTCTCACTTTCATTGCTTTTAATGTTATGGATATAAATTAATATTTTTTTTTCATGTAAATTTATTATATATATATATATAAATATACTGGATTAGTGTGTGATTTCAGGAGTTTCTACAATATCCACAATGTTATATAATGACCTTGATTCTATTTATATTTTTTACAAGCAAAATATGCAAAACCCTCTACTTTTTTATACATAATTTAAAGATAATTCATATTTTTAAATATAAACGTACCGTGCAAGGCTCCATATAATACTATTATATACAGCAGAAATTCCCAACCAAATAAAAATGATTCATAAATGTGCAAATGGTTATGTGCTCAGAGTTTGTAAATAAAAAGCATGAAATATACTATATCTAATCATATTTTATATGCCAGGCACATCATACTGTTTACAATAAAATTCCAATTTATAATTTTCACAAGAAACAGAGCATTATATGTTAATATATTTTAGAAAAAAGAAAATGTTAAAAATAATTATTTCAAATGAAAAGTGTCATGACATATATATATATATATATATATATATATATATGTATATATATATATATATATATATATATATATATATATATATATATTCCATTCCTTTTTAGAATTTCTCATTAATGTTTTGATAATGGAAACCACCCATTGGGATCAGTTTTCTCATATCTAAGACAAGTCAATCTGAGACCAGAAACATTATTAAATTACACTGAAGATCAACTAAATGAATGTGGTTTAAGCTGGAAACTTGGTGAAGCAATCAATCATTTTCTACTATGTGTTTTGCTCTTGTATTTACTGTAGATCTAATATTTTTCACCATTTATTAGCTTTTATTATAATTATGTTGAATCTGACTGTAAAAAGTATTTACATGTAAATAAAATAATGATTTCTTTCATCATTTGCTTTAAAGTCATATTTTTTTTAAATATTACACTTAGAGGATTAACATTTAACAAAACACTCCAGATAAAATTGTCCTTTTCATTTAAAATTCTCAAATAATGTTTCTTTTTTTTTAACCAAAGTAATATAGAGCATAAATACTGAAATATGATGTTGGGAGAATTATTTGTTAGAATTCACCTTCATAGTATTCACAAAGCATTTAAAATCTCTAAATTAAGAGTGAACATGCTATTCACCATTTTCTTTGTGAATTACAGATTCTGATAATTATAATTAATTTTATATCTGTATATTCAACATATAATATGAACATATAGTATGATACAGCTTATGTGAAACGCACTTTACTAAAGTCATCATGCACTGCAATTTATATTACACTAGTAGCTAAGGAGTAACAATTTTTATTTTAACTTCTATTATAATACAAATATGGCATACGTAATTAAGAACTATGTATTTGCAACAGCCATGCTGCAATCAACAACAACAAAAAAATCTTCAAACATGCATATTTACATTTCACTCATTCACATTAGCAAACATTGCAATTACAAAATAAGAAATTGTGTGGAGAGTTAGTGAATGTTCTATAGACCTCCTTATAATAGGTCAGGTCAGAATTAGTGAATACCAGTGAAGGCTGCAAATGTGGTGCAAGTCATTGCAACTCTTCACGGAGAAGCTTAATGAAGGTAGCAATAACTACAATCTTGAATGATTTCAGTAAAAGGCAGACATGGCTATATGTTTAAAGATTTCAGACTATTTTTTATAGGACAGCAAGGTGTTTAAATTAGTGTAGGCATGTAATATGAATGAGAAGCAAATGTCAATATTACAATGAAGGAGCTTATTGAATAGTGAAAGGTGATGCGAGAAACATGTGAATCTAAGCCAATAATTAACTGAATCTGAATCACTTTAAATAACATATAACATGGGGTATTTTGTTGATGAATTTCTCAATGTTTTATCTACCAACAAATTCAATACCCAATGTTTTACAGAAAAAAAAAAACATTGATACATTTATCAATGACAATATGATCTAGCCTTAAGTTGGTAGTAAGTGGTTCCTTTTAGTGGTCATGTAAAAAATCTTCATACTGTAGTGTCTTAAAAAAAAAACGACGTTTCTTATGATACTTGATAAAGAAGCCACTGAGGTTTTAAAATGCATGTTTGAAGACTTTTTTAAAAAGGTCTCCTAATAAATATCACCATGTTTCTCCAAGATTCTTATGTATTCTAATTGATATGTGACAGAAATAAGACCAAGTACATATCAAAGATGGCAGAATATTCTATGGAAATCTTAGGGTTTAAATGTAAGTCTTAGGTAGTTGGAAGGAGGTAGAAAACCATCACTTTGCTGATGGGCACTTCCAGACTATACTGATTGACTGGCATCCAAGTTATTTTTCAATGGATCTTTCACCATTACAAGGCATTATATGTGGGTGCAGATGATTCCTCAAGTCTGATATTTTCTTCTTTGACTTTGGTCATATGCTAGCAAGAAAGCTGTTGCCCCTAAATACGCTGAAATCAAACCATTATGCTTTCTCTTTCAAGGTCACCTTGCAAGTATAAAGCTTGGTTCTCATTCTCCTGCTATACAGCTCTTGAAAGTGACTATTATTAGTTGTGATAACAGAGCAGGGAAAGAGCCCATGTGCTTGGAATAATATCTGGTATCATGATACGCGACACCATCATGTATACCATATGCTATAAAATGCCAATGTGAAAACTAATGCACATAATAAAGAATAATGAAAAAAAATAGTTAATGTCCAGTATCATAATGCCAGACTGCCAGTTATCTCACAATATATTGTATGTTTTGTTCGAGTTTCAAAGTAAGAGTTAAAATTACAAATAAGTTACATTTTGTAAAACATGCAAAAAAAGCCCCAACAATGAAAAACACATAAAACTAAACTGTCCACTTAGTAGTAACTGGCAAAAATGTATAGTTTGTGACTTGAGAAGTAATACAAAAATACAAAGTATGACATTTTTTGAAATATCCTTTTTGAATAACAGGACTAGATATACATATAACTGCCATGAAGGTCCACTATAAATGTCTGCCACTCCTTAAGATGGACCCATTCATATTAAGATTCACATACCTCATTCACAGCATCATCGACCTAATTGAGGTATATTATGCATGTTGTAAAACTATATCCACCTTCCTATTTGGCTGGCATAGCAATCAGCAATACTAAGATTTGTTTTAATACACTTCACTGATACAGTATTTTTGTGTTATCATTCTTAATCACAATAAAAAATAATTCAAAACATATTTACTGCTACATTATGTCCTCATAGTAATTGAGGATGAAAAAATAATTTTAATCCATCAAGTTCAACCTTTTTAGATATCCTCTGATCTTTGTATCATGTGGAATTGTTAATTATTAATTAAATGTTAATTGATCCAGAGGAAGGCAAATAGAAAAAAAAAACAGTCAAACTTTGCCAATTGTCTCAAAAGCAGAAAAAAATAAAATTCCTTCCTGACCCCAGATACTGGCGATCGGATTCCTCCCTGGATCAATACTCCATATCTAATTATCCAGGATAACCCCAAATGCCCTTTTTAGTTAAAAATATATCCAATCCGTTTTTAAAGTTATCTATCGAATCCGCTGCCAACACCTCCTTTGGTAGAGAGTTCCACAGTTTAACGACCCTTACGGTGAAGAACCCTTTTCTTTCTTTAAGGTGGAATCTTTTTACATCTAACCTCAAAGGATGTCCTCTTGGTGCAAAGTTCACTTGACCCGATCTGTTTTAGGAGAATAGTAAGTAATATGCTGATATTTTGAACTCACAGCTTCGATTAACATAGAAATCAGCTACATGAAAATAAAGAACAAAATGCAATAATTGTAATATTTTTATTACAGCTTACGGTGAATATAAAATTATCATTTTATTTACAACTGCCTGAATAGGAAGCTCATCATATATCATATTGAGATGTTATAGAGGTGACACTTTACTACCATCATGCCTAGTGTTTAGGAACATGTCCCATTGACAATGAGAGGAATTTACTAAGAGGATGAGCGTTAATCTGCGATCTACCTCTGCATATCCTTTATTGCCGATTCTCAGGTCTACTTGAGACTTACTAAATCTCATGTATCTTAATTAGGTTGTGAGGGACTGCTCAATTATGCCAGATATTGCATTATGCATCCACCCCTTTCCATCCCTTTCCACATCACAGTAGCACATTAATGTTTTAGGCATGTGTAGTTTATCAGGTGTTTTTGATGACACCTGTGCAATTGCAGGTAAGAAAAGGAACACTAAATCCAGTTGTCTTTAAATTCTGCTCAAGTGACATCAAAGGCGCAATAGTGTTTGGTAGTAATTAGGGTTTTCATAGTATGAGCTACTTATGAGTAATTTTTATATCTGAAAAAAACTTTTAGTAAATTGCACAATGACCTGAGGTGATGGATTGTAGGTTGCAATCCATCACCTCAGGTCATTGGCCATAGCACCTACGGACCCTCTCCTGATTCTTTAGTAAATTGCCCCTAAGATTTATTAGGTAGTTAAATTGTAAATTCAGAGAACTTGGGTTTTCACACAATGGCACCCATAACACTCATTAACACGCACATTAAACACCTCATTCAAAATCAATGCTAGGTTTTACAGCCAAAAGGCATTTAGTAAATAGCATGATGACCTGAGATGCTGGATTACCAGTTACAGTGGGCCGTCACTCCTAAATGCGCACCTGCAGTCCTTTAGTAAATTCCCACCAATGTCTTCCATTAGGAATGAAAAGTTAGTATCAAACACAGCTTAAAAAAAATCCAATTTTGAGAGGAACATAGTAAATGTTGGCCTTTGTGCAGATGCAATACTGATCTTTAAAAGATTAAGCTAGGGCTAATAATTCCAGTGGATAAGATTCAGTGATTTCACCACTACAATCTAGGGGCCTCATTCAAATGCGATTTGGCCAATTGAATAGGACTCTAAATAAGCATATTTTTTACAGAAGTTTTTAGTTAGTGAACTTCTATCCAAAAGCAAGGTCTTCCCTAATTAACAACTTCTGTAAAAAATATGCTCTGTGCTTATATATAAGCCAAATCGCATTTGAATGAGGCCCCAAGTTTGATACCAGTTGGGGAACCAAGAGGTCACACCACCCTGAGGCCAAGCAGGGTTGGGACTGGTCAGTTCTTGGATGAGAGACCACCTTGGAATATCAGGAGCTATATGGTGGGGCCCACTGGAAAAAAGAAACTGGTAACCCACGCCAGTATCTCTGCCATCAAAACCAAGTGGACCAGCATGACCATGGACATAAAGTTGTGCCTGGTCCATGAGGTTACGGAGACTCGGACTCTACTGAGGGAAGCAAACAAAAGAAAAAATAGTTGCTATGAGTCCAAATAAAAATAACAAAATCGCAATGCTCCTTATACTGTATTTAAAATATTAGCTCTTTATAAATAAAGATTATTATTTAATATATTAATTCTTATGTTTGTCCAATTTCCATATAACCCTTGGAAGTCCTGAGCAAAGTGTGCCTTGTGATATCTACATCAGGAGAACTACTATAAAACTTCCTAGGTTGTTTGAGCCAAACAATACATTTGCAGAGGTTATACGCACTATTATCTGCGCAAAGACAATTATTAAAAAATGAAACATGTCTGCAAACATCAATGCAAATCATTCCGTGAAAAATGCCTATATTAATTTGCAACTGGGTCATTTCAAATCATGCCCTTGAAATCAAAAACCTATGTCATAAATCAGATACAATATTAGAAATTCTGTCAATCTCATGTCCTTGTCACAGTACTGCAATATTGCATTCCAGGGAGATTAAGACATTTTATTGCTTAAATTGTCTGAAAGTCTTGGGAAAACAGGAAGAATCTGCATTACTTTAATGACTTTCTTTTTGAGTCGTACATTGTTACTATTCTTGAATAATGAACAGTCAATCCACAGAGGTGCTCACTTTTTTATCTCTTTTCAACTTCAAAAAATCTCCAGTAGTACAGTGTTCTGAATGTTCCTAATTAGAAAAACAAGTTTGTGAATGTTTTTAACTTGCTGTCACTTAATATGCATGATTATCAGTATTGACATTCACTCGCATGAGACAGTGCTAATTTTAACAGACAGATTGTTAAAACAGTTGCAATACTAATAAAATAGTGTTAAAGTGTTATTTTTTAATCTTTAGATTATTAAAAAGTCACAGAAGTATTTATTTAATAAGCTCTCTTATAAGACATCTAAAATGCTATTTTTTTCAGTAAAGAAATTAAGAAATGTATAAATCAGTTAATGGTAAGTCTAAATGGAAATAATGCATAGAATAAAAAAAAAAAAATAGGTGAAATATAAAAAGTAAACTAGAAAAAAAAAAATGAGTTACTGTTTATACACTGTCTTTAAACAGCTGAACAATGGACAAAAGGTTTTGGAAAACGAAAAATAGCACAAGCTTTGTATTTTAAACTTGTACATGCAATTAATCAATTAATCTTTACTAATATATATAAATTTATATATATATATATATATATATATATATATATATATATATATATATAATGTATATATATATATATATATATATATATAAACTATAAATATGTTTACCTGTATGCATTTATACATATCTATGTATATATATTTATATTCCTATTGTTATAAATTTTATATCACTCTTTTGCCCACCATATTATAAATGATTGTTGTGGTGAACTACATCCTCATAAGGTCCACAACACAAGCTGGGATCCCACTCCACGCTGATGATAGCAAGTAAGCTTGAAATGGCTGTACGTGGGTAGGATTCCCAGCTTGTGTATAATCCAACTCTAGCTTTGCTCAAAGCTGTGTAATACAGAGAGCATTTGCTTAAAAGAAGCCATGTTTGATATGGTTATTCATTGCAAGAGTGACGCCTTTGTTGGCACATGTCCCTTGTACTATATATATATATATATATATATATATATATATATATATATTTATTTAAATTTAGATTTTTTATTATATTATATTACATACTCGAAAACACTCCTTAGTCAGTTAATTCAAAAGATATCCCCTGCTAAAAATATTATTAAACTCAGGGAAAATTGTTGACCTACTTATTACACTCAAATATTAAGTTTAACTGTAAAACATGGTTACAACAGTTTATTTTTAATAGTGAAGTTTTAACGTGAAGCTGTAGGAAATACACAAATAACATTTCTTTTAAAAATAGCTTTTCAAAAAGTGCTTTTTTTAAAAACAACAATTTTTATTTATTGATTAAAAAAGAGTTAGCATTCAGAAGCCTTGTGTAAAAAATAATGGCACCTTTACTTATGTCATATGAGTTAAAAAGGGTGACTAGAATACGGCGCTACTAAACAAGTACACACGAGTATCTCGTCATCAGGAGGCGCTAGCACTTGTATATGGAATCAGAAACTTTATCAGTTTGGTCTGAAAGGACAGAGCATCATGCAACAAGACATTGGTCCCAAACACATCAGTAAAACTTCGAGCGGTGAAAGAAAAGATTTAGGATTTTGTATTAGCCAAGTGAAAGTCCAAACCTGATCCTTCTTGAAATGCTGTGATGAGACTTATCTGTACATATAAGATTACCCTTAAATGCCACCAAAATTTAATTGGGATTCCATCATGGGATGCAATTACCTTTTCATACATGGCTATTTTATCATTTTCTGCTTAACAAAGAATGATAGATTTAAAAAATAAAATAAATGAGTGTGTGTTTTGCTGTTGTATGAGGTTTGATTTATCTTCTGTTGGTCATGTAAGTCAGATGTCTTAAAAAAGGTCACTACAACCAACGTGCTTTTTACCGAAACCATCATGGAAAGTTATCTATTTATTCTTTTGTCAATATATACCCACTTTTTCAATGTGTTATTACGAGAAGGTGCTGACATTGACATCCTGAATCAGTTTAGTCCTTGAGTATTGTTATTATTATACCTCAGCTAACTTCAAAGTGGTCAATTCCAGATGTGACTTCCATTCTAATCAATGTACATTACGCTTGGAACTATAGACAAACTGAAGCTTGGTAAATTGCCCTTTTGTGTGGCTTTTACTCCAGTTTGATTATTGGATTGTTCAAGCAAATTGTTATTGATTTCCAATAATCAGAAGATAACAAATAATTGATTATTTTCCATGTGTGCCATTTTGGTGTAGGATACTTTCTGATGCCAGATTGCATAGGAATATGAAATGATTTCCTGAGAAGAATAATGTCTTTTAGCTGAGATATATAGGCAATCAATGACGTGTGTGATTAACATCAACAACTTTATCACTTATTACACGCAAAGAGGTCATTTATCAAAAACAGATAAAAAAGTAAATTAGTGAAAAATGTCACTGCCTATGTAATTGCACTGAGCCCCTTTATAAGAACATCTACATTTTTATATCTATTGATGAAAAGGTTCTCAATGGCACAAAATTACATGTTTAATTTATAAGAATCCACTGTAGATAGATAGATCGATATAGATAAATACATATATAGATAGATGGATGGATGGATAGATAGATAGGTATATATATATATATATATATATATATATATATATATATAAAGATAGATCGATAGATCGATAGATAGATAGATAGATAGATAGATAGATAGATAGATAGATAGATAAATAGATAGGTAGATAGATAGAAAGATAGATAGATAGACAGACAGACAGACAGATAGATAGATAGATAGATAGATAGATAGATAGATATACAGAGCGATAGATAGATAGATAGATATACAGAGTGATAGATAGATAGATAGATAGATAGATAGATAGATAGATAGATAGATGGATGGATAGATAGATAGATAGATAGATAGATAGATAGATAGATAGATAGATAGATAGAAGGATGGATAGATAGATGGAAAAATAGATAGGTAGATAGATAGATAGACAGACAGACAGATAGACAGATAGATAGACAGACAGACAGACAGACAGACAGACAGACAGACAGATAGATAGATAGATAGATAGATAGATAGATAGATAGATAGATAGATAGATAGATAGATAGATAGAATGATAGATAGATAGATAGATAGATAGACATACAAGGTCTTGATGTCATATTATGCTGGGTGGGAAGCTATAGTTGGAATGATGCAATGAGAATCTCAAATCATAAAAACACAAGAAGAAAATTGTATGATTTTGTGAGTCACTAATAATAATAAAATAGGCTATTGGAGGAGATTCAGCATAAATTACACATATTTTCTTCAAATTCTACAGTATATAGATCGACATCTGACAGAAGATCTGACATCTTGGAACCCGCGATGTGTATCCTCAAAGGTATGGAAAGCTCTTGAAAAATAGAGGTACACAAAAAAACAACAATAGATTAAAGGTCCTCATGAAAAAAAAGTGGTGTTTGGTGGTGTTTTGTGTCTTTAGAGTGCTGTAGCCTCGTTTTCTCTCGCATAGGGAATTTTTGGGTGTCTAAACTCTTTTATTTGGAGTTAAATTAAGGTGTAACTTCAGTTTTCGAGGTCCTGGGTGCCCCCCCTTGCTGTGGGTAAACTTTTTATGTATTTATTGTGTTTTTCATGTTTTCATGTGCTGGGGTTTTGGACGTTTTTTGTGAGGTCGTAATGGGTCGTAATGTGTCTCGTATTTTGGTTTCGTAACTCCGTAAAGTTTGCGAGGTCCGCAGTTGCTGGCAAGGAGCGCCTTTGGCGCTCCAAGCCAGAAACTGCGGCCCTCGCTATGCGAGCCCGCAGCGTTAGCAACGGCCCGCATGCTCACAATTATATATGTGATGGTATACTAACAGGGATTTATGCTAGTGAGGCACTGCCATGGTTGTCCTCCAGCTTCCCTAGTTTAGAGCTTTGTTGCTATAGGGAGGTGTTCAATAGGGATTAATATATGCCCATATAAACTTGTTGGTTACCCTCCAACCTCCCTAGGTTAAGTTCTATTATTTTCAGAGAAGTTATTCTATCTTTGCAGGATTATGTGACATACACCGGCACTGAGAATTAAAGTACGGATCAAGTGCATGAGATATGCTTACCTGACATAGTCTGGTGTAGGGGAGCGGTGACCACACTATTGGTTCACTGTAGGGTTATTGTTTGGGAATAATTCCCTGGATTCCTGAGACTCTCCCGGAACTGATGTGGGAATTCTTTTACGTGTTTTCTATTTTTTAGTTTTCCAATAAAGGTTATATTTTATTGGTTCTTATCTATGCCCAATGTTTATATAATAGGGACTATTGGTGTTCTCTTTTGTATCATTCTATCTTCACCGTGCTTTTTACCAGATTTATAATACTTTTATATATATGATGATAGCCAAAAGCTTGAAACAGGCCTGTATATGAGTGATTCTTGGTTTGTGTAAAATCCAACCCGATGCTTTGCTTAAAAGCTGTTTAATACAGCGGGCATATGCTTTAAGGGAGCAATGTATAAAGTTGCTATTTTTGGATTAAAAGAGTGAGGTACATTGTATTCTCATTTGCATGTCCCCGCCTTTTAGACATGCAAGTGGGCTTATTAATGTATTATTCGTTTTCTGTACTTTGTACGGTGGAGAGCTTTTCTCACTTTTGTGCTCACCATACACTAAATGATTTTTGTGGAATACCCAATCCTACAAAATCTATTGCACAAACCAGAATCTACCTCATACTGATGATAGCCAAAAGCTTGAAACAGGCCTGTATATGAGTGATTCTTGGTTTGTGTAAAATCCAACCCGATGCTTTGCTTAAAAGCTGTTTAATACAGCGGGCATATGCTTTAAGGGAGCAATGTATAAAGTTGCTATTTTTGGATTAAAAGAGTAAGGTACATTGTATTCTCATTTGCATGTCCCCGCCTTTTAGACATGCAAGTGGGCTTATTAATGTATTATTCGTTTTCTGTACTTTGTACGGTGGAGAGCTTTTCTCACTTTTGTGCTCACCATACACTAAATGATTTTTGTGTAATACCCAATCCTACAAAATCTATTGCACAAACCAGAATCTACCTCATACTGATGATAGCCAAAAGCTTGAAACAGGCCTGTATATGAGTGATTCTTGGTTTGTGTAAAATCCAACCCGATGCTTTGCTTAAAAGCTGTTTAATACAGCGGGCATATGCTTTAAGGGAGCGATGTATAAAGTTGCTATTTTTGGATTAAAAGAGTGAGGTACATTGTATTCTCATTTGCATGTCCCCGCCTTTTAGACATGCAAGTGGGCTTATTAATGTATTATTCGTTTTCTGTACTTTGTACGGTGGAGAGCTTTTCTCACTTTTGTGCTCACCATACACTAAATGATTTTTGTGGAATACCCAATCCTACAAAATCTATTGCACAAACCAGAATCTACCTCATACTGATGATAGCCAAAAGCTTGAAACAGGCCTGTATATGAGTGATTCTTGGTTTGTGTAAAATCCAACCCGATGCTTTGCTTAAAAGCTGTTTAATACAGCGGGCATATGCTTTAAGGGAGCGATGTATAAAGTTGCTATTTTTGGATTAAAAGAGTGAGGTACATTGTATTCTCATTTGCATGTCCCCGCCTTTTAGACATGCAAGTGGGCTTATTAATGTATTATTCGTTTTCTGTACTTTGTACGGTGGAGAGCTTTTCTCACTTTTGTGCTCACCATACACTAAATGATTTTTGTGGAATACCCAATCCTACAAAATCTATTGCACAAACCAGAATCTACCTCATACTGATGATAGCCTAAAGCTTGAAACAGGCCTGTATATGAGTGATTCTTGGTTTGTGTAAAATCCAACCCGATGCTTTGCTTAAAAGCTGTTTAATACCGCGGGCATATGCTTTAAGAGAGCAATGTATAAAGTTGCTATTTTTGGATTAAAAGACTGAGGTACATTGTATTCTCATTTGCATGTCCCCGCCTTTTAGACATGCAAGTGGGCTTATTAATGTATTATTCGTTTTCTGTACTTTGTACGGTGAAGAGCTTTTCTCACTTTTGTGCTCACCATACACTAAATGATTTTTGTGGAATACCCAATCCTACAAAATCTATTGCACAAACCAGAATCTACCTCATACTGATGATAGCCAAAAGCTTGAAACAGGCCTGTATATGAGTGATTCTTGGTTTGTGTAAAATCCAACCCAATGCTTTGCTTAAAAGCTGTTTAATACAGCGGGCATATGCTTTAAGGGAGCAATGTATAAAGTTGCTATTTTTGGATTAAAAGAGTGAGGTACATTGTATTCTCATTTGCATGTCCCCGCCTTTTAGACATGCAAGTAGGCTTATTAATGTATTATTCGTTTTCTATATATATATATATATATATATATATATATATATATATATATATATATATATATACAGAATATATTAAAAACCTAACAGAAGAAACTGTAGTTGATAGATCTTTAACGAATATTGAGACGTTGAAGGGCATATTATATCTAAGAATATCACTCTATTTAGTGCTGTAGAAGATGTACAAATCCATAGGAAATCTATATAATTATAGTCAAATATTAAAATGTTGTCCTTCGCGGCTTTGAGCATTGCCTGTTTCCATCTATTAGTATCAATAACAATCTATACTCAGTATTCAAAGTGGACTTTGTCATGAGATAGCCGGCAAAGATGGTGGTTCCCATTCCATTTTAAAGACAATTGTGAGAATAAACATAGGCAAATAATTGACACAATTTGCTCCAGAGCAGACAAAAACATAATTTGCATAGCTTATTAGACTAGAAAGTGGTTTATAATTGGTAAAGATCCAAAGTGATTTGTACTTCTTGGTTGAGGTTTAGCATTAGAGGGAGAAAAAACTCCCTTTCAGCTGGGAGCAGAGGAGAATAGGGTGACACCAGCTGCACAAGTTGTTACACCAGATATCTTGAGGAACACTGAATATTGTTCTTGTGTCATGCATTAATACTGTTGTGATTCTTTAAATTGTGTTAGCAACAATTTCTCAACATAAGCGACAACATATTACTCCTACTATTTTATAAAATAGATAAGGTGTTAATGATAGGGCGACACAGTAGGTTATGTAAAATAAGATTAAACATATGATATGGTATGTAATACAGTTAAAGGAATATATAAGTTTCCAGGGATTCAAATGATTGGTAAGAAACAGGCAGTGATTAGCAGAAAAATATGTGTTACATAGATAAGTTCAGTGTAATTACAAGTTATAGGCAGGAAAGTAAAATCCAGCTTTGCACACCCACAGGGAGCTTACATAACCAAGTACACACAGGAAAGCCGCCAGGTACAGAGTTTGACATTTGAAAGGAAGTACTTGCTACAGGATTGAATCCCATGGTTGGGTGGGGTCTGAGCTCACAGCTGAATCCGAGCACAAGGATATATAGAGATATTTATATAGAGAGGCTGCTTTGCAACACAGGAACCCCAGAGTATAATACAAATGCATCAGCTAACCTCTGCTTTCTCCTGATTGGCCAAAACAAATTATGAATGTTATGCTAATCTTAGCAGGGGTTTTCAGGGGTATCAACAAAAGCCTCAGCTTGCAAACTGAAAGGATTTAGCAAACATCAGGGTGAGATTTTAGATGTTTATTTTGGTATTTTTTCATGCAAATAATTGTTTGCATGCACTACTGATTCTCCTCTATCTGATACATTCATAACCCAGGAAATGTAGCTATGCCTTTAATATTTAGTTAGTAGTTTCTGTATTGCAAAATCTATATATTCTATATTGCTCAACTCTGTTGCATCAATCCATCTGGTGACTCATTTACATTGTATTGCACCTGTGCCTGTATTTCTACTTACGTTAGAATGTGTCTATACATTTGTAATTTGCTCATTGTAATCACTATACTTTATTCTACTTTGTAAATAGGGCTACAGGAAATGCTGGGGCTTTATAAATAAGGAGTATAATAATAATATTACCTAAGTAGAAAGTATTTGAATGTGCATATGCAACTTGAATGAAGAAGAAAAAATGGTTTAGAGTACTAAGTACCTCATGTTTCTTTCACATTATGTTGAGTAACGTTGAAGTCCAAATACCTTAGATTGAGAGGTTTGTATAGCAATAAAAAGAGATATTGCTCGGTCATGAATGGATTTTGAAATATGGAAGAACGTGTGATGGCTGTGATGGCTTCTCCAGCTGGTCTTACTGAAGGTTTAATAATCTGTAATAATTCTACATTACTATAGTTCAGTACTAGAATTTTGCCCTTCATGGTCTGAAATGTGATTTCCTTCCATAACTATAATTAATTTGTATATAATAGGAAATTATTGTTCTGTAATATCTATTAGTTAACCATTAAAATATCACATTCTCTTCCACTTTATTTTTCATTTTAATATGTTTTGTAGCTCAGTATGAAATAGTCTAGGATACAGAAAAAAAATCTATCTATCTATCTATCTATCTATCTATCTATCTATCTATCTATCTATCTATCTACCCATCTATCTACCTATCTATCTATCTTCCCATCTATCTATCTATCTATCTATCTATCTATCTATCTATCTATCTATCTATCTATCTATCTATCTACCCATCTATCTATCTATCTATCTATCTATCTATCTATCTATCTATCTATCTATCTATCTATCTATCTACCCATCTATCTATCTATCTATCTATCTATCTACGGTATCTATCTATCTAGCCACTGTTAATATGAAGCCCCTCCTCTTTGGGAGTGGCCTTAGGTTACAGCTGTGCAAGACGGCAGCTTTCATGACGAAAACATGAAAACAGGGGGAGGGCCATGGAGGTATGAACTTGTTGCTCTTTGGGTTTCTTAGAAGTAAATTAAATGTAAAGTATATATCACAAATACATTGATGAGAAAACATGAACTGACCTGTTAAAACATTGATATAAAATAAAATAAAATTAACCATTTATTTTATTTGCTGTCCTAGGTCCCAGTCCAGATATTTATTCTCCTCCATCCCATTTTATCTAGTTTTATACTGTCTCCAGTTCTTATTGTTACTTTTCTTTTGCTTTTCTATCTTCTCTGCTTTATTTAGACTTATTTTTTTCTCTTTCCTTTCTTTCTTCCTCTTTAATAAATACTGTGATTTTTTTTATGAATTTTATGCTGAACATAAATAGGATTCAATTTAAAATAGTTTATAAAACACTTGCTTCCTATTTACATACAATTATAAAACTTTTCAAATACTGGATGCAGAGAAAGATATGACTCATATGATATATTGCAAATCTATGAAGAAGCCTTTGGACATGTTGAAAAAATATTATATCTATGTTGTTGCTTCAAAAGGTTTCTTAGTTTATAGGAAATCTATATTATTATAGACCTGTTCTAGAACTTTGCCCTTCACCAATCTGAACTTTGCTTCTTTCCACCTCTCTGTATATAATAATAATCTGCTTCATTGGAATAATTTTCTATGCTCCGTGTGAATCGGGAATTATAAGAATGTTTGATCCATGTTGTAAGTTTTGTGCTTTCATGAAAGTCAGACATTTATAACATATAGCAGCCATATTGTCAAGAAGGGCACCTGCAATAACAATTCATATTTTTGGGGAGGAGTGTGAACATTTATTCATACCACAATGGTGTCTTCTTAAAGTTGAACTGTAATTCAAGTGAAGTGTGCAACAAAATAATAACATTAGAATATTTTGAATAAATGAATCCATTTTGTGTTTGTTACATCACTTTCTAAGAGCTGGGTCATGATGGCTTTTTTTTTAACAGTGGAAGGAGGGGTGGGGATGAAGAAACAGGGAGAAGTCAGAGGGTGTTGTTGGATCTGACTAAATTTGACACCAAAATCCTACACATATAATAAACTGAGAAGCAGACTGCATGCATCAGGAAATGCAACCATTGCTCTCCAGAAAAATAAATGCCTCTTTCACATAAATAACTTCCACCAATGTATCATTGATCTGCAATTTATTGTTCTCTAATTAAAAACAGCTTAATGAATTTATCCCTATTTAATTAGGCTCTAAATCAGAGTCAACGTTTTATAAATATATATATATATATACTAGTGACATGCCCATCAAAGGAATTGAAACGCTGTTGGTTGTTGTATTTTTCTTTCTGATAGATGCTTTTGCTGTTATTGTTTGGTTGGCGCTGATCTGCTTTTTGCGCTTATTGCAAGGCTTTGTGTGCTATGAGCAGCGTTGGCGCTCGTTGTGAGTGGCGCAGTGAATGGCTTTTGTGTTTATTGTAAAAAAAATTTGTGTATATGTATTTTTGTATGCTAATTAAATAATTAATACATTAATAAATGATTATACTTTACCTATTTGGAAGTAATATATGCAGGAAGCATTGTGATGAAGAGCTGACAATCTGTTTTGCAGCATACAATGTCGGTGTGCACTGTTGTGGAGCTGAGATGTAAGTGTGAGCATTCTGTGCAGTGTGTAGTGTAAATAGGCTGCGTGCGCGAGGGAAAGCCATTAGGGTAGCTGTGTACTTCCGCATTGTGTAAGTTAGTGTTGTAAAATGGCGGCGAATGTGTATGTGGTACGCGGCTGTGGATGATTTAGCGTCCTTGTTAAAAGTATATCTTGTACCTCGTACGGCTTTTTTGAAAAGCCATATGTGCTTGGTGGTGTTTTGCGTGTTATGGGGTCCTGTAGCCTCGTTTTCGTTTTAGGGGATTATCGTGTGTCTAAACTCAGGAATTTGGACTTAAATTGAGGTTTAACTTCACTTTCAGAGGTCCTGGGTGCCCCCCCTCGCGTGTGAGGTGCCGTGGAGCCTCCACCTCTGCAAATGCGGCCCCTCACTTTGCGAGGGTCCACATTTGCAGCCTTCAATGAGCCTTTGTAGGCGACGTGGCAGCCTCCACCTCCACATTTGCGGACCAAACTGCATCCCTCGATTTGTAATTTGACAACTATTATATGTGATATATATACAGTATATATAGTTACATATTTATTTATTTGAAGACTGAGGAATCCAAGACTTGATGATTGCTTTGGAGGGCATCAAAAGCATAGCTAAAGTATATTTTTCCTTCTTACGGGTATCATTTTTTATTTTATGTAATATTTTTTATGTATTTAGTGTTTGGGGCTATGGGGGTGTCATGATTCCCTTGAACCCCCTTTGGGGTCAGTAAAAGTGTAGTTGTTTAATATGTTTTTATGTTAATTTGATTATTCTATATGTGTTATGTCATGTTAATTAATATGTAAAATGTTATGCTATGTTATGTTGATGACTGTATGATTAATTGTGTCCAGTGTGTAAGAAGTTAAATGGTTTAGAATGTTGTGTGGTCGGTGGTAACTGTCAGAGAGGGGAGAGAGCAGTTGGCAGTTGAGTTTTTTCTGACAGAGAGAGAGATGTATTGGTGTCTCTGAGGGCAGTTGAGATAACGCTGGGTTGAATGTCTTAAAGTATATATATATATATATATATGTTCCTAAGCCAAGGGAAGAAGACATATATTGAAGACAGATATGCTCCTATTTAAAAAGGGAGGTAAGAAGATAACCGCAATGACTGTATGAATGAAGTTGCTGTTATTGATGAGCCCTTGTCCACAGAAATAAAAACAGTTTCTGATTTCTTATAATGCTGAGCCTGCATTCATATTCTTAAAGACTACAGGGGTCCTTATGGTTAGGATCCATGGAGGCCTAAAATGGATCCCTGTGGTGGTAGGAAGGGTGTTGTGGGGGTCCTTTAGAACACTCATGGTTTAAGGAATAATTTTTGGCTCCATAGAGGTCCATAAGGACCCCCTTGAACAAAGCTTATTATACCATGGGGGTCTGTTGAGTCCCCCATGATATAGGGGTTAATTTTAGGTGCCATGAATGTCCATAAGCACCCCTGTGGTCATAGCTTAGTATAACATGGGGTTCCATTTCATACTAGT
Source organism: Discoglossus pictus (assembly GCA_027410445.1). Lineage (NCBI taxonomy): Eukaryota > Metazoa > Chordata > Amphibia > Anura > Alytidae > Discoglossus > Discoglossus pictus. The sequence continues at coordinate 180,779,296 of CM050170.1, read as the reverse complement.
ATAACATGGGGTTCCATGATATAGGGATTAACTTTAGGTGCCATGGAGGTCCATAAGGATCCCCACGGTCATAGCTTAGTATATCATGGGGGTCAATTGAGACCAATGGTATAGAGGTTATGATTATGTACCATGGAGATCCAAAGGGACCCCATAATTATACTTTATCTGTGGGCTACCCAGGCTCATAGATGGTAGTGTGTATTAAGGGGAGGGGGGGTCCCGGGGGTTCCCTTGCTCACAAAAGGTAGCGGTATAAACCCCCTAATTTAATCTGATTTGAGCAATTATGCCTCAGGTATTAGGGGCATTTTGCTCACTTGGATGACAGTTCTCTGAAGTTAGATTTACAAGTATGATGTGATAGCTTGGAAGTGATTTACAAGTGAACTTTACTCAGTTCTTTTCTGATGGAATTAAAGCCATAATTTTTAACTTTATTAGTAGCAAAATAAGTTCTGTAACAATTTGAGGAGTTAGAGTGTTAATACAGGCAAACAGCATGAAATGCTAGCTGATGTGTTGCTTGCTGCACATCTTTTTTGGTACTTCCACTTTTTTAAGCCTATAATGTATTTTTATATACTTCTCACTACAGGTAATTCTTACAAAAAGTCTATTTTTGACCACTTATATTGTGCTGTTCTTTCAAAAGTTTTAGACTTCTTTCTTCCAAAAATTAATACTATATGAGGGAACTGATAGATGTTAATATATAGAAATAAACCCTTTAGATTGTAAGTTTGCTAGTTTTCTATCATGTGTCGGTGCTTTGGAAACAAGCACTATGTACATTTTAATTTTGTTTTTGCCATGTACTTAACCCCTGTATAGCGCTACGGAATATGTTGGCGCATTGCAAATAAATATAATAATAATAATAATAATAATAAAGCAAACTCAGAGACTTTCACAGTTCATTCAACACTTTCCATCCATCTATAAAACTAAAAAAAGAGTTTCTACACAGAACAAGTGAACATTATAGACCCTACCATATCCATCACCTGTATATAGGAAACCCACAGACAGATACAGCTACCTACTCAGCTCCAGTTTCCATTCTCCCCACACTAAACAAGTTGTCATCCATAGTCAAGCTAGTAGATACCAACAAATATGCTAAAACACTGGAGACCGTGACAAAAACGTCAGAACACTGTCTGAATCCATAAGTTACAAACCCTGTATTATTACCCAGAAAATAACCACTGCCATCAAAATTCCCAGTGAACACCTGTTAAAATACAAAACAAAAGAAACGACTTCACGTATACCTCTAGTGACCACATACAATCCAGTTTTAGAGAAAATATGAAAAATAATCAAATATTTACATCCATTACTTACTGAAGATGCATAATTAAAAAAATATATTCCCCAAACCTCCCATCCTTGCCTTTAATCAACCACCAAACCTGAAACAAAAGATTGCCAGCAGAAGATTGGCCAATGTACAGCTGAATATAACAAATGGAACAAGTATGTGTCTGTAAGTTATGTCAACACATTTGTAATGATGACATATAACATCAAAGCATTGTATACATGCACATCCTCCAATGTGGTTTACATTATACAATGTAATGTATGTGAAACAGGCTGTTACACTGGAGAAACCAGCCAAAAACTGCTTAAGGATGAATTTACATAGACATTCAAAAAAATAGCACAATGAAGAAAATTATTGTACCCCAGTTGGACAACATTTTAACTAGAATGATCACTCCATCCAAAACCTAAAGATCAAAATACTCAGAGGAAATTTAAAAAAAAAACATCCAAGAAAGAAAAGCTTTTGAAATAATGCACTAAAGATACAGGACTTAAGATGGACTTGGAATTTCTAACACATTATTATTATTATTTCTTGTAATTTTTTCATATTTTAATATAAAAGGCTTGGCACTCTTAGTGAGATGTTTGACCAACAGGAAGGATAATACTATGTACTACAGTGATTTATAATATGTATAGTATGTTCCCTGTATGCATGTTATAGCATGTTCTGTTGATTCTCCCTATATGTATTTACCTGATGAAGTCAGATGCTGTCTACATTCAAATTGAGGGTTCCGTCTCATGTCAGTATTGCTTTAGACTTGATAAAGAGAGGTCAGACCTATCGAAAGCTTGTTAATATAAATAAGGCATTTGTCCAATAAAAAAGATATCACAGTATACTGCAATACGCATTGTTAATAAACATATATATATATATACAGTGTATATATACATATATATATATATATACATATATATATCACTAATATAGTTGTCATACTGTGAGTTGTCGTCCCCATGCGGTGCTTGCGAAGCAAGGGACCTTGTTGCGGGGGTGGAGGCCCGCGGTACTTAGCTGCAATGAGCCCCGCAGGACAGCCCGGACGACAGGTGCAGCACCCCCAGCTGCAGTGAGCAACATAGGCCCGCAGGGCTCGCATCAACCCCATACCTGGTTCCTGCCACTACCTGGTTCCTGCCAGTAGCGTGTGGCCCACGTTCCTGGATGCAGCAGCGCTGCACTCACATCTTCTCCTCCACGGCTCCCCTCCTCCGGCTGGAACTACTTTCTGGATCTAGCCGCGCATTGGACAGGCGGGATGCGCATACGCAATGCACAGGTTGATCCAGAAAGTAGTTCTGGCCGGAGGACAAGAGCAGCAGAAGGTATCCAGGTACGAAACACAGGGGAGAGAGAGGGTGGAAGGGAAAGGAGACAAGGGAGGGAGAGGAAGGGGAATGGAGACACAAGGGAGGGAGAGGGGGGGAGGAGACACAGGGGAGAAGAGGAGTAAAGGAGACACAAGCAGGAAAGGGAGAGGGGGAAAGGAGACACGGGGTAAGGGAAAGGGAGAGGGGGAAAGGAGGAACAGGAGAGGGAGAGAGGGGAGAAAGGAGACACAGGAGATGGAGATGGTAGGAAAGGAGACACAGGGGAGTGAGATGGGCTAAAGGAGACACAGGGGATGGAGAGGGGGAAAAGAAGGTACAAGAGAGTTGCAGGAGAGGGAGGAGGGGGAAGACACAGGAGAGGGAGGAGAAAGAAAAAGAACACAGGAGAGGGGGAGAAGATTTAGGGGGGAGAGGAAGGGGAAGAGGCAGTAATGAACCAAGCCTCTAGCTCAGTCCACTAAAACTTGTTATAATGTTCATTTCATTTTTATTTTTGATCAATAAAGTATAATTTAAAATGGATACTTGTACAAGAATCCTGTGGGATTTTGAAAACTCAGTAGGTTTTCTATGAAGAATTTTCAGTTGGCTCCCCAAACATTTTAAAATAAGACAATCAAACCTTTTTCTACAGGTCCAATATAATAATCTGTCCGTATATTACAGTTATAAAACTAATACTTCTACATAAATGGGTGGTATATTGAAAGTTGTCCTTGGAGATGTTGAAAGCATAATAAATTACTTCAACTTTGAACATCGATTCTAAGTATAAACAGTGATTCCTTCAGTTTTGTAATTATCTGTGCACTCAGTACTATATGAATTGATATTTGGGAATAAAATAGGTGAATTATGTATTAAGTGTCTATTTATATTGCACTATAACATTTGAAAGTGAAAGATACATATCGCCTTGTGGAGCAGATAGCTTGCCATCATGTATCCGTTAAACAAATGAGGTGAGCTTAGAATAACTTTAAATATATTGGTTTTATTTACTTCATATTATAAGATGAGAAGTAATGTGAGAATTAGAAAGAAGAATCAGTAAAAAAATACACAACAAATCTACAATGTATAAAATATGGTCAATATTTTAAAATTGAGTGGTAGAAAATAACTACACTTTAAGAATAAATATAAAAAATAAAACTTTTTGGTTCACAATATCAGAAGAAAAATGAAAACACTTTGCTATGCCCAACAGAACCACTGGACTTTTGGAGCTGATAAAATGATATGGGCCCTGGGGTGGCAATAGTTAATGGCCATAAGGAAGTTGGGACTGTTACAGCCATGATGGCATGGAATGGTTATTTATGTAATATATTGTTCATGTCTTTATTAATTGGTACACAGAGTTTTATGTAGGTTCCCCGGGGAAGGGGGCTCTAGATCCTGGTATTGTAAAGCCAGACACAGAAAGATGGTAAATGCATCCCATTACTTAAAAGGGACATAGAGTGTGGAAGGTCATGTAGGCAATCAGACATGGTGTTTCCCCAACTGTTCTGACTGGATAACCACTTGGAAGGCCAGGAACAAAGAAGGAATTAAACTAACTAGGCTCCTGGACTACAGGGGGGTGATCAGGGAGGATGACATAATTTGATGGACTGGTCTCCCACGTGACCCAGGGTATGGACTTTGGGGATTGGCTAGAGTACTGTATACTGAAGGTTGGGGCTTGTTTTGATTGGATGATATTTTGTATACATTTGTTGTACTGTGACCAATAAATCAATTTCCATTTTGGACATAATCTATGTGTGAGTGTCATTCTAGGGGAAAGGTAATCCTTGCTTTGGATTATTGTTGCTGATCCTACTTGGGGAAATAGTTACAGCTGGTAGCTTCTACAGCTTCTGCCCGTCTGTGGTATTGTTGGTGCTCCTGTTGCTCATTTTCCTGGTACTGGTCCCTATCCTGCTAGAAGGAATACTGCAGACCTCACATTTCTACTGGGTAGGATTGATCTTGGATCAAGCCCAGTCAAGCAGTATATTGTGACACACTTATATCTCAAGGGGTCAGATTACCATAATAATATCGGCCAAAAGAAAATTATACAGCCTCTGGTAAGGCTCTCAAACAGTTGAGGTAATGATAACTGGCTATTTTATCTTGTAAAATGGTGCAGAGCAGAGTCTACATTCAGGTCAATCTTTCAAAGCTGCCATTCTAATTGAAGCAAAGCATCCATCAACGAGTCTTAAGCTTACCATTGAGTTAAAATGGCCAATTATTACTTGGCTATTGGAGAACTGGACCATGAGTTTGTGGATTTTTTAAATAATTGGATTTAAACAACTTGTTAAGCATGGGGCTCTATATTTGTATAATATATAAACACGAGCGACTTGCCCATCAAAAATGTTGGCAATAAAATTTGAAGCCTTGCAATGCCGTTTGCCACACAATGCGAGGCTCTCCCCCCCTCTACTTTACGGGCGTCTTCGCCGCTCATTGCAAGCCTTGACAAACCCGCAGCTTGCAAGTCCCCCCCTCTACTTTAGGGCTTTGCTGCTCTTTGCAGGCCTCGGCAAACCCACAACTTGTGGGCTTCACAATGAGTGCCTCTCGTCCTCTACTTTACGGGCCACGTGATGAGCGCCTTTGGCACTCATTGCATGCCTCAGAATACCTGCAATTTTACAGACAAACTCTCTCATCCCTGTGTCTCTTCCCCCCCCCCTCTCCCATGGGTCTCTTTCCCCCACTCTCCCTCCCCTGTGTATTTTCCCCCAGTCTCCCTCCCCTGTGTCTCTTCCCCTTCTCCCTCCCCTGTGTCTATCCCCCCTCCCGTGTCTCTTCCTCCCCTGTGTCTCTATCCCGCTCTCCCTCCCCTGTGTCTCTTCCCCCCTCTCCCTCCCCTGTGTCTCTCCCCCTCTCCCTCCCTTGTGTCTCAATACCCCCTCACTCGCAAACCCGCAATTTTCTAGTCTCGCAAGTTGTCTGTAACATTGCGTTACCGCCAAACTTGCAATTACCACAACTATTATATGTGATATACTGCTATGAATGTTTGTTGCATTGTATGAACTATCATATTGATCCTTCAGAGTGTATCAATATCTATAGGAAATCTTTAGTATTATAGACCTGTTCTACAAATGTGTCCTTCACCACTATGACCTTAATTTGTTTCCAAGTATCAACAACATTCCATCCTGTTGTACTGCAATTCTTTTCTTTAGTCTCAGCATGGATTGATCTGCACTAACGAAAATACATTAATTACATAGTACATTGATCACACTCAGAACAGAACCGTACTGGAAAAAGAAAGCTTACTGGCATTGCACAACAGTACACAGTGGTGTTGATCATCTGTAAATGATCTTACTAATAAAGTTGTTCTACATAATACTGATAAGAGATAAGTTACAAGTACAGGACACGCGCATATGTTTACACTCACAAAAGAAATGAAACCTAACACAAGCTCAAATAACTAAGAATGTAACAGTTTGCCAATGAGTGATAGCAGAAATATGGTCACATTATATTATTATTATTGTAGTTTATTTATAATGCGCTAACATATTCCGTAGCGCTGTACATAAATTAGGTTCAGACAATGATACAGATTAACATTTAGCAAAGGAAGGAGGGCCCTGTCTTTGAGCTAGGAATCCAATGTCCATTGTGAATTCCCAAAGTACTTAGGATAGAAAGTCGCGGCATGCTGGATTAAAAATGTATCTGATAAAGGAGAATTAGTAGTGTATGCTAACATTATTTTGCATGAAAACATCACAAAATAAACATTTAAGCACTAACATTGAAGTCAGTAAAATCTCTTGTAAATTCTGACAGTTGTAAATTAGGGTTAACACCCTCCAAACCTAGGCTAAAATAGCATCAAATACTAATATTAGTATCTAATATTAACATATGTTTCTTCACCAATTATTGTTTGAAATTGTTCTTATTTTATCAAATTCAAGATATCACTGGATACAACTTTTATGTTATCTTAAATGACCACTGCTAGGTCCAAACAAAATGAGGTAGATATTTTAATTTAGTGCTAATCATTAACAAAAAAACATTAAAAAAAGAAAACAATATTAATATTTTCAGCTTCTAAGTCGCCAGTCAAGTTGCTTGTCTCTACACTTATGGGATCATTAAGAATAATGGAGTAGCACTGACTTGCTAACTGACAATTTTTTATTGTCAGACCCAATTTTGTGTTTAGTCAATACTTTTCATTGGCAGCCTCTCAGGTAGACCTGGTAAACTGCTTGTTCACAAGGGAAATAACTTTAACACGAATATCCCTGTCACAGACCTCTTTTCCAGTTTCTGGATCTTAGCCCATTGAGCAACCATAAAGGACAGACTGCTTGGCTCCAGCCACTGGACTATGTGCATAAATATCTTCATTGTATTGTAATCTGTCTTGTTCCATTGTTTGCCAGATAAAGTTAATGTACTCTATTTGAGGTCTGGACCACTAGACATGGAGGCAGCATTATGTGGTTTTGGAGGTTGGCCTATTGTTCACAGGTGCCAGACAGGATGCTAGGATGCCAGACTGTTAGACCCCATATGGAGTCAATCTCCTTTGTTTGTCTTCCACTCACTGTCATTGTTATGTTGTATACAACCCCCCCCCCCCCCCCCCATATCTAACCCCTAGAAATATTGTTGACTTTCCAAAAATAAATCAGTTCGCTGCTGAGACATATAGAAATTGAATGTTCTCTTCTGGTGGCTGTGATACTGATCCTATCTACACCCTGCAAGTAACTTGTTCTGGTCACTACCACAGGAAGGTTACTGAAAATCCTGGAAGTGCTTATTCCTGATGTAGATACCCTGACTGATACAGAAGCCAGATATCCAAGATTTCCAAGAACCCAACGGTCCTTGTGGGTAATTAACCTGTAATCTATAGCAGGTGGCCCTGGGCAGTAATAGCCCCTATCCCTGGATCAACACTACCATCAATGAAAAGCACTCACTATTGTCTAAACTTGCTGCCCAGCCAGAGTCGCTTTCAGTCCACTGATGTCCTCATGTTAGTGAAGACAAACATCTTAGAAGAAAAATGAGAAGCTGATATTTGAAATTATGTTTAATATTAAAACTGCTTTTTTTAACCCATTGAATAGTTTTTTTTTAGTAATGATCAATGGCTAAATGAAACATCTACTGTCTGTTATCTAGGGCAGTGGTTCCCAAACCTCTCCTCAAGACCCACCAGACAGATGATTTAGTGTGAATAGACAGGTGAAGCTATTTGAGGCTTCCCCGCCTGTTTAATACTAGTTCAACTAGTATCAAAGTATCAAAAATGAGGCAACTTGTCTAGTTGCCTCATTTTTGTTCACACAGTGTTTAACCTAAATTATGGCTGGATCTTGAGGAGAGGTTTGGGAACAATTGGTCTATGGTTTTCAGTAGTGCTTTATTTACAAAAAATAATATATTTATCACATTCACTATTAATCCCCTAAAATCACTTTTTCATTCTAGCATTTTCAATATGGTCCTTTTTTATATCAAGATTCGAGGGCTAGAAACTCTACAGTCGTGCTCTGCTCTCGTTGAACCCCCAGCCTCACATTCAGATCTACTGCTTGTGATTCCCAGTATCTGTTGCCTCACATAATTGGATGGTTAGACTTAAGGTTAGTTAAAATGCTGCAATATGAATACTGTTTCTTGGAAAAAAAGTCTCTTTCTTAACATATTTTCTTTGAAGCCACAAATGATTTGATATCTTATCAGAGCTTCTTTCAATTCGCCACAGACACAGGTCTTGCTGAGATTCATTAATTCTGTGACATATTGCACTGTGGCTACATCACTTTTTTGCATGAAGGTAAAAAAAAAAACCTCTTCTTTTATAAAGTCTCATTACATTTTAACATATAATATTTCAGAATTATAGCCAGTCTCTTGCATCATGTTCCTGCATTTGTCAAACCTTTTACGTTACTGTAAAATCAAAGACTGTCTTCCACACAAAAATGTTTAAATATTGATGATTTAACTTGTTCATCTATCTCCTTAAATTCTATGACCAGTTGAAATCTCCGCTTGAATGTTTTCCAGTTTTATCCAGCGCTGCCAGCTTGCAATGGATGGATGAGAGCCGTAATACATCCATTACTTAGCAGCATGCTTTTGTTGCTCTACGTTTGTCTCTCCTTCCATCCAACATTGAAATGAGCCCTAAATTGATAATATCCCCTTCTATTTCACCCATTTTCCAACACTATTTAATTGATTTGAGGATTTCTAAAGCAATATGTTATGACAAAAAGAAAAAAGCTATAATTATAAACGGGTGCCATCTTGTTGAGCCAAACACTTTGTACTGGAATTATGAATTAACAATAATATATTTCATATTGACAAGCTGAATCAACTAAACTAAACTATATTTAACTAGGGACTTGCCCGTCAAAAAATGACGGCAATAAGATTGTAAGGCAGGTAATGGTGTTTGGTTGAGACATAAATTTTGTTGGTGTTCTCATCGCGTGGCTCGCATTGAGCGCCTTCGGTGCTCATTGCCAGGCTGTTGGTTGTTTGTGTGCTATGAGCAGAGTTGGCGGTGTTTTTTTGTATGCTAATGAAATAATTAATAAATTAATAAATGAATATACTTTACCTATTTGGAAGTAATATATGCAGGAAGCATTGTGTTGAAGAGCTGGCAATCTGTTTTGATGTTGTTGCAGCATGCAATGTTGGTTTTGACAGTTGTGGAGCTGCTGTGTAAGTGTCAGCAATGTGTGCAGTGTGTAGTGTAAATAGTGTGCGTGCGCGAGGAAAGTCCATTTGGGTAGCTGTGTACTTCCGCATTGTGTAAGTTAGTGTTGTAAAATGGCACCTAATGTGTGTGGTATGCGTCTGTGGATGATTTTGCGTCCTTGTTAATAGTGTATCTTGGGCCTCGTACGGCTTTTTCGGAAAATCCGTATGTGTTTCGTGGTGTTTTGCGTGTTTAGGGTCCTGTAGCCTCGTTTTCGTTTTTTTCGGCAGCCATTTTTTCTCTCGCTTAGGGGATTTTCGGGTATCTTAACTCTTGAATTTGTACTTAAATTGAATTGTAACTTCACTTGTAGAGGTCCTGAGTGCCCCCCCCCCCCCCCCCCCTTGCTGTGGGTAAGCTTTTTATGTGTTTGTTTTGTGTATTTATTGTGTTTTTAATGTTTTCATGTGCGCGGGGTTCGGGCGCTAAGGTCGTATTTTTCCGAGCTTGTAATGTTTTTTTTTTTAAGTCCCGCGGCTCGTATTTGTGGCTGCTAAGTCCGTAAATTTTGCGGTGTAAGGTTCTTTGGCGCTCCTTGCCAGCAACTGCGGCCCACGCTACGCGAGCCTGCGGCGTTAGCACAGGTTTTTGGCAAGCCGCACTGCTAACAACTATATATGTGATATGAAGTGAATTCAAGTCATCCTTTTGTGCTATAATGTAAAACAAAATAGTTGACTGTTTTTTTATTTTTTGCAAAATAACCCATGTATATGGCTTTGCAAAAAGAAGCCAAATGAAAATACTTTGACATTAACAGTAAAAACGCAGTTGCGGTAAATCAATAAAAATATGTTATCTTGAATATATAAACTTGACAAAATACTAACGTGTTATAATATGAAAGTGTATTATTTTCTTGTATACACATTAAAAATAATATGTTTACCACATTTAATTTGTATGTATGTTTGTATGTTAATCTAAAGAGTGGGAGAAGAGCAAAATAACCAACTAGTGTAGCATGAAAACTCTATTTATTATGTTCTTAAGAAGAAAATATATTCACAAAAACAGTGGCATCAGCAAAACAAAATAGCAGGCTCCTACATGTTTCATCCAGACAGGGCTGCTTCAGGGACATTGAAGGTTTGTTAAAACCGCAACTTACAGTCCATCAAAGTTTTTGATATGTCACATCCACAAGTGTTACGATCGCTAAAATCTTAAATTGCTATTTAATTGCTACAATTCCTCAAGATCGCAAACACAGTCAAGCCTGCAAATGGAGCCCAAAATCTTACGGGTTATTTTCCTCATGGGTTGTAATGGTCATGCATACACCAATATAAAATAAAGTTATGCCAGCAAGGTGCTGAAAGCAATTAAAGACACACTACCTCATTAAATTGCAACACAAATACATGAAAATGGCTGCCATATTAACCCTTTCTCACTCCCAGAGGCTCTAATGTACATTGGGAAAACAAATACTGGCCAAATTGCACCATATATGAAGTACCAGGGGAACATTTTAGATTTGGTTGTTCAGTCCCTCATTTGTGTCTGACTCTCTGTGATCCTAGGGACTGCAGCACATTTACTTATGTCTCTGTCTGTGATTATCCACAAGGTTTGCATGGAAAATATACTGGAGTGGGTTGGTAGTTCCTTCTCCAGTGGACTGTGATTTCTGCTATGACCTGCCCACCTACAATGGCCCTACATAGTATAGCTCACAGCTTCATTGAAGTACACAAGCCCCTTCACGACCACAAGGTAGCGATCCAGATGGGGAACAGGGGAACATACAACACACTAAAGTACTCTAGCCCATCAGGAAGGGCCACAAACACACATGGAGGCTGTGCAGAGGCACATGGAGCAACATCCAACTCACCTCTATCAGGGATAGTCTCCTCTAATCTCCATCCTGGAAAGTCCCACGTCATTGCTGGTGGCCATGTTCCAAGCTGTATACCCATTATCATTTGGTGACATTCCATTAAGTGTTTTGCTATCAATCAATTCTCATTATCATATTGTTATCAGGCCTTCAGGATAATGTTGCTTCTCCACAGTATCACAAATTGGACTTTGCATGTGTATTAACCTTTCATTATCATATATGGTATATTTTATTATTTGATATCTTATGATATTATTATTATTATTGGTATTGTTATATGGATTGATCTATTGCATAGTAACTAGGGCTCATTAGTTTACATATATAGGAATGTGACACAAATGTGATGTATGTGGATGTCCCATAACCCCAACCATGAACAACACACCTACATGGTTACGAGTTTGCATCGTTACGGCCAATCGCGTCTCGACAGGCTGCTTAACAACTTACGTGTCCTGATAAGGTTTACGGCTTGCATCTCTGGCCCATAGCTCGCGGCATGGTTGAATTTAATAGCTCTGTAACATAGCTGAATTTCAAGACCGCAGCCTTTGTGGGCTTGCTGATGCCACTACAGGCTTCGAATTTAATAGGGCTGTATGTCTTCTCTATCAGACGCACTCATAATCCAGCTCACCTACATATCTCTTTAAGCCCTGGTCCACCACTGTCCTAAATCTTCTAACCTTCAACTTCAAAATCCAAAGACACTGAGGTTGATATTTAAAAGAAAATAGCTAATCATAATTTTATAATGGATTTTGCAAGAGAATAGATGGATATGATGCCTTCTACGAATAGTATATTGAGCAATTAATTGATACACAGAAGATAGATCAGACTGAGCAGCACTGAGCAGATATGGACACATTTTCAAAAGCTCACATAGAAAAATAAGAACATCACAGTATATTGCAATTAGCTTAAAAGCAGTTAGAGCTACAACTTTATTGATTATTTTTCTGCGTAATAATGTTTTTTTTAAAAAGAAGACTTTAATAAAGCTGGCAAAATATTTTTAAAAGATAAATAAATTAAATTAGATTTCAATTAACTTATGTTATATTTAGAAATACATTGTGGTATTAGTGTTTTTTTTACAGGTTTAAAAAAAGAAGAGGGGGGAATTACAAAGAACTACACTGATACTTTGTGGTTCTCTAAATTGTGGATTTGATGATCCAAAGTGAAAGTGGTTTAGAGTGAAATGCTGGCGAGAGAAGTGGTGGCAAGGTTTTAGTGCTGTGGGCTTTGCCCTGTATACTAAGATTTTATTCTGTTAGGATCCACTATTAGGTAGTGATCCAGAAGAAAAGATCATAGGAGGAGCCTGCAAAACAAACATGTAGAAGTTCTAAGCTAACATTTACAGTAATAATTGTAATTTATAAAGTAGTATGGGACTGGTCAAAAGAGCCAGGCCAGGTCAGTGCACCTTGAGCAGCACCCTAAAACCTGTCCAAACTGAGTACATACACTTAATTCAAATCTGTTTCCATTTGATTCCTTTCTTCTTCGATACAGTTTATACTGTCTATTACCTATGCAGATTTGTTTTCAGTAGTTCTAACACTTTCAGGTAGCACTGTCCTTCAGTGCAGGCGCCATATTGTTTGGCAACCATACAATTGTTGACAATACATCATTATTGGAATATACCAAAAACAAACTTGATGAAATGATAATTTGTCTGTGTATTTTCATCCGTACTATTTATTAATAAAATAGTAACATAAAAAAGAACACCTACACAAACCTGATATTGCCTGTGAGCCTAAGTGTCCCCAATGCACCCCCATGACACCTAACATTAAAGCATTACTATAGGAGTCCCTATGGAACCCTATGGTAATTTAATGTATATCCATTGACGTCTTTATGGACCCCACATGGCACAGAAAATAAACCCATTACCATGGGGTAAATAGAGACAAAAAAATAATAAAATGAATCCCCATTACCCTGTGGCCCCCATGGCACCTAATTTTAACACCTATACCATGGGGGTCCCTACAGACCGCCAAGGTATACTATCCTATAGCCATGGTGTTCTTATAGACCCCTCGTGGGACCTAACAGGGTTTTCATGGATAATTAGAGAGGCAGTATTGATCCAAGGAGAAGTCAGGTCGCCGGTGTCTGGGATCAGGAGGGAATTGATTTTTTTTTACAACTAATTAATTAATAGTTAATCTGCATATTGCAGCTCAGAGGAAATCTTAAAAGGTTGAACTTGATGGACTGAAAGTCTTTTTTCAACCTAAAATACTATGGGCCTCATTCTATTATCGGCCGTTAAACGGCCGCAAAGCTGCGATTCCTTGCGGCCGTCTGACGGCCCTGTGTAGAGCTACCTTTACCTTGCAATTCAAATGGACGGTGCCGCAAGGATATCCCCCTTACGGCCGGCCGCATATCATGCAACCGGCCGCAAGGTCAGAAAACTTTAAATGCAAATATAAATTCAAGATGGCACTGTAAAGCTCTGTAAATGATATGCATCATAATGGGGGACATGAGGATTAATAACAACACCCTCTCAAGCTTGCACATCGCCCAAATCCGTTATTTCATTAACGGTTTATTTTCCGTCCCGCAGCCTGGGCGGGTCTGAGGTGCTCCAAGCCCTCGGGACTTTGTCCACGGATATTTGACATGAATTAAAATTAAAATTATTTTCAGATTTGAGTGTAGGGGAATGTTGTGCTATGAATGCTAACACCCCCAATCACTTTATAGTCTCCTCAGAGTGCAGGATGGCTTTATTTCGGCTTTATAATGTGCTTAATTGTGTGCCTGCGGGACCTTTTTGCTGCAAGTAAGCTGCGGCTCGGTTTTAGCCTTGCCGAGAGGGTTCCCGTAGCAATAGAATAGCAACCGTGGCTTTCTTGCGGCCGAAACTCTTGCAGCCGTTTAAGATCAAAGGCTTTCCTGCTGCGCGTGCGCGTGCGGGCCGCAAGGGATAACAGGGCACCTGCCGCAAGCCTGCCGGAGCCCTCGGCCAGAAGGGAATAGAATAGGCAAATAGCCTGCGGCTGGTCCTTTGCGGCCCCGCATCTCCTACGGCCGATAATAGAATGAGGCCCTATGTAACTATGTAACTATGTAACTATGTAAAATTAACACCTATATGATGGATGTCCCTATGGAACCACATGTTATATTATCCTATAACCCCCATGGTACCTAAACTTTACCCCCTACCATGGGGGTCCCTATAGGCCTCCATGGCATTTGATATAGTAAATTAGGGGTCTTTGTGGACTCCCATGGACCTTAATCCCTAAATACAGAAAAATTACAGAAAACGAAAAAGAACTACAGACAAATTGTTAGGGGAAAATTATACTTACCCTCTCGTGGGTAATCCTTCAGCAATGATCCACAACTTCCTTGTCCTTAATCTTCCTCCCTAGATAAGTGGGCACATCCACTTTTATTGTACAAATAAGTCCTCCAACTAATAAAATCCCTCTGCTCAAAAAAAAATGATATTCTTAGAATAGCCTTTGGAAATTTACTTTTCAAAACTCCTGAAGGTGCGAGTTTTATGGGAGCAATGGAATGGAGGTCTAAATTATTAAAACCAGAAGAAAAGAACCACATTTATATATGTGCCACACTGAAATCTTTTACATATACCTAAAGATGAAATCCAAAAAATATATAAAAAAAATATATAACTTTCACTTTGTCATTTTAAAAATATACGCCTATTTTAAAATAATATGAAACAAAGTAGCTAATGATATTTCTACAACATCTCTATGTGCGTTTTTTGTCCTGCACTGATGCCTTATATAGCAAAGTTTTTCATTTTTTTCATATATTTTATTAATTTTATTACAATATACATTAAAATAACAGTTACAATAACAACATCATAATAACAATTAGTTCAAATAAAGTATAGAAAGAATAAAATAATATTTGTAACAAATTTTGAAATTAATGTTAGAACATATTCATATAAATGTTAGAAATAAAATATATATATTAGTAAATTACATATTTTAGTTTTATTTAACATAGATACAACTTAAAATTGTATTAGAATTTAGAATCCAGGGCCCTCACTCTATTATCGGCCGTAAATCGGCCGCAAAGCTGCGATTCCTTGCGGGGCTCCCGTTACCTTGCAATTCAATTATACGGCGCCGCAAAGATATCCCCTTACGGCCGGCCGTATATCTTGCAATCGGCCGTAAGCTCAGAAATCTTTAAATGCAAAAATAAATTCAAGACGGCACTGTAAAGCTCTGTAAATGCTAGGGATCATAATGGGGGACATGAGGATTAATAGCAACCCCCTCTCAAGCTTGCACATCAGCCCAAATCCGAGATTACATTAACTGTTTATTTTCCGGCCGCAGCGTGGGCGGGTCTGAGGTGCTCCAAGCCCTCTGGACTTTTTACATGGATATGTGACATAAATTTTAAAAAAAATGTATTTACGGATTTGAGTGTAGGGGAATGTTGTGCTATGAATGCTAACACCTACAATCACTTTATAGTCTCCTCACAGTGCAGGATGGCTTTATTATGGCTTTATAATGTGCTTAAATGTGTGCCTGCGGGACCTTTTTGCTGCAAGTAAGCTGCGGCTCGGTTTTAGCCTTGCAGAGAGGTTTCCCGGAGCAATTGAATAGCAACCGGGATTTGCTTACGGCCGAAACTCTTGCGGCCGTTTAAGATCAAAGGCTTTCCTCAGGCGCGTGCGGCCGCAAGGGATAACAAGGCGCCGGCCGCAAGCCTGCCAGAATCCCCGGCCGGAAGGGAATAGAATATGCAAATAGCTTGCGGCCGGTCCTTGCGGCCCCGCATCTCCTACGGCCGATAATAGAATGAGGCCCCAGGAAGCCATACTATTAGATATTGTTCAAAAGCATAACTTATTATTATCATTTATTTGTAAAGTGCCAACATATTCTGTAGCACAATGCAAGGGTCAAGCACAAATAAAAATACAATATTAATACATTGCAATATTTTCCTTTATTATTTGAATATATATAATTGTATTCATTAAACGTTTACAATTTGATAATTCCCTGTTATTCCAATGTTCAGTGATGCATCACTTTTTAATAATTTTCTTTGATTTTTATATACTTCAATGTAATCAAATAAAGTTATAAGTGGATTATGTTTAAGTTTAACTCCTGAAATGGTATATATTATAATAAGAACTTATTTTTTTCTTAGTTCTATGATTTATCAACACATATTATTTTTAACTAGGACATTTACAGATTTTATAATTTATTATTTTCTTTTAAATATATAAAAATGCTTAATATTGGGGTAGGGTGGGGGTTCTCCTTAAAATAAACCACAATAGTGAGACTGTTTAGACAAAAAGCTGTTTAACATAAAAAAAGATTGTGGTGGAGGATTTAATTACTGGACTCAATAAATAGTTTAAACATTTTACCTTTTTCACTTAAAATAACAAATCTCCAGGAAGTAAATGTGATAGTCTTAACCTGAGTATCCTATATTCCCAGTCTGGCTTCTGAATGAGTCATTTTAATTTATTCTATATCTGATATAAAAATGTACCAGGATCTCTAACAACATCTCTCACCTACGTATTTTTCTTTATTGGAAATTCCTTCTATAATAAGTTGACAGCACAAGTGCTTGCCATCAGCTTTAAGCCAATAAGATCTGACAGTCGTGTTTAACTTTCCCTATTCATGAGTCTAGTTTTAATGAACTTAACAACCCTGGCTTTTGACACTTACAAAGATCGTCTTTCACTCTGAAATTTAGGTGGAAAATATTGAAATTAGTTTTTTTAACCTTCCTACAAAATTTCACAGCATTAGAATAAAACACTTAAGGAACTTAAACACATTACAATCATGTCCTTTATTAAGTGTTTAAAGAACCACTGTATTCTTATAATTTTGAAGACATGTACTTGATAATGGTTAAAATATTTTTGGATAGAAAATGAATAAATAATTACACTTTAATTATTAGCTATTGTATTGAATTATTTGGAGGGATCTATCGTGGCATAACACAAAAGGTTTGGGGTTACTCTTCAAAATATGCTTAGGGGCTCCCTCTTTTTGATAATTGATATTTTTTTAAATCTGTCCAAGTTTTGTTGTTCATGAAAGTTTGATCTAAAGTAACATATAATTCTTCTTAAAAAAACTGCCATCCAAACACTCTCTACTCCCTTATATTTAGTATCTCACACGCACACTCACTTTCAATGTTCACTAATTATCACCATTTTCTTTTTACCCTCTCACCATACCCACTCAACAGCACTATGCTTTTTATTGACCAATTTAAGGGCTGGTGTAGTCCAAATCTTTGTTATACATTTAAAAAAAAAAAAAAACATGTGTTGTATATTACAATATATTAAACATTTTTCTGATGTAAAATAAACTTTCTTATTTAAAGGAAATTTTCACAAAAAAACTGAAACAAAATATGTTTGATGCATCTTCATTTTATAAGTAAGTAAACATGGACTTTTGTCAATTGTGGTTTCATATCTGACTTACATTATTATTATTATTCTTTATTTATAAATGCTCCAACATTTTCTATGGACTCATGGAGATTTTATCAATTGTGGTTTTATATCTGATTTACATTATTATTATTATTCTTTGTTTATAAAGCTCCAACATTTTCTGTGGATCTAGCTGAAGTAGAATCGAATACATTGGGTACAATTATTAAATTACAAAGACAATTTCTACTGTAATTAGAAATACAAGTACAGGTACAGTGCAATACAAATAGGGAACAAATGGGTCCAGAGACAGATTGGTGCCACAGGAGTGATGTCCTTTCTCCATAGAGTTTTCAATTTACATTAAAAATAATGAGAACAACAGCACAATATAAAACTTACTGAATCTCTGTTTCTTGTAACCTATGAGGACATGGGGGACAAAAACAATCCCACACTATCTATGTTTAATGACATTTTGGTACAATGCAGATCAGTTATCTCCTATACAAAAAAAATTGTGTAAAGTTTAAACCATAACCCTCTAAGTGCATGATAGGGACTATAGTGATCCCACAGTGACTGTTTAATGTTGCTAAGTATCTATAAATTATCAACACATTTGTATGAGCCTATAGGTCAAAATATGCTTAGATAAATCTCTCTCACTTTATTTATATATATATATATATATATATATATATTTTTTTTTTTTTTCTAAACTTGAAAAAGAGAGGTGCACACTCGAAAGCTAGTCATGAAAACTATGAATATGTTTGTCTAATAAAAAAAGGTATTACTATATACTGCAATACAGTGGAACCTCTATATTCACCAGCCCCTATATTTTTTAAATCCAATATTGGTCAAATTTGTTCAGCAAAAATCCAATATTAGTCACAGAAGTTCTTTGCTAAATGCAGTGCTTGGGAATCATTGGGAAAGGGACAAAAAAGACATTGATCGTCAGAATTGGATATAATGCGTCTATTCTGCCATCATCGCTCTTCGGCAAAGGTAACTTTCTGGTTACATTTTTATTTAATTACGTATCAGATTTGGGTCTGGGAATGGATTTTTCCAATTTTAGTTCATTCCTATGGAAAAAAAAATATTCTGAAAGTCATTTGATTCAGAAACTGTCCGTCCCTCAGGAGTGGATTAATGACGAATAAAGAGGTTCCTCTGTCTCTCTCTCTCTCTCTCTCTCTCTCTCTCTCATATATATATATATATATATATGTTTTGTTAAGTTGTGCTTGACTCTCCTTGACCCTGTGGACCGCAGCATGCCAACACACCTTGTGTCTGGTTGTGCTCATCCATAAGGTTTTCATGGCCAACACACCTTGTGTCTGGTGGTGCTCATACATAAGGTTTTCATGGCAAAGTTAATGGAGTGGGTTGCAAGTCCCTTCTCCAGTGGACTGTGATTTGTTTGACCTCTCTGCTATGACCTGCCCATCTTGGTGAACCTACATGATATTGCTCACAGCATCATTGAAGTACGCATGCCCCTTCCCCTCAACCCAGAAGGGGGTATAGATAGATAGATAGATAGATAGACAGATAGATAGATAGATATTATAAGCAGCCAACAAACAGTATGTTAGAGTAAGAGCCGCCATTTTTAGAACCTGTTTTAAAAGTGGGTGAACAAAATGTTGCAGTTGTATGTGCCAGTACTTTCAGTAATACTAATGGATATCTCATCAGTCTATGAAAACTCTCCATATTGAGAAAGCGACTCAACCAATCAGCATGCACAAGTCAATGGCATATCCCAATAAAAAATAATTGTACCGTATATAAAAAGAAACAATCTAAACTCCATCTTCCTTTTTTTTTTATTTTTTTATTATCGTGTACAGTTCTTCAAAAGAGATTTTGCTAAGTCTGCGATCAAACTGTTCCTTTAAAAAGTACAGATTTTCTGTAGATGTTGATGAATTAATTATACTAATGATTTAAACATGGACCTAAAATATATCTAGGAGCACTTTTGAAGTAAAAAAAAAGAAAAGAACAGAGAACTGTAATGAAGGCAAACTATTAGGAATGCAACGTTCAAATCTAAGGCAGCTCCAGATCCAGAATTCCCTGCCTGAAGCAGAGATCTTGGCACAAACAAACCGAGCTCCCCTTAGGACGCATGACTAATTAGACTCTACAGGAGACTAAACGGAAGACTCCAGGCCACATAACTGGACTCTGACAGCCGGAGTGAAGCATTTGTCACATTAAAAACAACGTTTCTGAAAGAACAGCATATGGAAGAAGTAATTTTAAACATATTATCTTCTATATATCACAAAATCAGGTAACGGCGCCTGTAATATATAAAATCATATTAAGAAATAAGAGAATATCATGAAATGCCGATTTCTTTGCTGCATTATTTATACTTTGCAATACATTAAATATTTGCCAATTAATAAGATTTACCATTATAGCACAAATAAAGCGTTGTATTTATGGCATGCTCTTATGAAGAACTTAACCTGATAACATGAAATTTAATATAAATAAATACAGTCTTAATGTTTTTAAATTCTATATTCAGTTTTTTTTTAAGGGTGGTCAACATTTTAAGTTTGTTCTTAACTGGCAAGAATGGGAAAAAAGCATAAATTCAGGCGTGATCTCTATTCAGTTCTACAGAAACAATATCACTGTAAAAATCACTTGAAAATAGAACTAAATAGAAGAATAAAATTAACGCTCCTCTATCAGACTATCAAATAAAGGTGGAAATGATTCCCACTGAGAAAAGCAGAGTCAGCTAAATTTAAGATTTTCTTTAAAATTGGGTTTGCACTCATGGCTTATGTTTGGTGTTGGTCTGTTGCATAGTTTTTTCTATCAACAATATTATTTAAAACTAGCGACTTGCCTGTCAAAAATGATCGCATGATATAGTGTTATACATTGTGTTTTCTGTCTGTTTATGTTCTATCTTACTATCTGTTGTTTGTCTCTTTCCCCCCTTTCTCCCTCCCCTGTGTCTCTTTGCCCCCTCTCCCTCCCCTATGTCTCTTTCCCCCTCTCTCACCCCTGTGTCTCTTTCCCCCCACTTCCTCCTGTGTCTCTTTTCCCCTTCTCCCTCCCCTGTGTTTCTTTCGCCCCTCTCTCCCTCCCCTGTGTCTCTTGGCCCCCTCTCCCTCTACCGTGTCTCTTTGCCCACTCTCCCTCCCCTGTGTTTCTTTCCCCCCTCTTTCCCTCCCCTGTGTCTCTTTGCCCCCTCTCCCTCCCCTGTGTCTCTTTCCCCCTCTCTCCCTCCCCTGTATCTCTTTCCCCCCTCTCTCCCTCCCAGGTGTCTCTTTGCCCCCTCTCTCCTTCCCCTGTGTCTCTTTGCCCCATCTCCCTCCCCTGTGTCTCTTTCCCCCCTCTCTCATCCCTGTGTCTCTTTCCCCCCACTTCCTCCTGTGTCTCTTTTCCCCCCTCACCCCCATTTCTATAGAGATTTATAATGTTTATGGGGGAAATGTTTAATTATTTTTGTTTTTATTCTCTGTTTACATGCATACCACTGAAAACCTCAATTTAATATTTTTAAAGAGATATGGAAGGTTTCTGGACTTTACAAGGTATATACTATAGCTATGCATCTATTTGCTTTTATGTATTTAAAAGTGCGTATAAGCTCTGTTTTGTACAGCCTAAAATTACACAAATGTTACCTTCTTGGGTCTGCCCTCTGCAGCTCATGAAAACACAGACTCTGTTGTACTGTGTCGTGTCTCATACTAGCCAATCAGTGACCATCTCTCAGCAACATTTTGCAACATACTGATAAGTTATGATGCATGATAGGCCTAGATGCTGTGCATCCAATCATAATCTGTGTCTGCGTATGCAGTGGGCAGGCCCATACAGGGCCTATACAGGGACTATTTGTTGGATGTTAGGCAGTAAGTACTTCAAATAAAGTACATAAAAGTAAATAGATACCCTGGTATATTATAATTCTAGTAAAATCCAGACCAATTTGGTATCTCTTTAATCAAAATGGTGAGTTCTTACATCACTTTGTGTGAATTATGGTTCAGGAAAAATATAGGGTTATTCCATTAAAACTGTTATTTTGTCACATTTATGGTAAGCTCTTATGAAAAAAAAATCACTGGACAGTGGACAAAATATATTTAGGTAGCTTATAATAAATAAATACAGCCTTTAATTTTTAGCTATTATATTCAGTTTGCATTAACCGCTGCAGGTTTTTGCTTTTGCCTTTTACAGAATGAATACTCTGGGAAGAATCTGAGAAACTTGGGGTTCAGAGAAGATCTCTGTTGAAATACACTTTGAATAGCCACATAACAGGACTAAATAAAGCAGCAAGTCCTAGTAAGATAAACTTCCACTCACCATGCAAGCAAATCACCGATAACATAAAGAAGCTTGTTATCTTAAAGGCATATGTAAGTTTCCTGGATTATGAATGCATCTGATAGAGGAGAATCAGTAGTGTATGAAAACATATTTGCATGAAAACATAGCAAAATAAACATTAACAAACACACCCCGATGTTTGCTAAGTCTCTTGAGTTTGCAAGCAGCAGCTTTTGTGAGTTAAGACACCTAGAGATTCCTTCTAAAACTAGCATAGATTCCTAATTAATTTTGGCCAGTCACAGACAGCTATACTTTTTAATACAATGTACAACAATCAGTGATGGCAGTTTGTGCAGGAAGTAATCATCGGACGTGTAGTCCTCCTGTAGAAGGAAACAGGAAGAGTCAGACACTGATCTGTAGATCTCTGCATTGAGCTGCTGTTGGCTTGAAGGTGAGTAAAGTGTTAAAATCCATATTTGAATGCAGTGTTTCTATTGGTAGAAAGTGATTCAAGTGTCAGATCTGAGGCAGAAAACATCATAAACCCTCAAATTTGATTTCTTATATCTGAAACAGTTGAGTGGTTAATAAATCAACATCATAACACTATACATAACTGGGGATCTCATGGATTCCCTCCAGTACAACTACCCCTTCGAGCCTAGGCATCCCCAGGATTCCCCCATTTACAGTAAATGGGGCAACCCCAGGGATTTTCACCTCCCATGCTGAAGTGAACACTGGGGATTCCCTCCTCCCATGCGCAGAAGGGAACCCCACAAATCTCAATAATCATGGGGGTCTATTAACCCCAGGCCATGGAGGAATCTAAATATTAACCCCTACCGTGGAGCTCCGGACTTTAACACTCAAGGACCCCCATGGTATCTACATACTGAAGGGGTTTACATATTTTGATGATGAAGGGGTTAACAAATTTTGCTGACATATTCACATGAGATATAGGCTAACCGCAATAACATGTTTTTGTCCTTGGGACATCTTGCGACCTTACTCACGTACTAAAACACAGACATTTATTACTTTGTTATTCTAAGAAACAGAAAACACCTGATTATCTGTTCTTGTTTAACTAACGTCTATAGTGTAACTCGCCTCTAATATCCACCTTCTTTAGCAAGTATATAACCTATGTTATGAAGTAGCAATAAACGAGCTGTGTACTGAGAACTTTTGTGTGTGTGTGTTACTTCCAGTACTGCTCCCAGAATTCTGCCTGAGGCCTGTGGTCCAAGCCGCCAACAAAGTACCAGAAGCCCCAACACATACTACCCTAATCTCTAAACTAAGCCCTCATTTATCGATGTAAAGGTAGTACCTAGGCATGTTTGATATTGAAATGCTGCATCTTCCCAAGGAATTTAACAGAGTGTACTACAATAAATACAAATGTATGGGTGAGGTGTAACAGGGGTGAGAGAGGAGGGAGGCCATATGGAAATATCTTTGTTAAAGGCATATTTAAGTTTTACGGACTGCAATGGATTAAGAGTGCATCTAATAGAAGAGAATCAGTAGTGTATGAAAAAAAATGTGTGCATGAAAAAATATCAAAATAAATATTATTATGCATACCACAAAGTTTGCTAATTCTCTTGAGTTTGTAAGCAGTTGCTTAACACGTCTGGAATAAATAAAATTAGCATGAAATTCAGAAATTCTGTCATAGCAGTTTGTGCAGGAAGGCATCATGGGATGTGTAGCTCCCTGCACAAGGAAGCAAGGAGGAGCCAGACACTGCTCTGCTGGATCTCTTCATTGAGCTGTTGCTGACTTGAAGGTTAGTAAAGGGCTAAAATCCATACCCAAATGCAGTGTTTCCATTGGTAGGTACGCTGTGCCTATGTAAGCAGCTTTGGGGGTGTGGAAAACAAGTTTTATTTTTAAATAAAATAAATCTGTATGTGTATAGAATGACTCCATGTGATGTGTTAAATTAGAAAAAGGAGAAAAAAGGGAAACTTAGATATACCTTTAACGGAGTTAGGTTCTTCTTGATCCATGTCTTCACCTAAGTGAATCTGGTCTAACAATGTGTCTATGTGATAACCTTTAGATTGTGGATCAGGTGATAAAAAAATAATTAGGAATTAGCAGATTAAACATGCAAATCTATGGAAAATTCCCACGGATCTGCATTAGTGGTGTGTGAACATATCTGCCAAATCTCTATCTAAAGCTATAATAACACTAGCTATCCATGTATATCACCCCATAAGGCAGTGAATATACTACAAAGAGTATAAAGACATAATTCATTAAAAAAGATATGCTTAGTCTGAAGGCTTATTTTAACTCTTTTAAAAAGCCCAGGCTTATTTAGCTTGCAGGGATCAGCTTTTCTTCTGCAGTGCATGTGTAATATATTAAAATTAACTTTTTACACACTTCAATATTACTAATATCACTATTTAATCTAATAACCTACTAGCAAATATGTGCTAAAATTTTCAATTAAAGTGACACAGCATAGGCTCCAAATATGTTTTAATTTAAAAATATAGATGTTAACAAGTACTTTATCAGTTGAATTGCACTTTCCTGAGCAGACCCAGACTTTGCTTTTTTTCACATGGCTTTACACTGGATGCAACCAATTCAGAGCTTTTGGGGTAATTGGCAATTAATGGTAACTATGGGTTCCCTGGTCACTCAACTAGGCCCCCATGCCATAGAGGTCCCTACATGTAATTGGCAATTAATGGTAACTATGGGTTCCCTGGTCACTACTACTACCCTAGTCACTAAACGATGCCCCCATGCCATGGAGGTCCCTACATGTAATTGGCAATTAATTTTAACTTTGGGTTCCCTGGTCAGTACTACTACCCTAGTCACTCAACTAGGCCCCCATGCCATGGAGGTCCTTACATGTAATTGACAATTAATGGTAACTTTGGGTTCCCTGGTCAGTACTACTACCCTAGTCACTTAACTATGCCCCCGGGCCATGGAGGTCCTTACATGTTATGCTTTTTTTGGGGGGGGGGGGATTCAGGGGTTCCTTGGACTTTTAGTAGTGATCAGCAGTGGGGTCTTAAACCCTATGCAGATCTCTGATATTTTTTACCCCTTCGCTGACATAAGACATGGATTATGTAGATGGATGAGGGGTTGGGGGTGACAGCTCAGTCACCTTTTTTTTAGGGCAGTGGTTACGATTTGGTACTTTCACCAATGTGACCTGGGTTCCATTCCAAGTCAGGGAACCAAGACACACCACCCTGAAGCCATGCAGGGTTGAGCCTGGTCAGTACTTGGATGGGAGACCACCTAGGAATACCAGGAGCAGTATGCTGTGGCCCACCGTAGAAAAAAACGGGCATCCAGTATCTCTGCCATGAATACCAAGTGGACCAGCATGACCATGGACATAAATATGTTCAGATGTGTTATGGTCCATGAGGTCATGGAGAGTCAGAACCAACTGAATGACACCCAAAAAAATTCTCATTAGCAAAATTATTAGTCTGTCCATAGTGGATGAATCAGCAAAGCTGATTGATGGGTAAAAACTACAAACATTAGTGTACTATACTACAGGGAAATGCTATTTTTAATATCATTCAAATGATAAAATACTTGTTATTATCTTTAGTTCCACATGATACCATTCAGATGATCTACTGTGTCAGTTTAGGTATACTGATGCCTAAAGACATTTATATACAGTATTTTATATGCTGTTGCTGAATATATTTACTTACAGTGAATCAAGTAGATTTGCAGCATAATAATTTTGTCATTATTATTTTGCCTTTGGTCCTGCAAAGGATTAGTGAGTTTAAGCCAAAGAGCTATAAACTTAAACTACACAAACTCTATAATGTTACATCCAATTTTGGATTCTCTAAGTGCATTTCTTCCGATATGATGTAACACAGTAGATTAAAGGACAACGAAAAAACAAAAACAAATATGTGTTGGAAAACTTTAAATCTCACTAAGAATATAATTAATGGTTCCCTGGTGGTCCAGTGGTTAGGGCTCAGTGCTTCCAAGCTGTTGACCTAGGTTTAATTCCAAATCAGGGAACCAAGAGGACACACCACCTCAAAGACAAGCAGCGTTGGGAAACCACTTAGGAATACCAGGAGCTGAATGCTGTGGCCCACTGGAGAAGGAACTGGCAACCCACTCCAGTACCTCTGCCATGAATACCAAGCGGATCAGCATGACCATGGACATAAAGATGTTCTGCTACGTTACGGTCCATGAGGTCATGGAGAGTTAAAAAACGACTGAACAACACAAAAGAAAAAACATAATTAAGCAGGAATAAAGTCATTTAGCTAGTTTTTTTATTATATTATTATAAAAAAAGAAATGTTGATACCTCTGTAGTGGTTAGAGGGGAGTTTATATTTCTGGAGAGCTACGAGTTGCATTGAATAATTTTCTCAAAAAATTATTTTTTACACCCATATATCAATGGCTTATACAGCTACTTTGTTAACTTTTTACATGCAAATAAGTGTTGTTTTCTTGAACTGCAGTGAAGCTTTACGATCTAAAAAAAAGAGCATAGTTGGTTACAATACTTTTTATTCTTGTTAAATAAATCCTGTTTCATGTTTCCTGCCATTTAACTGAAATATCATTTCCAAACTTGGCATTATGAATAAATAATACTGAACAAATCATTAGGCGTTCTCTAAGAAATAATAACTTCTTATCATTTTTAGTAGTCCTGAGCAGTACGTAAAGCGTATTTCTGTTATGTTTTTATTAAACGTGTTTTGTGTGTATGATTTAAGTGCTGTGAATACAAAAAGTCAGTGTATAAAGTTACTAGCTAGGAATGTTTGGTCTACCTCCGCTGCCCCCCTCAAAATAGAACAGTCGGTTCCACAGAAATGTCTTTAAACTGAAATATGCTGAAAAAATCATTTTAAATTCTTAGAATAGAGGGCATAGAAAGTGCTATGGCGCAACAATATTGTGGTATTTGTCATGTGGCATCATTAAAGGGACTCTTTATGCAAAATATATTTGTTTATATGAATGTTTTAACTACATTAATATAATTTTTCTACCTCAATTTAACTATGATATACTATTTACACTTTATTTACTTCTAAGAGGTAGTAACAGTCTGATTCTATTTTATACATATAAAAAAAGGAATATGCTTATGATTACGTTCACATATCCAAACAAAATCTCTCTCTTTCTATATATTTATACCTGTATATAACTTTTTAGACATTCAATGTATTGTTCATTTTCTGTACTACAATATAAATATATATATCCAAATCTTTATATATATCGCTGTTTTGCCCACCATATTATAAATGATAGCTGTGGTAAACTACCTACTCATAAAATCCACAACACAGGCTGAGATCCCGCTCCATGTTGATGATAGCCAGTAAGCTTGAAACAGCTGTACATGGATAGGATTCTTAGCTTGTGTATTATCCAACCTCGGCTTTGCATTAAAGCTGTGCAATACAACATGCATAAGCTTAAAGGAAGCCATGTTTGATAATGGCTATGGATTGAAGAGCGAGGCATTTGTGGGCACATTTGCATGTCCCAGCTCAGCTTCCCAGAATGCAGTGTAATAACTGTTTTTCTCTGAATTCTGAGCTGGAAGCGGGTTTTTTAACTTGCTTTAGATATTCAAATGTGAACACAGATGTACTATTTATTTACTATATATATATATATATATATATATATATATATATATATAAACATTCAGCTATTAAATACACTGTTAAATATAAAATCAAAACACATGTCTAATTTTCTTGTTTCACCCCCACCTCCGTGGGTAATATATACGTTCTTATACTAATAAAGGTTAAACACAATACATTCAATAAGTAATGTTTTCCCACAGTGTCTTGTACCACTTCCTATGAATTCTCTTTAATAGAATTAGAGGGTCATATTCTATTAGATACTTGCAAATGACTTGAACTCGGATGTTTTATTTATAAATGTTTATATGCATTCTATTGACTTAAGAATTCATTAGTGCCAATAAGTAATATTTGCTGGATATCTAGCAATATTAAGAGTTATATTAAGTGTGTATACAGTTTTACAAATTGGGCAATTGAATCCGGCCCAGAGTCAGGGATGTATTACCCAAATGTGCTAAATGTATTGAAGAATTACTTCTCTCTTTTTGTATTCCATAAATATAGGCCTTGATTCAATTGAGCAATTGTTAGTTACTGGAGCCTGTAATGTAGCCCGTAAACTAATTTGATATTCAATTGGCGTCTTTTTACGAGCTGCAAATGATCTACGGGTTATAGGCTGAAAATCCCTGCGGTTGTTACAAACGTAACTTACAACCCATCTAAGCCTTTGATCTTTCAAGCTCGCAAGTGTTACAATCACAAAAAGCTATTCAATTGCTACAGTTCCTCAGGCCCGCAAATGTTTTCACACCCGAAAATGTCAAATGTAGAAGAAAATCCTTGGGGTACTAGAGAGGACTCCCAAGGGGGTTAAACACATGTATGCAGCACTGTAAATGCAAATAAAAAAATCAATGAGTTAATACATATCAGGCCACCCACATGGACTAGAACAGTATAGGCATTCATGTTTATTACTTTTTACATTGCAGAATTGGGAGTCTGATCTCAAATCAGACCCCAAAATGATTGACATGTAACCTCCATGTTTTATTTGATGGTTGTGATGACGGTCTCACTTTCTATTGGCTGTTTCCAAATCGGTAGTTATGGCCTTGCCTAATTGATCATGATCACGCTCTGAAATGCTTACTTACGGGTGCAAGGATTACTGTTTCGGCCCATAAGTTGCGGTCTTGTTCAATTGAATTGCTCTGTAATTGTAGCAAATCTCAAGCCCGCAGACTTACGGCTTGTAGTCTGAATTCTGAGATCTCCATGCTGTCATACATTTAAGTAAGCTTATTTGATTATTATAGGAAGATATTAGCTGTATTCAAATCACTTATTTACAGATATCACTGAGGTCCTTTAAAATATTATAAAATATTATATTATTAATGAACCTTTATAGTCACTTTATTGACCAATAATTGTGAATATATCAACTGTGATTTTTAGATATAAATAACCACAACTGTATTAATTGCTTGCTGCATATTCTTGATGCATATTCTTTCTCTCATTTGCACACCTTAAGCTTAAAGAATTTCTGGCAAGTAACCATTTTATGAGATTAATTATGTGTGTTAGAAACCAGCCTCACATTGATGAGTCCCATTAGAATGAAACAGTGCTGTCTATCCCACAGATATCTACCACGTACAGTGCGTAAAAACGGCGTAATAAATGGCAAGTATAACTTGTAAAGATATTAAAATAGCTGTGAAAGTGTAAACCACTGTATAAGATCATTTGTTTATTGCCACCCATAATTCCAATGTGCAAGGGATTCATTTGTATTTGTTTAAGTTCTATGTTAAAATACATTTAAATGTATGAATTGCCTCTCATATATATCACACTGATGAGAGATCGACCTTGAAACAGTTCTGCCTGTGAGTGAGTTTCTAGCTTGTGCATAATCCAATCCTATGCTTTGCTTAAAAGTGGTTTAATACAGTCTGCATATGCTACAAAGGAGCCATGTATAAAATGGTAATTTGGATATGTATATATATATATATATATATATATATATATATATATATATATATATATACACTCATATATATATTTAGATTTGTTTTTATATAAATATATATATATATATATATACATATATATATATACTTTATATATCCTATATATTTATATATATATATATATATATATATATATATATATATATATATATATATATATGTACATATATATAAATAATAAAAGTACAAGCACACACACACACACATATATATATATATATATATATATATATATATATATATATATATATATATATATAAATACACGCATATATTTATTTATATATATTTATATTTGTTTTTATATATATATATATATACATATATATAAATAATAAAAGTACAAGCACACACACACACATATATATATATATATATATATATATATATATATATGTACGCATATATTTATTTATATATATTTATATTTGTTTTTATATAAATATATATATATATAAATATATATATATATATATACTTTAAATATCCTATATATTTATATATATATATATATATATATATATATATATATAAATAATACAAGTACAAGCACACACACACACATATATATATACTTGTATTATTTATATATATGTATATATTTATATATATATATATATATATATATATATATATATATATATAGCATATATAAAGTATATATATATATATATATATATATATATAAAAACAAATATAAATATATATAAATATATATATGCGTGTATTTATATATATATATATGTATATATATATATATATATATACATATATAAATAATACAAGTACAAGCACACACACACATATATATATATATAAAGTTATGAGGCATTCAAAAGTAGAGTTTTATGATAGTGTTTTCTACAGAATATTTGGAAAGGTTAAGGGTATTGTATTATAAGGCACAATAAATGTGCAAAAATGTGAGAGTAAAACAAGTATGGTTGGATAACTTGTTGTGTGAAGTCAAGCGTTTCAAGGTCAGATGGAACAAGGACAGCCTGTGTTTTAAACTTGAAAGAGAAATCCAAAGAGGGACCAGCCAAGGTTTCAACAACAAGGATTCCATGGGGTCCAGTAAGGAATACAAATAAGGCAAGAAGCTCAAATAGGAATGGATTGAGTGACAGGCAGGAAAAGACTAGGCTTGGGACAGAGGGTTAAACAGGAGACGGACAGTCTTACACTGGTTAGAGAAGTGATATAAGTCAGGAACTAGGCATCAAGACAGCCATTTGGGATATAAAAGAGAAAGATCTAGTATACCAGCGGTCTTCAGTAATCAATAAGACATACTTACCCAGGAGAACATTCTTGTAGACACCAAAAGTGTATTGAACATGGTAATAATATTTTACATTTATTATGTGTTTGTTTTAAATATCACACATATATTTTTGCAAGGTAAATGGGCTACACAATGGTAAAGAATTAAATGCAGTATCTCTGCAAACTGCATTTGCAACATGTCAGGACTGAGTTAGTTAGTGCTGTGCACAATTATGGAGCCTTATGGAAATATGGTAGCATCTAACACTCCCAGAATGTGTCAGTTTAAAAGAAAACCTTTGAATCATTTATTTTATACAAAAAGAAATGCAAGAAAATAAAAAAACGCTCTAAACTAATTACCAGATTCTTGTTTTGATGTTAAAAATAAATGCAAGATTTGAAGCTTGTATTAAAATTTAATAAAACTGTGATGCCACCATTTCCCCCTGCTCAGGCTGACTTTTGCAACATTGTAGCAGTGACCTATTCCACATATAATGCTCAGACTAAATCTATTTTTTATAGCTAAAACGGGCCACCGTAGTTCTGCAAAATGTTTTGTAAAAAAAGTAAATTAAAAAAGTAATATTTGTTTTTTTTGTTTTGTTTCTGTGTACTCCTGGCATCTTAATATATGTATAGCTCATAGTGGGTACATACAACTGTGCTGCTTTAGATGCACTGCAGCCAAAGCACAGGTACTTTAGTCAATGTTGCAGCCAACAGCCACATCTTGGTCTGCAGGGCATCTATTGCTGTTGCCTACATACTTAATTGCAGTACCTGTGCATTTGCTGCAGTACATCTAAAGATGCAATCAAAAGCAACACAGCCGGCTGCCTTCACTCTGAATTATTTTTAAACATTATATGGTTTAATGTAATTGCCTTTCAAAGACTTTGCAATCATGATCTTTTCTTAAAGCAGCCTTTTAAATCAAGCGCAGCAAATTATCCAATTATCGCACACAGAAAAGTCTGATAAATGGGTCATTTGTCAACAAAATTATTACATATTGATTAATCTGAGAGCCATTCATTAGATTTTCTTAACAGCAATGCCTGCAATATGTGGAAAAACACGCTGATTCTCATGGTTTCAACAGAAATTGGGAGTAATTGCTTGATCTTATTTCAATATACTCTCTCTGTTTCACCCACTCAAGTTCATCTCTACAGACTCAGAACGTAATCTCCATAGATTAGTTATGATTACACCTGTCATACCATACAGGCATAATTTATGCAATGTCTGCTCAGCGTAATTGGGACGGGAACATAAAATATTTGACATCAGAAATGTGCAGATTTTCTCCTCCATTCACGATGTACAGTGGATTTTGTCATTTTCTCTTTTGCATTTTCTTGGCCATCAAACATTTGCTATACAATGGGATCATGTGGCTTTATGCCGATACTGCTGTTTAAACTTGTTAAGTTCACAATATGTACACTAGTGACCAGTGGCGGAGCTAGAGAATGGAGGGCCCTGGTGGAGATAAAAATGTTGAGTCCCCCATCGGGGGGATGTAAAAAAAATTTTGCGCAGGGCCCGCCGGGACCAAATCACTCAGTGCTACCTACCTGCAGCACAGCTTCATCCTCTACAGATATATATGTACACCTATATATACATCACCCACTCATAGTACCAAACCCCTCTCGGCACCCACCTCACAAAGCATCCACCCCTATCTCCTTTCTTCCTCCCTCACATAACCCATCCCCCTGTACTTTGCTGCCACTTTGCTGACCTTGTTCTCGTACCTTCTGCCCTGATATACAGCTGGAGCTTCAGTAGAAATGCTCTTTTTTAAACAGGCACACACACATTTAAGGAGGAGGGTGTGTGCATGGTCAAGGATGCACGGAGGGGTCCCATGGAGGTCCCAGTGGGGCCTTGCTAGGCTGGGCCAGGGTGGGAGGCCCCAAGTGGCCCTACACTCCAGGAAAAAAAACCCAAAAAAATTACACATCACTGGGCCCCTTAGAGGAGGGCCCTGATGCAATGCACCCCTTCAAGTGACCTAGAAAATAGTGTACATGTTGGAAACATTTGGCTAGATGTACTAAAGTTTAGAAATGTTAATGGCCGGTAGCAGCAGTGGACTTCACAGTCACCTTCACTGCAGATGCAGAGATATAGCTATATATATATATATGTTGTGTAGCCAATTGAGAATTTACATGATAATGGTTCCATTACAGAGATGCTTTTTTTTAATTATTTTGGTAATTTATTTCTGACCAAATATTCTTTTGAGTAACCTTTGAAGTTATTATTTGCTGTCAAGTTCCATTTCCTTTTTTGAGCTAATGCTTTCTGCTACTTTAACCGGAGGGGATGACCTGAAAATCAAAATGTAAGATCTGAAATCAAAATGGTAGATGTCACTGTGACATATTTGCATATTAAAGTTAATAATACATAGATAATATTTTTAAAACATTTTAAAAATGAGTTGACTATTTTCATGCGTAGTTCTTTTAAATAGTGGACCACATGATCATTTAAGTCACTATAACAGCATATTAAAAGGGCTGTCACCTCAGCAACTAATTGGTTTCCTCTTAAAGGGACATCCATAAACTGCATATACATTGTACTAACCATTTTTACATTATGGTAAATTGTTCCTGTATTGTTGGTGTGGCTCCTTTATGCTAATGTACAGCTCAGTGTGCTAATTTGCAGTTCAGAGTGCCTGGTGGGAAATAAAGTATCTGCATGGTAACCTTAGGGGGCATTGATTTGCCAGCATAAAGATAATTGAGCTGACTGCAATCCTAATTTGTACATAAAATCAGCAAGTTCATGTTTTGGAGCCATCCGTGTGCATACAAATACAAAAGAAACAATACTTATCATCTCAGGAATTATTATGATCATACTTGCAAAACAATTGGTTCAGTGTATGGCTACTTTTTGTATAAAAAAAACAACAACCTAATTTTTGGGTGACAGTTCCCTGGTATATGAGTGCATCTGATAAAGAAGAATCAGTAGTGTATGGAAAACATTTTTGCATGTAAAAATAAAAATAAATATTATTATTAAAATTACCCCAAAGTTTGCTAAATCTCTTGAGTTTGCAAGCAGTTGATTTTCAGAGTTAATGCCCCTAGAAATGCCTGCTACAGTTAGCATACAATTCATAATTTGTTTTGGCCAATCACAGGCAGCAAATACATTGTATCAATCTGTGATAGCAGTTTGTGCAGGTTTGTGTAGTCCCGTGCACTGGGAAGCAAAGAGGAGCAAGACACTGCTCTGTAGATCTCAGCATTGTGCTGCTGTTGGCTTGAAGGTTAGTAAAGGGTTCAAATCAGTACCCAAATGCAGTGTTTCTATTGGTAGGTACACTGTGCTTATGTAAGTAGCTCTGGGGGTGTGGAAAACAAGTTTTATTTTGAAATAAAATAACTCTATATGTGTATAGAATGACTCCATGTAATGTGTGTTTTTGGTATAAGCAGCAGTGTTAGATTAGAAAAAGATAAAAACAGGGAAACTTAGATACAACTTTAAAGCTCATATTATTATACTGACTTTTGCATGACTAAAATTTACAATTGCACATAAATAATTAATAAGGTAATATTTTTTAATCATTATATGGTTTTGATTTAATATATTTTGATAGTTATTTGGAATGCTAGATCTCCTATTCAATTAATGCAGGTGACTCAACATGAAAAAAGAAAAACCACCAACTATGAGGCAACATTGTAAAGTGACTTCTATTTGTGTGCTCTGACAAATTTAAATATTTTGTGTGGGTGGTATAAATAAAACAGGCTCTTTTCTGGTTCTATCTCTAGGTTAGAATCCCCTGGGATCCTAAGCTTTATAGAAGCTGGAAAAGTAATTCACTGAAGTCTGCAATGGTGATTTCTATTTGAGAAATAGCCATTGCAGCCCTTTAAGGCCACTGCAAAGGCTTAGTATTTTTTGACATAAAAAATGAATGATTTCAAATTTAGTAAGTTAACATTAAAGGTATATTTAAGTTTGTTGGATTATGAATGTATCTGATAGAGGAGAATCAGTAGTGTATGCAAACATTTTTTTGCATGAAAAAATTAACGTTAACAAACTCACCCTGATGTTTGCTAAATCTCTTGATTTGACACCCCTGAAAATGCATTAAAAAATTGCATAAATTCATAATTTGGTATGGCCAATCACAGGCAGCTAATACATTGCATACATTGTAAAGCCAGTTTGTGCACCAAAGTATCATGGCAGGTGTAGTTTTTACCCACGAACAGGAACAAAGGAGGAGTCAGACATTGCTCTGTGGATCTGTGCATTGAGCTGCTGTTGGCTTGAAGGTTAATATAGAGTTAAAAACTGTACCCAAATGCAGTGTTTCTATTGGTAGGTACACTATACCTATGTAAGCAGCTCTGAGGGTGTGGAAAACAAAATTTATTTTCAAATATATTGAATCTGTATGTGTATAGAATGACTCAGTGTAATGAATGTCTGAAATATATGAAATATATGAAATCTGCAATATATAGCTGTCAGTCAGAGTTTCTGATCCACCCATTAACCAAAATTCTAAGATTTTGTTTGTGAGAGATGGTTGCCTTAATTATTAAGTAATAACTGATGCATTTTGTCCATTGTTTTAAGTGCAGTTACCTGGGTTTAATTATGCTTAGCCATTTTTTGTGTAGGCAGCTGTACTCAACACAGTGGACCCAATGCCAAAATCTGGTGTCTCTTATAATAATATATATAAATAATGTTAATAATAATAACAATAGTATATGACAACAGTAGAGTAATGGTCAATGTCTATTTTTTCTTTTGAAGGATACATTGAGGGTCATTCAGTTAAAATATGTTAATTATAAATGCAGCGGTAATCCTGTGTGAACATTTCTGTTTAACATGTACATATTTTTATGTAGCTATGCATTCCATTTATCCTCAGGGTATGAGGGTTTGCTGCAATTATTTTTGTTTAATTAATCTGTTAACCTCTTAATTGCGAGAGAGAACAAATTGGATTAGCTCTTAAAGCTCTCTCTCTACTCACGCTGTTTTTTTTTTAACACATCCATTAAATTCCCTAAACGTGTAAAACCATAGCCCGTATTTGTAGCCCACAAGACTTATGACTAATAAATTGCAACCAGCCAACGACTTGCGAAAAAACCCTACGGGATGTCGAAAATTGAACTCCGCAGCCGCAAATCCTTTGATCTGTGAAGCCCGTAATTGTTACATTCGAAACATCGCTATTAAATTGATACGAATCCACTGGCGTTCAAACTCGTAACACACAACTGGAGCCAAAAAGCCAATGGGTACTAGAGGACCCCCAAGGGGGTTTATGTCCTATCTGCAGCACTGTAAATGCATATATCAAGACACTACTTTACTTATAATTAAAGGGAAAGTGATGTTAGGTATTACAATTCATAGCACAACATTCTCAAGCTCGCACATCTGCAATCTAAAATACTTTTTTTAATGTTTAATTTCTGTGTTATATCGATCCTAGCAATCAATGTGTTAATACATATAATGGAACTCGCATGGACTAGAATATCATATTTACTGATTTATTAATATTGCATTATTTCTGGAATGCGGATCCGATCGAAACTCGTAATTGAAACCCGTAAGGCTTTGAAATCTAACCTCCATTATTCAGTGACGTAATGATGACAATCTCTTTTGCCATTGGCTCTGTCTAAACCCGTAACTACGGGTTTGACCAATTGATCATATTCACGGCCGCACATTCAATACGCGCAAGAATGGTTTACGGTGTTTACATCTCTGGCCCCTAGCTTGTGGCCTTGTTCAATTCAATAGCTCTGTAACGCAGCAGAATTTCAAGTCTGCAGGCTTTGCAGGTGTCGCATTGCCATTTCGTGCTTGGAATTTATTGGGGCTGTATGTGTGCTTACATATATATCCAGGTAATTACATGGAATTGTGGGATTGAACCTCTCCCTCAAACTCACCTTTAAAAACTCATCCCTTTTTTGCATGTGCCTTCATAACATCTGTCCTGGTTCTGTCCTCTCCTCAGTCATTCTTTTGCACTTCCCTTAATTTAGCTTTTTATGGTGGTAAGTCAGCCCCCTCACCCTATGCCTCAGTATTTACTCCCCTCCAGCATCTCCTCTCTCAGTCTTCTGCACTTTATGCTGCTGTGCTATTCTTCTTGTTTCCCCTTCTACTCCATTCCCCTGTCCGGGTCCTCCCTGTCTCCTTCTGCGTGCGTTCCCCTGCTCGCCCACACATTCCTCTTCCCTCCTCTCACTGCTCCCTTGCCCTTCCCATGCTCCTCTCCCCTCTGTGACCTTGCTCTCTTCTGCCCCTTCACCCTCCTTCTCTGTGCCCGCGTCCTCCTCCTCTTTCTGCCACTTCCTGAAGCGTATCCTCTCCCCTACCTGTCTCTCCCGCTCCCCCATCTGCTTCTGGCCTCTCCCCCAGCCTCACAGTCTCTCTGCAATCAGGATGCTTTGTGTCAATCCAAGCGCCCCATTGCCTAGCAAGGCATTGTTGCTTTCGCTCATTCACTTCTTTCGCAAGACTTAATCGTGTCAGCTCCTTGGAGTGCCACTAAATCACTGTACAAGTATCATACATTCACTAAGCACTTTCCTCCTTTGCTCCACCTCCTTACCTTCTATTATACTTATTCTACCTGTATCCAGGGTTATCAGTGTCTTCTAATACAGCCCAGAATACATAAATCCACACCTACCACTTATTACAAGTGTTCCATGAATGATATACTCCCGACTCCCCATACTCGCTATTTGCCCTTGTCACAAGCAGCCACTCACTTTGCTGTTCTGCAGAAAATTTCATCCACACCCTTCTAATGGTTTGTTCCTCTCAATCTATTTCCTTAATGTTGCCTTTACTCATGTACGATTCAAAAAACATTCACAATCATTCAGGCCCCCCCAAAATCAAGTCGTTAATCTCAGAGCACATGGTTTTCAAGTCACTCCAGCCAACATTAGGCTTATCTCCTGTACCATATCATACCTATTTCTAACTGACCTTTTTCTTTCAGACTATACTAAACTATCTATGGCTGATCTCAATCTCTTAGACGTTCCAGGCAGCTTCATCTCCTGATATAGCCCCATCACTGGGGGGCAGCCAGTTCATCTTTACCAAACCAATCGCAAGACCAACTTGATAGTGGATGCCACTACCTCCATCAAAGCAGAATGATTTGCCTGGAAAATTCAGCTTCATCAACATCTACCTATTCGGTTACATCACCTTCTTCTACCTGCTCAGGGAGCCATCTTCTTCTCCCCCACCATCATGCTGGCTCATTTCATCCCAGCCCACTTGAGGAGGGATTTAGACATCCGTGACAACAAGACCATCTCCCATGACCATGTCTCTATGACGGTGAAATCAAAAGATCCTTGCTTGAACCGCAAGCTCAACATCCCTCTGCTCAGCTTTGCCCACCAGGAGACAGGAGATGGACTACTACCTGTACTTACTTACTATGACTACCACCACTCGTTTTGTTCACTAAAGCCGCCGCAGCCCTCAGTCAGTTCAATTTCACCTTTTTGTGGTCCTCAGTGGGCCACGATTTCTTCTGCCATCATTTTGGCATCAAGTAATTTGGCTGTCAGAATTGCCAGTATCCTCTGCATACATCTACGTTCTGTCCTAGCACATACCTCAAATCATTACACCAATCCTCTACCGACTGTGTCACCAATCTCAGCAAGGCCAAGCAAATATCCCCTTGGTAGGCCAGTGAATTACCTTGGGGCATCTGCCAAATGCAACAACTTCAATTACAAGGGCTGTAATTTCAGCAGATGCCATCTTCTCCATATCTGCATGGTCTGTCACAAGGCGCTCTGTAAGACAATGTGGTCCACTGTAATGCACCCAAAGTGACAATTAACTGTTAACCTGCCAAGGCTCTCCCAATAACCGCTATACCACTCACAACTAGACTCATCCTCACCAGACTAGGTCACAACTCCTTCTCCTATTTTGTTTAGAATCTGAACTTCTTCTGTAGCCTCAAAAAGCCAGACACCCGTACACAGTCAAAGATATGAGTCACTGGAAATCTCACTTTTCAGTAGGTAAATACCCAATCACAAAGTTTAAATGAGTAACTATGTTGTACTAATACGTTTTTGTCCCTCTTAGCAGGCCAAGAAGTTGTAGTTTCAGGCCACATGACTAGCTACTTGAGGAGAGGGATCTGATTACAAATATGCAGGTAAATGGCCACTTAATTCAGTACAGCTTGGAGCATATCACTGTAAATATTTGCTAAAAGAATGTTGAAAAATGTTTAGAATTGTTTAAATACCTGCATTTTCACTGATATGTGATTCATTAAATCTCTGTTTACATGAGTCACTGGCAACTCTCAGAAAGACCCACAGCTGCAGCTCTGTGTAGTGCGAATCACCCAAAGTTGAGTTAACACTTCACAAATTCATCTGTGCAGAGAAAGGAATGTTGGAAACACCTAAATATGTTACTTATGGATTAACTGATTGCTACTGCATTACTGAATGCAGAGAAACATGTATAAATCTATGTCTTCATGGTGCCTTCACCTCACAGTGTTGGAATATGTTATTAATCATGGAATTGTCAGTGTGATGTAAAAAGACCTAAGACCTTAGATTTTTTTAAATGTTATAAGTGTAATTTAGAAAAAAAAGTAGATCATTTTAATATACAATATTTCACACCATGAAGAGCACCATATAGAGAGGTAAATTATCCTTTAACTGCGATTGTGGGAGTGTCGCTCTCCCAACAACTCACATTACCCACTCCCCTGTCCTCTCATTTTTAGCATCATACCTTTACCTAAACCTTCTTAGCACACCAAGAAGTCATAGCCTCAGGTTACACCATCAGCTACTTGGGGAGAGGGATCATACTGCTTTAAGTATGGTTAAGGATGCAGAGCAGGACAGACCATCTTAAGACTGGAAAAATGCAGGAAGTTGGGAAGTTAAGGTTGCATGGAACCTTAATGTCCCTCCCTCCCCCTTCAGAGGTTTTTTATGAATCATTCATTACATCATCTGTGACAATAGGTGACATTATTTATGACATCACATATCTTGAATTATAAATGCATTAAGTGACATCATAGGGGCTCTAATGTGATGTCATCAGTAATATTATTGATGATGTAATTTCTCATATTATATGTAATGCCATGAGTGATGTCATAGCTGTTGCCATTTATATCATTTGTAATTGCCAACTCTAGCGACTGTTTGCCATTACAAACAAATCACCACTAAAAATGCCACCTGACCATAATTCACCAATCAAACTGCATGAAATCTGACATGTTCATTACATTAAAACTATTTTATTATTATTATTATAGTTAATTTATAACGCGCCGACATATTCAGTAGCGCTGTACATAAATTAAGTTCAGACAAAGATAAATACAGATTACCATTTAGCAAAGGAAGGAGGGCCCTGTCTTTGAGCTCGGAATCCAATGTCCATGGTGAATTCCCAGAGTACTTAGGATAGAAACTCACAGACTTCAATCTAAGGTATAGTGAGTGGTAAAAGAGGGAGAGAGAGGTGATAAGCGTGTTAGGGTGGAAGGTGATACGCTTCTTTAAAGAGATGTGTTTTAAGTGTTAAAGTTAAAGTTAAGTTTTAAATGTTTTGAGGCAAGAGGATACTCTGGTGGAGCGAGGCAAGGAGTTCCAGAGACTAGGGGCAGCACGAGAAAAGTCCTGGAGGCGGGAGTGAGAGGAGGTGACAAGAGTTGTAGAAAGAAAAAGGTCATTAGCAGAACGAAGGGGGCGGGTGGGGGAGTATTTGGAGATGAGAGCAGAGATGTAAGGGGGAGCATTATTGTTGAGGGCTTTGTAAGTTAGCGTCATGATTTTAAATGTTATTCTTGGGGCTAAGGGAAGCAAGTGGAGTAATTGACAGAGAGGTGAAGCCGACACTGAATGTTGTGTATGGAAGATGAGTCTAGTAGAGGCATTCATAATGGATTGAAGTGGAGACAGTCGGGTGGTGGGTAGGCCAACAAGAAGCGAGTTGCCGTAGTCTAGTCGAGAGATGATGAGAGAGTGCATAAAGATTTTAGTTGTGTCTTGTTTAAGATAGTGACGAATTCTGGAGATGTTTTTTAGATGGAGAAAACAAGATTTAGTTAGTGATTGTATGTGAGGGATGAAAGACAGAGCGGGGTCCAGTAGATTTCCAAGACAACGGGCTTGGGAGGAGAGGGTGATGATGTCGTTGTTGACAGTGAGAGAGATGTGAGGAATTGACGCTGTGGGAGAGGGAGGGAAGATTAGGTTTTAGACATGTTGAGATTGAGATGGTGGGTGGACATCCAAGAGGATATACTAGAGAGGCAGTTGGAGACGTGTGTTAGAAGAGAGGGGGATAGATCTGGTGAGGAGAGGTAGATTTGGGTGTCATCTGCATAGAGATGATAATGAAGCCCAAAAGAGTTTATGAGGGTACCAAGTAAGGAAGTGTAGATGGAGAAGAGGAGGGGGCCAAGGACAGATTCTTGGGGGACACCAACAGACACGGGGTGAGGAGAAGAAGAGGTGTCAGAGGAGGAGATACTGAATATTATATCTCAAGAACAGTTTAAGCTATCTAAAAAAGTCCAAAGAAGCAGGGAAGTATGTAACAAGCTAACAAGAACAGCAGTTATGTAAGCCATGAACATAATAATATTCTTAGAGAAAATCTAAACTTAGAATTAGTGGCGGAACTAGAGAATGGAGGGCCCTGGTACAAAAACAAATTATTGGGTCCCCCCCAAGAAGGAATTGAAAACTTTTTTTTGCACTTTACTCCTCCTGGGGCCATCTTACTCAGTACCCCTCCCCAAATTCCGTTCCCATAACAGCTCCCCTCCCTAAGAGCTCTTCCCTTAACATCACCACGACCCAAGACCCTTTCCCAAGGCTGGTCTCTCGCAAGAACAATTTCCATAGCTGCTCTTCTTCCCACAGCTGCTCCCCTTTCATTACCTCCTGCCTGTGAGAAGCCCCTCTGCCTGCAGCACAGCTCCAGGAAGCACATGTTCCATCTTCTGGTGACATCCTCTATGGGGTGGGTGGCTGGTGTCGCATAAAAGGTCAAAAAATTAAATGTAAAAAACAATGCAGCACTGGGCCCCCCAGAAGAGCATTGCATCACCTGCACCATTGGTAGCTCTACCCCTGTTTACGATACTCTGCTTGTGTCATGTGTCATGCTTCCATCTTGCGCTGCTAATTGGCCTGCAGCCAGAGGGTGGGCTTTCAGTTCATCAAGTTCAACCTTTTTAGATCTTCTCTGATCTGCAAGATGCAGATTAATTGTTAATTGTTAATTGGTCCAGAGGAAGGCAAACAGAAAAAAAAACTGTAAATCTTGCCAATTGTCTCAAAAGGGGAAACAAATAAAAGCTTAATACATGCTAATAATTTATTTGCCTTTGCAGCTGCTGCTTGGCATTGAGCACTGTTAGGTGGTTGTTCACAAGTACTCCCAAATCCCTTTCAATATCTGATACCCGTAGATTTGCTCTCTTAAGATTATAAATTGCATGGCTATTTTTCCTTCAAAAATGCATAACTTTACATTTATTCATATTAAATCTCATCTGACATTTAGTTGCCCATGCTATTTAGTTTTGCTGCCAAATATCAAATCAAAATGGCAGTCTTTTTAGCAAAAGTGAATAGAGATGTTATTTGCCTCCATGATTCCTCCTGAGATACCTTGTCTGCTGCCGTTAAAGCAAAATAACACAATCAGACTGGATTTATATATCTGAATTTTTTTAAGAACATTTTTTTTCATTATCCAGAAAAGTTCCTCATAGAAGCTTCACTTGACAGGTCATTTACTGATCAAATAGTTAATGTCGTAGGTGCTTTGATAGTTCTATTTAAACATCTGAAGCCGCTAAATGCTTTGCAGATGTACAGTAGCTACAGACAACGTTAAACGCCTGGTTAACTACAGAGCCATATGTCAGCTTCTGCTACAGATATTATTTTATCTCACCCATATTGTTCTTTTACGCGCGGAATCCATATACTCACGATACCATATAAAAATAGTGTTCTATTAGGTTTTATGTTGCTAAAGCCCAAAGATTCCTTCCCGTCTGGAAGAACTATAAAGAGCTACCAAGATTGCTACTGCTTCTCCTCAACAGAAACCCACAAATTAGCCAGTCTTCATGAATAAATAATAAAATGTTATTTGAGTTTGTAGTCTGGAGTCATTCTGAACACCAAGGTTTAATTTCAGGCACAGCAGGTGGGAAGAAACATAGCCGCATATTAATATAATAAAGTGCAATGAATGCCTAATATTTTCCTCTGTGTGCCATAGTACAAACAAAACATATCATATAAAGGATATCTTGAGATTTAAAGAATCGGGAGAGGCAAGTATTCAAGCGTTCTATACAAAATCATAGCTTAGTTGGGAGAACAATGTCATGTAATCAATAGCCTGTTGTATAAAGAATGAAGAAATTATGGTAAATTATAAGCCCTGATATGATCTGATGTCAGCTTTCCCCATAACCAATTACAACATCATGCTTTTGTTCACTTTTCTAATGGTTTCTCATTTCACCGACTAATGTGATTTCTAAGCAAAACAGTTATCCTGAACCACAACATGTTCATCTGAAGAGCGTTTTTTTTTTTTTTTTTTTTAAGATGTATATACTGAATAAGAATTTTAACAGAGCGGATATTTTAATAGAGCAGCGTCTTCATTATATGGTTTCTGCTGACAGTGCTGACAATGCTGCTGTATTCCTATATAGAGAGATTGCAATATACCCAATTTAGCATATGTTTAATTCTTTTATATATAGTAGACATAATGTACTGCACTACAAACAAAGCAAGCGTTTTTTGTTTTTTTTATCTTCTTTTTTTGTACTATTAAAGGATCACTGTATTCCCAAATGGTCTGTCTTGCATTTAAAAGATCATGCTTTAAACATTACAAAAAGTTTTTTGCATGAGAAATTATTAATCTATAGTGTATAAAAATTATAATAAACTAGTCTTTGACGGTATAATATTTTATGTTTTCCCTCCTCCCTCCCTTCTGTCTCTTCTGACCTCTCCCTCCCCTGTGTCTCTTCTCCCCCTCCCCTGTGTCTCTTCCCCCTCTCCCCCGTGTCTCTCTCCCACTCCTGTGTCTCTTCCCCCCTCCCCCTTGTCTCTTCCCGCCTCTCCCTCTTTTCTGTGTCTCTTCCCCCTCTCCCTCTACCTCTGTGTCTCTCTCCCTCTCTCATGTGTCTCTTTCCCCCCTCTCACTCCCTGTGTCTCTCCACCTCTCTCTTGTGTCTCTTCCCCCCCACCACTGTGTCTCTTCCCCCTCCCTCCCTCCCCTATGTCTCTTTCTTCCTCTCCCTCGTGTCTCTCCCCTCTCCCTCCTCCTCCCCTGTGTCTCTCCACCCCTCTCCTGTGTCTCTTTCCCCCCTCTCCCTCCCCTGTGTCTCTCCACCCCTCTCCTGTGTCTCTTTCCCCCCTCTCCCTCCACTATGTCTCTTTCCCCCACTTGTCTCTTCCATCCCTGTGC
Source organism: Discoglossus pictus (assembly GCA_027410445.1). NCBI lineage: Eukaryota > Metazoa > Chordata > Amphibia > Anura > Alytidae > Discoglossus > Discoglossus pictus. The sequence goes on along the minus strand of CM050170.1, from coordinate 180,734,634 downwards.
CCCTCCCACTCCAAAGCCCCCCCCCCCCCCCAGCACGCTGAATATTTTGGGCTACAGTCGCTCCTTAAAAGGCTCGGAATAAGAACATGTTTCATAAACTACAAACTTTTTTTAATGAAAAATAAATTATATTAATCCATGAAAATAAACACTAAAGTGATGCAAAAAATTTAAAAATAATGTATATTTCCAATGAGCCGAGAGATGCTTTTGGACGGTGGGTTGATAAGCAATGACATGTCCAGTGCCAGCTTCACATAAAATGTTGTGATTAACTAGATCATGTCTTGTTAGTTCAAGAACTGAGTTTATAAAGTTAACAATAAAGCCTTCTGAAAATAAAATGACTTTCAGATTATTGCTACCTGCCTGAGGTGCTGGGTCTATCCCGACCTTACCTCTTGCACATGACTCTCATTGCTTGCATGGAAACCATTGCAGTCTCCTGGCACTTGTTTATTATTCCCTATGCTTGTGTGACCATAGTCCCCTTGATGTCATTAGTGATGTCAATGGTTTTTTTTGTTGCATCATTAAAAATGATATACAAGGCTATGCCAGTTAAATTTTGATCCAGGCTATGATCCGATCGCCAGTTATTAGAAGGCATTTTAGTTCCCTAATGAGACAACTGGCAGAGTTTCTAATTATTTTTTTGCCTTCCTCTGGGTGAATAGACAATTTGCAAAACATAAGGATATGTAAAGTAGTTGAACTTGGTAGATCAAAAGTCATTTTTTCAAAATAAATAACTTTATTAATAATCGGACAAATACAATGGTGTACGCCTGAATACGTAAAAAGCCGCCAGATTACTCCAATGGCTTGTATACAAACAATGTGAGTCATGTGATAAGAGGGAGGTGGAGTCAGAGCCAGCAGCTCAAGGAAGTAACATTCATTTCATAATCATTTTATTTTCAGAATTCTTTATTGACAACTTTATAAACAGAGAATTCCTAAAATGGTGGTAAACTAGATACTCAGAGCACTTTATCTGTAAAAACTTCACATATTTGTAGAGTATATAGCAAACTAAAATCATTAGCAACTGTTTAAACAATGAGCATAAACACATATATAAAGAAAATGTATTATTGAACATTGTGTGTGTTTACAGAAGATTCCATCTTGGCTTTCTTCAACACTTCCTACTAGCTGGAGCTGAGGGGCTTATCAGTGGTAATTAGGGGAGAACAGAGAAGAGAAAGGGAGTGAGATTTGTTAACATTGGAGCTTTTCAAATTTGATACTTAGCCCCTCCCCTACTCATGTTGAGAAGCAGCAGCTTGCAGTAGCTGTAAGGAGTACTCCTGCAGAAATATAAATGCTCCTCAAACACACACAACCTTCACCAAAGTATCGTGGTCACCTCCAGGGACCAGCAAATATCTAATCTAATCAAAAATCTAAAAATCTAATTAATAATTAATTTTATGACATTTTCCCAGCCTAATAATGCTTTTAGTCAATCTGATTGTTCAAATGTTTATTCTTTTTTTTCATTGTACATTGTTATGTTTGCAGGTACTTTTAAATTTGTTACTTAAGTTAAAAATGACCCATTATTTTTTTATGGATAACTTGTATATAAACTGGCCTAATAAGTCAAAAGGTGGATCCGATGGTCCAGGACTTGGTGCTTCCACCGCTGTTGACCTGGATTCAGGGAACCTAGAGGTCACACCACCCTGAAGCTGAGCAGGGTTGGGCCTGGTCAGTACTTGGATGGGAGACCCCCAAGAAATACCAGGAGCTGTATGCTGTGGCCCACTGGAGAAGGAACTGGTAACCCCCTCTAGTAGCTCTGCCAGGAATGCCAATTGGATCAGCATGACTATGTAGATAAAGACGCTCTGGCGTGTTACAGTCCATAAGGTCACAGAGAGTCGGAAACAACTGAACAACACACACAAAAAAATAGATCAAACCCATTAGCAATATGCAACGGGTACAAGGAAAACAATATATTCCCAATTATCTCAGGGAAGCGCACCTTAGACGTTCCCATGTAAGGCCAATGCATTGATTTACTTTGGTCATATAGGATCAGCCTTGTAGGTAAAATAACTGAAAAGAAAGTGAAAACAAACATTTTTAAAAATCACAGTAGCATTTTTGCTTCTGTTTAATTTGTGGTTAGGTTTATTTAGGCTGTGTTTTGTTTGCTAACCGGAATTAAATCACTCTTTACTTAACCATTAGACCATATTAGACCATAATGATGTAACCCAATATATTGCAGAGGAAGCGAATTAAGCATAAATTCCTTCGGTGTTGTTATCACCTACATAAGATGGACAATAGATAACTATTTTAAGTAACTTTCCTGTGAAAGTGTCTGTTTGTTTTTTCAAGGGAAATGCACTTCTCAACTTTTCCTCACAGACCCTTCGTCTGCTGATTTGATCTAAAATAAACACCAGCATGAATTAGTTTGTTTCCTGTGCACTTCGAGATGTTGGGAACTAGGACATATCTGCTTGTGACCGGTCAGTAGTTATAAAGGTTGGAGCAGTTGGGTCAGCCCCAGGATAAATACGCAAAATAAAATAAAATTGCAGTGCAAAGCACTGTTGTCAAGAACTTTGTATAATGCATTTAAAAATACATATCTTGTACATTTTGCCCATAAAATAAATCGGATCAATTTAGACATCACCCTTTATCTTATAAGCCAATTGAAATACAATTTAAAGGCATATGGAAGTTTCCCTGTTTTTACTATTTTCTAATCTAACACATGCTGCTTGTGTCAGACACACACATTATATTGAGTCATTTTATACACATTCAAAATTATTTTATTTAAAAATAAAACATGTTTTCCACACCCCCAGAGCCGCTTGCATAGGCACAGTATACCTACCAATAGAAACACAGCATTTGGGTACAGATTTTAACTCTTACTTACCAAGCCAGAAGCAGCTCAATGCAGAGATCTACAGATCAGTTTCTGGCTCCTCCTGCTTCCTTCTACAAATGGACTACACATCCCATGATTCCTTCCTGCACAAACTGCCATTACTGATTGTTATAATGTATTATAAAATATAAAATTATCTGCCTGTGATTGACCAAAATGAATTATGACTTTAATGCTAATCAAGGGGTGTTAACTAACAAAAGCAACTGCTTGCAAACTCAAGAGATTTAGCAAACATCAGGGTGAGTTTTGTTAATGTTTATTTTGATATTTTTTCATGCAATGTTTTTCCATACACTACTAATTTTCCTCTATTAGATGCATTTATAACCCAGGAAACTTAAATATGATTTTAAAAAGTATCTGGAGAGTCTCTTAATTGTGTTTTCTTACCTGATTACATTGAAATAAAGGTGCAATGACATGCAATCTATACTTTCCTTTTTGTCTCCTGGAATATGTCAGGACAGAGGAGGAGAAAACAATTACATTGTGTCTCAGTTTTATGTCATTTATCTACACTATTAACCACTTTTTTAGCATAGTTACATGTTTTTTTTTTTATGTTTAAAATATTATTTATTAAATGCAAGACATAATTTTGGACTACAATGGGCCTTTACATATAGAAATTGCACCATCCAAAAGACTTTTCAGTCTACTTGTGTTAGTTATGGCACCCCGACCTTTGCGCGATGCAGAACACTGCGCCGTCATCAGGGTGCCGAGAACTGCGCCCTGATGACGCTCGGCGCTACAGCCTGCATCCCATCTGCCACAGAGGCTTCTCATGCGCGAGTTTCATATTTACTGGACCTGCTTGGCAAGGTAAGGGTCGGACAGTGTGCCATATGGACCAGGCATTATTTCATGTGTCACTAGGAACATGTTGCATTGCATGTTTCTCACACATGCAAATAATGACAGTGACATTACATACAATATGCTCCTGTGACACATGCCAGTCCCACATGGCACACTGTCAGCCCCTTACCTTGGCCTTGGCAGCATCCAGCAAGCAGGTCCAGTAAATATGAGATGGAGGCGCGAGCATGAGAAGCCTCTGTGGTAGATGGGATGCAGGCTGGTGCGCAGAGCGTCATCGGAGCGCAGTTCTCCAGCGCGCGTGCCACCGTTAGTTATATATTCATCCAGTGTTATGTTTCTGTTTAGGTCCTTGAGACTCTGGCCTTCCGCAGTAATTTTCAGGGGGCAGCAGCGTGCCTGAAATATGCTGATATAGGGCTCCATTCCATGGCCCACGTGGGGAAAATAATGAGTAAACTTTACTCGTAAATCACTACCAAGCAATCACTTCACACACTGTCACAGTCCCCCGCTCCCTTAAGGCGTGTGTCTCATGAACTGAAGCGGCCCTTGTGGTGGCTGGGATTGTATCATTGTGTTAGAATATTCACCAGCTGAAAATGACAGTTTAAAAGGAGATGCATTGAGTGAGAATACTTGTTCAGATGTAATAAGTCCATCAAAATGTTTATGTTCTTTTTGGTACGTATATACGGTGTGTTTTTATTGAGAAAAAGGACTTTGTAACCGTGGCACCTATCCTAAAGAAATATGCCAAGGAGATCCTGCAAGAACCTCAATGCCCCCTAAAATGAACACCCTACTATGATCAATCAGAGCACTTTGATTGTGTAAATTCAAATTCCCATTCTAAAAGAGCAGTTTGACATCTGAAAAATGATTTTGATTGGCTGAAATATGACAGACACATTTTATCCAATAAGAATGCTCAAAAATTACTATTTTCCTGTGTCTACAGACGGATCTGAGAGTGTGTAACTTTTGGTTGGAAAAAGGCTTGGAAAAGATAAATTTTAATTTTAATTGCTTGGAGCAAAATTTGAATGTGACTGGGCACCTGAACATGATAATTTGCAGTAGTTTTGCCTCTTCAGTGCTGCTTTCACGGTGCTAGGTGCACAATAAGATTTAAATAGGGTCCACTTTAAAATATGAACAACTGCTGCACAATATACAAAGGAACTCTCTTCAATTGCTCCAATTCTCCAAGCCCGCAAATGTTTTCACACCAGTAAATAGCAAAAGAAGGAGAAAATCCTACGAGTCCTAGAGAGGACCCACAAGGGGGTTTAAACCCTGTCGCTACTGTCCCTAGCTCTGTAAATGCAAATAAAAAATCACTACTGCATGTAAATAACGCTTTGGGCCAGTAACTTGTGGGCTTGAGCAATTGAATAGCATCATAATTGGAGAGACGAATGGGAGCACCTGCAGACATACGGCCATCTGCGATTGAGTTGCGGGCTTGGAATTGAATGCGGCTCCATCTTCACACACTCCTTATAATTTGCATATACTTTATACAGCCATACTACTTGCCAATGATAGATAAGTATACGCACATATGTCCCAGACAACTGCATTTCAGATTTAGAATGAGACAGATTAGAGATACAATCTATTTTATCTAAGTCCTACCTATGACACTTGAATACTGAAAATGGTGTTGGTGGTAGGAGAATGGCATGAAGCCCAGAGGAAAGGAAGCTTTATGCTGTAATCTCTGCTGGGGTAAGAAGGCGAGGAGGTACTGAGAGGGAGGTGAGGAGGCACTGAGAGGAAGGTGAGGAGGCACTGAGAGGGAGGTGAGGAGGCACTGATAGGAAAGTGAGTGGGCACTGAGAGGGAGGTGAGGAGGCACTGAGAGGGAGGTCAGGGGGCACTGGGAAGGAGGTGAGGAGTCACTGAGAGGGAGGTGAGGAGGCACTGAGAGGGAGATGAGGTGGCACTGAGAGGTAGGTGAGGAGGCACTGAGAGGGAGATGAGGTGGCACTGAGAGGAAGGTGAGGAGGCACTTATAGGGAGGTGATGAGGCACTGAGAGGGAGGTGAGAGGGCACTAAGAGGAAGGTGAGGAGGCACTGAGAGGGAGGTGAGAAGGCACTGAGAGGGAGATGAGGAGGCACTGAGAGGGAGGTGAGGGGGCATTGAGAGGGAGGTGAGGAGGCACTGAGAGAGAGGTGAGGGGGCACTGAGAGGTAGATGAGGAGGCACTAAGAGGGAGGTGAGGAGGCACTGAGAGGAAAATGAGGAGGCACTAATAGGGAGGTGAGAGGGCACTAAGTGGAAGGTGAGGAGGCACTGAGAGGGAGGTGAGGGGGCACTGAGAGGGAGATGAGAAGGCACTGAGAGGGAGGTGAGGGAGCACTGAGAGGGAGGTGAGGAGGCACTGAGAGAGAGGTGAGGGGGCACTGAGAGGGAGGTGAGAGGGCACTAAGAGGAAGGTGAGGAGGCACTGAGAGGGAGGTGAGGAGGCACTGAGAGGGCGGTGAGGGGGCACTGAGAGGAAGGTGAGGAGGCACTGAGAGGGAGACGAGGGGGCACGGAGAGGGAGGTGAGGAGGCACTGAGAGGAAGATGAGGAGGCACTGAGAGGGAGATGAGGAGGCACTAAGAGGGAGGTGAGGGGGCACTGAGAGGGAGGTGAGGGGGCACTGAGAGGGGGGTGAGGAGGCACTGAGAAGAAGGTGAGGGGGCACTGAGAGGAAGGTGAGGAGGCACTGAGAGGGAGGTGAGGAGGCACTGAGAAGAAGGTGAGGGACAATGAAAAAAACACTGGCAGCTATGTTATCAAGCTAGACCTGCTCTCTCTATCTCTTCCCTGTGCAGGAGAGTCGCATGCAGGGACAGACCAAATCTTACACAGGGGGCGTAAAAAACTAAATAAAGTAAAATGGTACTGGGGTGCAAAATAAACAAAATAAAACAAATATAAATATTAAAATGCAGTGATATTCAAGGTCTCTGAATCATTAATTAATTTTGCTACCGAGATTTTATAACAATGGGCCATCCCCTATTATCTATGTGGGGATTTATCCATCCTATCCCCCTAGTTGCTACACCTCTGGCAATGACATTAAAAAGAAGTGCATACTCAAGATGCAAAGTTTTTACATATTAAATCATGTCTAAGATTTATGTAGTCTTCACAAAGTCATTACAGTAGATCAGTCTAACCTCATCTTTAAAATAATATACACACACACAGACTTCACTTTGTCATTATTTATAAAAAAATCAGCAAATATTAAAAATACTTCCATATCAGTTAAAAAGGTAATATAAGCAAAAGCCCAATATTATCAGGAAATGCTACTAAATGTCTAACAGCCTTATTAAATTGCAATTCGGCCAATTGAATAGGGCTCTGTATAAGCACATAGCATATATTTTTTACAGACGTTTTTAGTTAGTGAACTTCTATGCAAAAGCAAGGTCTTCATTAACTAAAAGATTCTGAAAAAAAATATGCTGTGTGCTTATATAGAGCCCTATTCAATTGGCCAAATTGCAATTTAATAAGGCTGTAAATGTATATGGCCCACTCAGAACGCAGTTTTTAACTGTACCAAACAAGAAGGAGAATAAGCTAATATCATTCTGGTTCTATGCGAAAGACTGATTCAGTACCAACATTTTGAGAAATGGTCACATGCATCAATAGTTAACCCCAGATGTACTTGTATGTTTTTAAGCGGATAGGTGGATATATTTACTTCTACTATTGTGTGCTTCCCAAAGAGCGCTCATCACATTTTCCCTTTGTGCCAAATCACGTTGTTTTGATACATTTAGCAATCAGTTTATTTAAATTAATAGTAATTAAAGTCTATGGATGTCAATTTGCATTTATTGCAAGCATGCCCCTTTAATTTTAACTTGTGCTTAAAAAAACACTCTATAGCGCTCGGTTATTTGACACAATAATAGTAAGTGTTTTAAAGATCCTTTGATATAAAACATGTACAAGTCACAATATTGAATCAATCGATACCGTGAATGGACAATATGATTGCCTTATTTTAAAATGCTTTGTCTATTTTTTAATCATCTAAAAGCACTTGTCCAAAGTGTCAGCTGTATGTGCTGACACCAAAATTGAAACTATTCTTCCACTTCATTTGCTCCTATTACATGAACTATTTTTCAGATGGAAGATAAAACAAAACAAAAAAAAAAAAAAACAGAACAAAAACAAGCAATCCGACAAGAAATTAAATTACCGTATATACCCGAGTATAAGCCGAGGCTACTATTTTACCACAAAATACTGGGAAAACGTAGTGACTCGAATATAAGCCAAGGGTGGGAAGTGTGCTGCCCCCTGTGTCCCTCTTGTGCCCTCTGTGTCCCCCTCTTGTGTGCCCTCTTCTTGTGTCCCCCCTCTCTCTCCCCTGTGTCTCTTCTCCCCTCTCCCTCCCCTGTGTCTCTCTCCCACTCTCCCTTCCCTGTGTCTCTTCCCCTCATCTCCCTTCCCTGTGTCTCTTCCCCCTCTCCCTTCCCTGTGTTTCTTCCCCCCTCTCCCTTCCCTGTGTCTCTTTCCCTCCCCCTCCCTTATCACCCTCCTCAACCACCCTCCTCAACCCCCCTCCTCATCCTCCATCCACAACCCCCCTCCTCAACTTCCCTCCTCATCCTCCCTCCTCAACCCCCCTCCTCAACCTCCCTCCTCATCCTCCCTCCTCAACCCCCTCCTCATCCTCAACCCCCTCCTCAACCCCCCTCCTCAACCTCGCTCCTCAACCCCCCATCCTCATCCTAAACCCCCCTCCTCATCCTAAATCCCCTCCTTAATCTCCCTCCTCAACCTCCCTCCTCAACCCCCCTCCTCAACCTTCCTCCTCAACCCCCTTCCTCAACCTCTCTCCTCAGCCCCCCTCCTCAACCTCAAGCCCCCATCCTCATCCTCAACCCCTCATCCTCATCCTCAACCCCCCCATACTCAAGCCCCCTCCTCATCCTCAACCCCCCATCCTCATCCTCAACCCCCCCATCCTTAACCTCCCTCCTCATCCTCAACCCCCCCATCCTTATCCTCAACCCCCCATCCTCAACCCTCTCCTCATCCTAAACCCCCCTCCTCAACCCCCCTCCTCAACCCCCTTCCTCCTCAACCCCCTTCCTCAACCTCTCTCCTCAGCCCCCCTCCTCAACCTCAACCCCCATCCTCATCCTCAACTCCCCCATCCTCAACCCATCTCCTCAACCCCCCATCCTCATCCTCAACCCCCCCATCCTCAACCCCCCATCCCCATCCTCAACCCCCCTCCTCAATCTCAACCCCCCATCCTCAACCCCCCTCCTCAACCACACCATCCTCAACCCCTCCTCATTCTAAACCCCCTCCTCAACCCCCTTCCTTAACCTCTCTCCTCAGCCCCCCTCCTTAACCTCTCTCCTCAGCCCCCTCCTCAACCTCACCCCCTTCCTCAACCCCCATTCCTCATCCTCAAACCTCCATGTTCAACCCCCCTCCTCATCCTCAACCCCCTCATGCTCAACCCCCCCATCCTCAACCCCCCTCCTGAACCTCCCTCCTCAACCTCCCTCCTCAACCTCCCTCCTCAACCCCCTTCCTTAACCTCTCTACTCTGACCCCTCCTCAACCTCTCTCCTCAGTCCCCTCCCCAACCTCAACCCCCCTCCTCAACCTCAACCCCTTCCTCAACCTCAACCCCCTCCTCATCCTCAACCCCCCCATCCTCATCCTCAACCTCCCTTCTCACTTTACCCCTCTAAATACCTCGCCCTCTCCCTTTCCCCTCACTTACCTCCATCTGCAGCTGCTCCTCTGCTCCTCCACGCTCCTTCCGGCTGCGTCTTGACCCGGCCAATGCTAATGACGTGGTGCGCATGTGACATCACGTCATTAGCATATGCCGGCTCCCGACGCAGACGGAAGGAGCGCGGAGGAGCATCTGCAGATGGAGGTAAGTGAGGGGAAAGGGAGAGGGGGAGGTATTTAGAGGGGTAAAGTGAGGAGGGGGGTTTAGGATGAGGAGGGGGGTTTAGGATGAGGAGGGGTGGTTGAGGATGAGGAGGGGGGTTCAGGATGAGGAGGGGGTTGAGGATGGGGGGATTGATGATGATAAGGGAGGGGGAGAGAAAGAGCCACGGGGGGGAATGAGAGACATGGGGGGTTAGAGAGACACGGAGGGAAAGAGAGACACGGGGGGGGGGGGGGGGGAGTGACTCGAGTATAAGCCGAGGGGGCCCTTTTCAGCCTTAAAAAAAGGGCTGAAAAACTCGGCTTATACTCGAGTATATACGGTAAATCCGAATGGCCCAGGGCAGCATAAAATCTAAATACGCCCATTCCAACACACTTATATACGGACACATTATAAATAAAAAGTAAAAGCAATAATAATAAAACCATTACGACTTATTTCAGGATTGCAGCAAAGAGTAAATGTTTAATTGTGGGAAAAAATCTTGGAGCCTCAATGGGTGCTATGAGAAGCTCTTCCTCTCATGCCTGACGCATCATTTTAGAAGTAAGATTTAATTAATCTATTTTGATTATATATATGCAGATTGTTTAAATATTATTATTATTATTGTAGTTCATTTATAAGGCGCCAACATATTCCGTAGCGCTGTACATAAGTTAAGTTCAGACAAAGATAAATACAAATTAACATTTAGCAAAGCAAGGAGGGCCCTGTCTTTGAGCTAGGAATCCAATGTCCATGGTGCATAGGACTCAGGATAGAAACTCAGAGACTTACAATCTAAGGTATTGTGTGTGGTAAAAGAGGAAGAGAGAGGTGATAAGTGTGTTAGGGTGGAAGGTGATACGCTTCTTTAAAGAGATGCATTTTAAGTGAGGTTTTAAATGTTTTGAGGCAAGAGGATAATCTGGTGGAGCGAGGCAAGGAGTTCCAGAGACTAGGGGCAGCACAAGAAAAGTCCTGGAGGCGGGAGTGAGAGGAGGTGACAAGAGTTGTAGAAAGAAGAAGGTCATTAGCAGAACAAAGAGGGCGGGTGGGGGAGTATTTGGAGATGAGAGCAGAGATGTAAGGGGGAGCGTTATTGTTGAGGGCTTTGTAAGATAGGGTCATGATTTAAAATGTTTATATATTAAGGGAAGCAAGTGTAGGGATTGACAGAGAGGTGATGCCGACACTGAACATCGTGTACGGAAGATGAGTCTAGCAGAGGCAGTCATAATGGATATTTAATAATATGTTTAAAATATATATTTGCTTTCAGCTGTATTATATGAATTAAAATGTATTAAATGAATTATACTGCGTAAACATTTTAAGGCGCATAACAATTGTTTTTCGGCAGTCCTCGGTTATGCAAAATGAGCACTGCTTCGAGTCTTTGTTATCACATAAAGAATTTAGCTAGTTTGCATTTTGTGCACTTATAACCATCAGACAGGTCAGGTGCAAGTGAGGGAAGTGTCGGGAATGTGTCACATCACTGAGATGTAAGCTGTGGTTCAGCAGAGATGTGGATGCCCTGGGAGTTGAGAGCACACCCTTACAAATATGCACTTGAACTGAAGGCTTGTTATGAAAACATAATTTATACTTGAAGGTATATAGCAGAAGACACAACAACCAGTATGGTATGTCTAAAGGATAGCTCAAGGTTTCTGGATTTCTCTCTGAATATAATGCAACGATGTATCTATATACTTTTATGTACTTTATTGTATTAAGAAGTGATCAGAATTTTTTCTTTGCTTAAAATAATTACATTTGGACTCGCTTGCATCTGCCCTCTGTAGCTCATGCAGCTCATGAATACAGATTGTCAAATTAGACTCAGTGACCTGTCTCAAGGAGCAAGTTGAAGAATTTTGACACTATGAGACACAGCACACACTGTACTTAGAAGTACACTATCTTCATGAGCAGCAGAGGGGAGAAACCAATAAGGAATTATGTGTAAGATTAAGCACTTCTTAAATTAAAGTGTGCAAAAGTAAAGAGAAACATAGGTACATGATATTTCTAGTGAAATCCAGCAAACTTTCATGTCCCTTTAATTTTGTGAATATATATATACATATTTACATTTGATCTTATCTAACCATCTCCACCTCTGCCGTCCCCTTCTTTTTGTGACTTCATTTGGTCCCAGCATCAAAATATTTGAGCTTTAACCTCATGATCAAACCTTCTTGATTTCCTATAGTATTGATTGATTGGATCTTCTTGCAGTCCAAGGAACTCTAAGCTTCTTTATGGTCCAGCTCTCACATCTGTATGTTACTACTGGGAATACCATAGTTCTAACTATGCAGACCTTTGTTGATAGTGTAATATCTTTACTTTTTACTAGTTTATCCAAGCTTGCCATAGCTTACCTCCCTAGTAGCAAACACTTTTATTTTCATGGCTAACGTCACAATCTAAAGAGATCTTGGATGCCAAACATTTTTAATCTGTCACTGCCTCAACTTCTTCCTCAACTATTTGCCAGGAAGTGAGATTGCCGTTTGCCATAATCTTCATCTTTCTAATGTTGAGCAGCAGACCAACTTTTGCACTCTCTTCTTTCACCCTCAATATGTTCTTTAGTTCCTCTTCACTTTCAGTCATTAGAGTAGTATCATCTGTGTATCTGAGGTTGTTGATATATCTCCCGGCAATATTGATTCTGGCTTTGGATTCTTCCAGCCGGCCTCATGTATGATGTACTCCACATATAAGTTGACAACATACAGCGATGTTGCACCCCTTTTCTGATCTTGAACCATTCAGTTGTTGCATTCGGTTCTAACGGTGGCTTCTTGGTCCACATATAGATTCCTCAGGAAGAGGATGAGATCATCTGGTACCCCCATCTCTTTCTATGAAGTAGAGGTAAATGTATTTTTTCTGGAACTCTCTTCCTTTTTCTATTTTCTACCTCTGCGAAACACAGCTTGCACATCTGGTAGTTCTTGGTAATGTTGGAGTCAAGCCTGCAGGATCTTAAGCATTACCTTTCTGGTATGTGAAATGAGTGCAATTGTTCCATAATTGGAGCACTCTTTTCCACTGCTTGTTTTGGGGATTGGTACATTTTCCAGTATACTGGCCATTGTTAAGTTTTTCAAATTTGTTGCCATAATGCAAGCTTCACTTACACAGCATCATCTTTAACGATTTTGAACAGTTAAGCTGGTATTCAATCAACTCCTGCAGCCTTGTTATCAACGCGGCTTCCTAGGGACGATCTTACTTCACTCTCCATCTTATTGGACAAACTATTGAGGTTATCAATCCTATTAAGCTCCTTTTTATATATATCTCTTTCTTTTTTTTAGGACATATTAATACATTTATTTAGTACATATATTTGTTCAGTTGATGTGGTACAAATAAACATGTAATATTGAGCTAATTCATATATATATACCATATACTAGTATAAAAATGAATCTGCTTAATACTGTAATACATTTTTATGAGTATCACATAGACTGAACAAACATGTATACAAAATAAGTGTATTAATATGCCATTTTTTTTTAAAGCATGCAGTAGGAATGACTCACACCTCCCACAGCAAAAAAAAAAAAGAATATTCAGTTAAACGGGCCAACATATTTGCTGGCAATTAGTTTGAAATATAGACATCCTTCTACTTATTTAATTTCTACTTCCCTTCTAGTGGGATGTGTTGTTCCCATATGCTATTTTTTCTACTTTTAAATGCTTTTTTGTTAATAATTTGTTTCTCTTTATCAGCTGCATTAACGTAATTTATAGGAAATTGAAAAACATGTACTTTTAAAGACACTTTAGAGGATCTTCATTCAGCATTGTCTCTTTGAGATGTCACTTTTATTTTGATGTCTCTGACTCTTCCTTTGTGAGACTAGACGCACAAATGTTACAGCTCCTCTATACAAGATTATGTCCTCCATTTCAATATTAGGACATGTAATTAAATGACAAAGTCACTTTCTCAGGTCCTTTATTATTATTATAAACATCTTACAAGCAAATGTTTCTCAGCCACCTCATGGTTTAGACAGAGACGTAGTAAATATAAATATGGATCATCAGATTGTGCTTTAAATAGTTTTGAGATATTTATAAGGGCAAGTCTGGAAGTTAGTGTTAAAGGCTTTTTTTTTTATAACAATGATCTTCATTGGATGCCTTCCAGACAGAACTGATAAGGTGCTCATTACCAATGGAAACCACTTTACCACTAAACACAAACTTGTGTCTGACCATTTTGCGCTGCTCCCTGCCAGATCTATTCTTATCCCTACAATGACCTTATAGGTGAGGAGACAAGCAGCTCAACTGGACACCTGCAAACTTTAGTTTGAAAGTAAGTTTAATATTTAATATTGTTTGTTTTAAATTACCTAACAGAGATTTAAATAATCTAGGGTATTATAGTTGTCCTTTACAATAATGAAAATTCACCAAATGTTTGGCCTTGTCAATTGTAATTCATTCTTCTTTCCCTGTGCTCTCAAATCTCATACCCTGGATTTTACATACCCACGACAATGTGTTATACCCTATCCTGTCTATTCCATGAGTAAATAATTATCTTGTTTGCTTATCTTAAAACATCCTATCAAACTTCAATGTCATGTTTATGTTGTTGACACCCAAGTCTTTTTCTTCTCTAGATCATTACACAATCTGTCAGCAAATGTTTTGTATAGGTGAAGTAAAGTACATGTCTAGGCATATTCTGCTTAAAATACCATCACAAGTACAGATGACAAATACAAGTGATTGACAGTCTTCTAAAGAACTGTCAGTAACGTATTGTCTGGTAATGGCAGTAATGACTTTCGTCACAATGATGACGGAGAATAATATAGTGATATTGGTGTAATCTACTAATCTTGGCTCATAAACCCTATCACATTTCAACAATAAGTGTTCTTACTTAAAATGCTAATGTGGTCTGGTGCATATATGTACTTACCCAGTTGGGAGAATATTTCTATAGAGTAACATGGTTTATTGGCAATGGCTGTAGGGATATACAATGGCATTGATTGACATTGCCCATAAATATCAGCCTTTAAAATTGTGTCTATAGTGACAAGAACGACCTGACACCTGGAGCATTTACCATTAAGAAAAACATCAAAGCAACTAATGCCGTGATTCACAAAGTTTCAATGTGATGGTAAAAGTGAGGTCAATGAGGAACTCTTAAACTCTTTCATTCATTCTCATTGGAGTCTTAATTTCTAATAAGAGTAGAGAAGGTCTTCTGCAACCCTTGCATCTCTCAAAAAACATACATATTACTCCCAGTATACAATTATAATAAGAGTAGAGAAGGTCTTCTTCAACCCTTGCATCTCTCAAAACCCATACATATTCCCCCCAGTATACAATTATAATAAGAGTAGAGAAGGTCTTCTTCAACCCTTGCATCTCTCAAAACCCATACATATTCCCCCCAGTATACAATTATAATAAGAGTAGAGAAGGTCTTCTGCAACCCTTGCATCTCTCAAAAAACATACATATTACTCCCAGTATACAATTATAATAAGAGTAGAGAAGGTCTTCTTCAACCCTTGCATCTCTCAAAACCCATACATATTCCCCCCAGTATACAATTATAATAAGAGTAGAGAAGGTCTTCTGCAACCCTTGCATCTCTCAAAAAACATACATATTACTCCCAGTATACAATTATAATAAGAATATAGAAGGTCTTCTTCAACCCTTGCATCTCTCAAAACCCATACATATTCCCCCCAGTATACAATTATAATAAGAGTAGAGAAGGTCTTCTTCAACCCTTGCATCTCTCAAAACCCATGCATATTCCCCCCAGTATACAATTATAATAAGAGTAGAGAAGGTCTTCTTCAACCCTTGCATCTCTCTAAACCCATACATATTCCCCCCAGTATACAATTAAAATAAGAGTAGAGAAGGTCTTCTTCAACCCTTGCATCTCTCTAAACCCATACATATTCCCCCCAGTATACAATTATAATAAGAGTAGAGAAGGTCTTCTTCAACCCTTGCATCTCTCAAAACCCATATATATTCCCCCCAGTATACAATTATAATAAGAGTAGAGAAGGTCTTCTTCAACCCTTGCATCTCTCAAAACCCATATATATTCCCCCCAGTATACAATTATAATAAGAGTAGAGAAGGTCTTCTTCAACCCTTGCATCTCTCAAAACCCATACATATTCCCCCCAGTATACAATTATAATAAGAGTAGAGAAGGTCTTCTTCAACCCTTGCATCTCTCAAAACCCATACATATTCCCCCCAGTATACAATTATAATAAGAGTAGAGAAGGTCTTCTTCAACCCTTGCATCTCTCAAAACCCATACATATTCCCCCCAGTATACAATTATAATAAGAGTAGAGAAGGTCTTCTGCAACCCTTGCATCTCTCAAAAAACATACATATTACTCCCAGTATACAATTATAATAAGAGTAGAGAAGGTCTTCTTCAACCCTTGCATCTCTCAAAACCCATACATATTCCCCCCAGTATACAATTATAATAAGAGTAGAGAAGGTCTTCTGCAACCCTTGCATCTTTCAAAAAACATACATATTACTCCCAGTATACAATTATAATAAGAATATAGAAGGTCTTCTTCAACCCTTGCATCTCTCAAAACCCATACATATTCCCCCCAGTATACAATTATAATAAGAGTAGAGAAGGTCTTCTTCAACCCTTGCATCTCTCAAAACCCATACATATTCCCCCCAGTATACAATTATAATAAGAGTAGAGAAGGTCTTCTTCAACCCTTGCATCTCTCAAAAACCATACATATTCCCCCCCAGTATACAATTATAATAAGAGTAGAGAAGGTCTTCTTCAACCCTTGCATCTCTCAAAAACCATACATATTCCACCCAGTATACAATTATAATAAGAGTAGAGAAGGTCTTCTTCAACCCTTGCATCTCTCAAAACCCATACATATTCCCCCCAGTATACAATTATAATAGGGAATTTAGTGATGCATAATAACATTACACCTTTATAATTAATTCTTTATAATGATATTTGTGAGTGTATTGTAGAAGATCCATTATATTTATTGATAAATAAGTATTACTCTATATTAATATACAGTTTGTTATAATAGGATAAGTGACAAAAACAGAACGCCAATAGAACGACCTATGAAAAAAAAAATGGTTAGCTGTACTTGGTACTTGATCAGGACTGATGACGATGGCTCTAGACTGGATACGTTTCTTGGTGCCGGGGGAAATCACTTTAAGACAGCACCTGCTCATGTCTAGATACAAGCTTGTGCCTGACCATAATGCATTGCCTTGCAGCCACTGCTGTCTTCAACAGCTCTTAGAGGGTAAGGCTCAAATGGAGATTGAAACTTAAGTCTTAAGGAAAGTTTAAAGGACCATAAAAGTCCCAAAATCTGCTCTGCACCATTAAATAGAGGGTGAAAAAGCATGTGGAAAAGGTGTTTTCATTTTTAAAATTGATGCTGAATTCATGGAGTTAGAATCAATTAAATATTTGGTTCTGCGTGTTTCCTCTGCCTAAATGAGTAATGAGCTCTGTAGCGCACATTACAGAATGAATATTAATTTGGATCAGGTGTAGAAACTTTGAATCAGTTACTGGATTTGTAATATATATATATATATATATATATATATATATATATAAATAAATATATATATATATATATATATACTGTATATATATATGTGTGTGTTTATATATATAATTTTGTAATTTCTAACACACACATGACTGAGACATAGTCAGTTTGAGCTAATGTATTAATTAATAATTAAATCCTTTAATGGGCCAACATAGAATCTAATTCTGAATAAAAAGTTTTGCATGTAATGCCAGAATTTTTTCCCGTTAAAACTGGATTTCCTTTGCTGTAATCAGACCCAGAGATCCTACCTCTTCAGTTAGTCCCTTATCAGTCACTTGCAACTTAATTGCTGTATTTGTAACCTCACACAGAGCTCTTGTGATTGTGGACTATCTGATTATGATTATAGAGACAGTCTCACATCAGAGCTTGAATTTGCACAGGGAGCACTTCCTTAGTTTCAAATGACTAATATGATTCTATAATAAAAGAGAGGATCTATTAGTCTGATTACAGCTAAGGAAACACAATATTTTACATTTCTGGAATTATATCTACTATTTGTTGTTATAAATTGCAACTTTACTTATTGTCATGCAATTAGGATAATGACAAAAATATTGTAATGTCTAGAATAATACATTTTATTGAGTTCATTTATCAATTTATAGCCAATTTATGCAGAACAACGTTATTGAAACACTAGCAAACCAAGGACGAACAACTGTATGTATCAAACCATGTGAAAACAGATAGATCACAATAAAATCAGTGAGAGGTTTATCAAAATCATTTTAAATGATTAGATGACAATCAATTTTAAGACATTCTATATTGTGTTAGATAAATATAGAAATCAATAAGAAGTGTACAAAATCTTATCAAATTTGGATAACAATCAGATGTTTATTCCATAGACTATATTTGGTATTTATATTCAGTGATATGGCAGGTTACTCAGTAAATAGCAAAATCAGTTATATAAACCTACATGGCTGCCAGAATATAGAAATATGCAAAAGTAATGAAAACAACTTGGGTTATAATGTAGCTAAATATAATTCTTCTAGATATTAGATTATACCGTAAATGATTTTATAAAATAAATGATTAAACTTAATTTATCAAAGCAATCAGTCTGTTTTTGATAGAATGCACCCAAGGAGAAAACAGTGATGGATTGGGACTCATATACAGACCATGACCCCCAATACCTTATTTCAGATTGTACCCACCTTATCAGTTGTAACAGAAAGATTGTGTCTGGACTATTACAATTCTATAAAAAAATGTAATAATAAAAACTTGTGGCTATACTTTACCCAAAATGTGAGATTAAGGGGTGAACCCCCTTCTGAATAGGGCTTCTCCTTAAGTTGGGTAGAAGTAATAGCTTTTGTTCTTCTATTAAGGAAGAATTTGTAGTAAAGATAGATATAGGGCCTCGTTCTAATCAGGGCTGCAAAATGTCTGCGATGGGCTTTGGGTCCCACGTAGCGCTACGTCTACGTTTGTATTCACATGTGCGGCGCGTCAAGTAGGTCCCTCTAACGACGGATCGCAAACCATGCAATCAGCTGTAGGCACTTGCTTGAACAGGATCATGGACGCAAGGCCGTAACTGGTGTTTTCAAGGCTGCAATCTCTGAGAAATGTAAATGCAAATATAAATTCAATACAGCACTGTAAAGCACTGTAAATGATGGGGTACACAATGGGTGACATTGTGAAAACATTTTCAAGCTGGCACATCGCCACAATACAATACTTGATTTCACATTTAATTTATGTCCAAAGGCCGACGGCCTTGAATAACGAGTTACGGGCTTGGAGATTATTCAGGCCCATCGGTTTTGGATATAAATTAAACTTGAAATCAAGTATTGTATTGTGGTGATGTGCCAGCTTGAGAATGTTGTCCCTTTAATCATCATGTTACCCATTGTGTACCCCATCATCTACAGTGCTGTCTTGAATTTATATTTGCATTTAGTGTGCTCCGGGCTTGAACCACGAGTCACGGTATTGCGAATAACAAGTCACGGGTTTGGAGGTCATTCAAGGCCGTAGGTCTTGCTGTCAAAACGTAGCACTTCATAAGCAAATAAAAAAGCCATCCTGTCATTTACTGAAAGAGAAAGTGATGTTAGGTTTTAGAATTAATAGCACAACATTCTCAAACTTGCAAATTGGCAGAAATAACCACTTTATTGCATGTTAAATTTCCATCATGAAGTCAGACGGGCTTCAACCTCAAACGTCCTAGGGGCTTGGATGTTGAAGCACGTCGGACTTTATGACAAAAAATTTACATGAAATAAACTTTTTTTATTTGCCCATTTGAGAGTAGGGGAATGTTGTACAATTAATTCTAAGACCTAAAATCACTTTCACTTCTCATAAAAGTACAGGATGGCTTTTATATTTTGCTTAATTGGTGCTACGTTTTGTAAGTAAGGGCGTTGCGGGACCTTTTTGGTATAAGTAAGCGGCTTGGTTTAATTGATTTACGGGCTTGACGAAAGGGTGAACGTAGCATTAGAATAGCGATTTGGGCTTTCTTGTGGCTGCAACTCTCACGGCCATTTTATATCAAAGGCTTTGACGGAAGTAAGCTGCGATTGAGCAAATCGCAAGGGATTGCAGCTCGAGGTTTGTATGCTGCAGAAGGTCGCAAACAGAATAGCTAAATAGTTTGCGGCCTCCCCTTGCGGCTACTTATTTAAAAAATTAGAATTAGGATTAGAATGAGGCCCATAGTGAATAATCACAGAGAAAAGACAAAATGGCAGAAGTTTATGCTAGAGAGTGACAGACAAGAGAGCCACGAGCCTCCCCCTGTCCTAATAGACAAACTCTTTCCTTTTCACCCACTCCCCATCCCGCCATATTTGTATACATATGCATAATTAAGATATGTCAATAAAATGGTGTATAGAGGCTATTTATGTACGCTAGAGGGCAAATACGCTTTATCGCCCAACTATAAAATATTTTGGAATATATTCGTATTGACTTTTATTTATACTTTGAGCCAAAATAATTTTTTTATGTCTGAATAAACCATTGTCCCGCTATCTCCACCTGTTTTTATAGCGCTTCGGCTAGGACAACGCCTAATTAAATACAAGTGCCTAAGTCTAAGCATTTTCTTTCTGAGACAGTTCTATGTTCCTTTCTCAAGGCTTTCTCAGCCATCTGAAATTATTTGGCCTATCTCTGAAATGCTTGTGTATGAGACAAAATTATTAACTCTTCATATACGAAATGGACAGACATCATGGATATGCGTACTTACAGTGGTAAATAGTAAACATCAAATAACAAATAAAGTGAATGATATGTATATATGATCTTGTTATCTACCATTGTCACAACATTACATAAACTTAGTTTACATTACTTTTTCAAATAGAACCACTTTTATATTTATCCATAAAGTAATATTCCGATTGTAGGACACATTTTTCATTCGAAGGATCTCATATGATGTTCCTATAGGACCTCTCAGAGCTTTACACCCTTTAATGTGACCGAAAATGGTAAAATTGCTTTAGGAATGGAATTATTAGTAATAGATATTGAGAAGTATTAAGGAATTTAATTGCGTTTTACTTGCTAGCGTTCAATCCATATAATGGACGATTTATTGCCGAAGTGGGGCATGCTCTCCCACCCAAGAAAACAGACTGGAGGCTGCATGTACACTACTGTTTTAGAGACAGTATTCAAACTTCTCACAAGAATCTTCTTATTCCCTTTGACTTAGTTCTGCTCTGCACTTTACACAGCAAGGTGTGTAATTCAGATGTATCACTACAATTTTCATCTTCTATATAGATATAAAATACTGAATGGCATTAACAAAAAACATGATTCCATTCTGGGAACATCCTGCTGTTTTTCTCACAAATTCTTTCCCTGTGTTTTTATATAGAATATCTTTTTTATCTGTATCTTTGCCAATAGAACCAGCTTTTTAGTATAGAATATAGTCGTTTCTTTCTTTCTTTGTATGTACTGCGTTTTTTTTTTTTTGCTTTAGTCCTAATGACCCAGATACAGATTGCCCTAATTAGACCTCACTTCAAGCACCAACTCTTCTCCTCACCTAAATATTCTCAAACCAGCTCTCTCCGGAGATTATTGGCTGAATGTATTCTATTCTTCCTTGACTATAATGCTTCCAGATCTGCACAAGGCTACATCATGCTGCTCTTCCGATTCCATTCCCATTTCTTGACATTGCACAGTGGAGGCAATATTAAAATATGTGTGAGTTCCCTCCAGCTCATTCCTAGCTCAATAACTTGCAGAAGAAAATAGTAAAAAATAAACTTGTTAGACTGAATCAAAATATAGAGGTTTGTACGACACAGTGCAGATGTCAGAGTCTTAAACAGAGCCTGAGGAAATTATTCTGCAACTAGGTGATGTTTGGGTATTGTAAAGGTTAGAGGATCGCTGTAATGCCCTAACAAGAGGAGATGGTTGTTTTAATTATGCACTGATCATTAATAAAGTTAAAGTTCAGTTATTTAGAAAAAATATTTTCAATATTAAAGTTAGTTTACTATTGAGTTAACAAAACAGGTTCAATATTGTTCTCCTTCTTTGCTTCTTGTTTTCCATTATCATTTGTTATCATTTGTTTGATGTACTCTTTCTCTCTCTCTCTGCTCCTGTTGTTGATTTGTCTTCAGAAAAAAATAGAACTATAAATTAAAGGGCCATTTAATTCCGCATAATTTGGACCATATCACTGCAAATATCTCATAAAAGCATGTTGAAATTATTTTATTTGTTTGGTGTACTCTTTCTCTCTCTCTGCTCCTGTTGTTGATTTGTCTTCAGAAAAATAATAGAACTATAAATTAAAGGGTCATTTAATTCTGCATAATTTGAACCACATCACTGCAAATATCTCATAAAAGCATGTTGAAATTCTTTTATTTTTATTTTTATATACCTGCTGTTTTTACTGTGAAATCAAGTAAAATCAAAAATCTGTGTTAACATGTTTAACTGACTGACCTATCAGGTTGCAGGGGTGTTCCTACTATTCAAGTTAATGGTGAGGCTTTGTCAGACTGCTTATATTTCAAGTTTGATGGGAACAGTTTCCACTTTCCCTTACAGCAGAACATTTAGGTTTCTGTTCTCTTGCCTCTCTAGAATTTGAGCAATGCAGATCAATGAAAATATAGAAATATAACATTGTACAATGGACCAGTCATTTTCCATTCAACCTTATACAGAGTCTCTGGAAACCCTAAAAAATAGACCAGATAATTAATGTTCAATCTAGAAAGAAAAACAAAACAAAATGGCATGACTACATGATTCCTCTAGTCTAGTTCCATTGCATTTGAAAGCTCTTAAAAATTCTTGAAAAATGCTCTCCATTCTCCTTTAAAACTTAAATCTATTACAGTATGAATGATTACTTTAGTTTTTGGCCCTTTGAATCAGAGCATTAATGAGTTAAAATATACATAATTATAATAGATCTTCTCTTGCTCTAAAAGAGCATAATTAGCAACTCAGAAAAATATTATTCACTAAATGGGACCAAACTAGAGTCATAAGTTAGTAGAACAAAATGATATATCAGAAAATATATACATTTCAACTCATTGGTGATCAGCCTTATTAAATTGCAATTTGGCAAATTCTAAAGGGCTCTATATAAGCACATAGCATATTTTTTTTCATAAGTTTTTAGTTAGCAAACTTCTATCCAAAAGCAAGTTTTTCACTAACTAAAAACGTCTGTAAAAAAATATGCTCTGTGCTTATATAGAGCCCTTTAGAATTTGCCGAATTGCAATTTAATAAGGCTGTGTGTAATTGAGAAGTTTAATACCATATTTGAAGCATGAAATACACATTCCCTACTATAAGGATTATTTAAGCATAATAGTTATGGAATATAACCTGCTGTTTTTTGAACTTGTAAAAAAATTAATAAGTTAATAATTATAATTATTTATGAAATTGCTATTGTTCATATTTTTACAATACGGGCAGATAGACTGGGTAATTTTACCTGCATGTTATATATTTTAAATTAAATATTGTTAAATGAAAGGTCAAATGTATTAATTTAATATAATGCTTTTTATTCTTTCTAAATATATATTAATAATTTGAATTGCCTTTTGTAAAAGAAAAGTATATTTATTTATATATTTAAATGAAACAGGAGCAAAATTTAGGAGCTTACTGTAATAACACCATCTACATTTAATTCACATCACTATCAGTATACCAAATGTATTGTTATGATTAATATTTAATTATATACAGGTTGAAAATAAAAAAAAACATAGGATTCATAACTGCAGACTTTTCTACAATATTATTCTCTCGCTAATGTATGCTTTAATAAAGAATATAAGAAAAAATATAATACTGTTCTCACGTTAATGGGAAAAATCAGCATGCTTCCAGGGAACATAAAATATTCTCCCTCAGTAAAAGTTTATTTCTAATCACTGATATTTAAACCATAGTTTAAATAATTGAGATTAAAATCCTTAAGAATGTGTAGGTGTATTTCGACTTTCTAGGTTATGGTTTGCTGATTAAATAGTGATGAAGAAATGGTGTCAACTGTGGATATGAGTTTAATTTGTTTTGTTAAACTTTTTATATATTTTTTGTTTTTTTATCTTAATTGTTCTGTAAATAGTAGTTATAATTATTTCACATTTGATCCATATCAAAGTAACTGATCCATATTTTGATTTACATTAAGGAAAACAAATAAGACATATTTTGCTTTTCACCTTTACTCCATCTTCTAAAGGAAAATGTCCCACTGCGGACAACATTAGAATTTAAAAAAATCTCCCTTCAAAATTTGTGATGTTAAACAAACCATACCAGTCATTCAAGTTTTTAATTAAGGATTCAGTGTTGCATCTCTTCTAAGACATTAAAATTCAGGTGCAGTCATTAATCTTTCTAAACGAATTCACCTGTGGCTAATACTGATGTATTTTCTATGAGACTTGTCATGGACCGCAAACTGCATGCATAACCACTCTACAGTTAATTACACAAGGGATTATCGTTAGTGTCATAAAGATAAAGCCATGCTCGAAGCATTACATAGATTTTTAAGCAATGCACCATTTCATTTTTGTTAGCAGCAACATAAGTATTTAAGAATATTAAAAGTTAATTTACATCATAGCCGAATTGACGTGATAGGTCACAAAGAGGTCACGCTCTAATGATGCCTGATGAGAATATCTTAATTATCATAAAAATGAGACTACTGCTTAACAATAACAAAGAGACCCTTACCTGGAATAACAGATATTACATACCATATTTTACTTTTAATATTTGCTAAATTTAGCAAATGCATGTTCCATTTTTTTCCAGAATTACTACACTGTAGCAGTTAACAAATATTCATAGATAATTTGCTAGATTTAGTGCTTCATGAGATTTCAGGAAATATCCACAGAGAATCGACTGTAAGAACGAAAAATATAATGTAATACATCTGTAACTTTAATAATATAATTTGCATTATGTATTATATATTAGGACATCTACACCACATATTAACATACAGTTTTTGCACGTTTTACATTTTTTTGTTTTTAATACTGGCGAACGAAAAAACAAAATAGGAATGCTCATTCAGAGAACGAACTAACCTTAATAGACATGATAATCTACTCTGAGAGCAACCTGTTTTAGCTCACTGGTGCCCTACACAGGGAGAATTATCCTGGAGTATATCAGTATGGTCTCACCCAATAGAGTGATTCTGCCCCACATTACCAGGCAATTCTAACTTGAACAGAAGAAACAAAAAATTCCAGATATATGTTTTGGCCTTCATTGGCCTCATCAGAGGAGTGTAGCTGAAATCCCTAAGACTCAGTGAGCAAGGGGTCCATATCTAGAGTCTCGTATCACCCATAGGGAGACTAAGAACTAAGGATCAGATTGAGCATTTCTGTATTCTGTATTCAAATGACCCTTGGGGCTTGGTCTCTTTAATGGTCATAGGGCACTCCAGAGCTTGGATTCCTTGCTCACTGTGCCTTAGGGAGTACAGCTAGACTTCACTGACTAGGCCTAAAAAGTCTGGAAAAAAAAAGTCTGAAACATACTTTTGGGGTATGCTGTTTCTCCTGTTCAGGGAAAACACCAACCAATAAAATATTGTCGATGTCCTTTTGGCAGATGCATAGAATAAAGTTTTCTAGGGCTGTCCTCAAGATGGGAAATCCATCACACAGTCATGAGGCGGGTGGAACACAAGATAATAAAGTCACAAGCAACAGGCAGGGCAGGTTGTACACATGCTATGGATCACTGGACTTGCTACAACTTGCCCGACTTTTCACTGGAATGTTTAATCATGAGGCTAAAGCTATTATGGCCATGTCTGAAAGACTAAACAACAACAAAGCTTAAACAAACAAAATCCTAAATAAAAATGCAAGGCAAATGAGGAGTAGAACCCAGCAACCATCCTTTACAATGGCAATAGAGTACAGAAACTCAAATAGACACTGACCTTCTGATAGGATTCCATGTTGGAGAAGGAGACCTATCCAACTCAAGTATGCATCTTGGATAATGCTCGGGAGACCAAAGGAGCAGAAGGGGACACCTGCTGGAGGGACGGTCTTGCAGCACTGTGGATTATAATTTTAATAAACCTAATATTTAGTAAACAGTGATAGTCTAGGGAATACATGTTCTTCTCCATTTCCTTTATGAGTCATTGCCATCCCTTTGTTACTAATTTGTATGCATTGTACATTGCGAGCCTTTGCTAAGTCCTTTCAGTCTTCTATTTCACAGTGAACATATTCTACAACTTTGTCGTCATAATGACTGGGATTCCTGTACTAATGATAACTAGAAGTTAACAGTATCTGCATATTCAGCTTGGGACAATGTTCACATATGTAACATAACACACTGCTGCTGGATCGCTACCTTGTTGTGGTGAAGGGGCTTGTGTACTTCTAAATCATGTAGGGTCACCCAAAGTGGGCATGTCATAGCAGAGAGTATAAAATTTTTTTTAGGGAAAATCTAAATTTTAGTTGACCTTGCTTGTGTTTGAGGCTTCGACGTTGGACCCTTACAGCTCTCATATATGTCTAGAGCCCGATCCTTTAAAATGACAATCTTTTGTTAAAAGTGAATTTCTTCCCTGTCTATAATAGGTCTATCCCAGGTAAGTAATTGTGTTAAAAACAAAAGCAAATACAGCTGCAGTAAAGCAAAATGTAATACAATAGTTAAAAATAAAATATTACATTTTCTTCTAATATTCTAAAGCATTTTGCACATTATAATGTCGGGATACTTAAAAGACACAATACAACTATGACACTTCAATGATCCTTTAATAATATTCATCAATCATCCCTTTGACTTATATTATAATAGGAGAGGTAAAAAATGTTTAACTGTCATCTTCTATTATACTACAAATGGAGAATGACAAATGTAATTTGGTAATATATATTTGCCAGTGATTTACATTATAATTGAATGCATATGTATAGGGATATTGTTATTGATGATATATTTGGCACTCAGGTACATTTGTAACTACCACTTTGCTGAACATGCTCCTTATAAACACTAACATACACAACCCACAGCAGACACCTAAGAAAGTGAATGGAGAGTTGGAGATAACTGTTTACAGTCCTCATTATATTAAGGCAATCTTAGTGAATTGTGTGAAGGTCATTGCTGCTAATAGAATTAATATTTCATATACTGACAATGTGATACAGTCTCGAAGATAGAAAGTCATGACTCCAACAATCTGTCATCATGATTGTTGTTGTTCAGTCCTTTAGTCGTGTCCGACTTTCAGTGACCATATGGACACAGCACACCAGGTGCATCTGTCTGTGTTTCTGGTTGTGCTTATCCATATGTTTTTCTTGGCAAAGATACTGGAGTGGGCTGCCAGTTTCTTCACCAGTGGGCCGTGGTTTGTCTGAACATAGTACAAATACTGTAATACGATAGGATATAAAGAGTACCTATGGGTCTCTCCCATTTATAGCAGTCATGACTTAAACAATCTATCACCAGGGTACAAATACTATAATGTGATAGGATATAAAGAGTACCTATGGGTCTCTGCCATTGATAACGGTTTCCATTGTCGGCAAAGATACTGGAGTGGGCTGCCAGTTTCCTCTGCAGTGGGCTCTGGAATGTCTGACCATAGTGCAAATACTATAATGCGATAGGATATAAAGAGTACCTATGGGTCTCTGCCATTTATAACAGTCATGACTCCAAAAATCTATCACCATGGTACAAATACTATAATACAATAGGATATAAAGAGTACCTATGGGTCTTTGCCATTTATAACACTCATGACTCAAACAATCTATCACCAGGGTACAAATACTATAATGCGATAGAATATAAAGAGTACCTATGGGCCTCTGCCAATGATAATGGTTTCCATTGTCGGCAAAGATACTGGAGTGGACTGCCAGTTTCCTCTGCAGTGGGCTGTGGATTGTCTGACCATAGTGCAAATATTATTATTATTATTATTATCTTTATTTATATCGCGCCAACATATTCCGTAGCGCTGTACAGGGGTTGAGTACATAGCAGAAAACAAATTAAACACCTTGTAAAGAATGGAGGGCCCTGTTTTTGAGCATAAAATCAAATGTACATAGAGCTTGTTTCCAAGGCACTGACACAAGATTGAAAACTCGCAAACTTACAATCTAAGGGTTTAGGTGTGATACAAGAGGGTGACAAATACAATTGAAAGCAATTGGTTTAGTAAAGTGGAGGGGTCTGTGTGTTGTACTGTAGATTGTGGGTGGGAGTGTTATTAAGCTGTGGAATGTTCAGTTGTACATGTTAAGGCTGAAGATGATAAGATTTTTTAAACAGGTGTGTTTTTAATAATTTCTTAAAGGTTTTGAGGCAGGAAGATAATCTAATGGAGCGGGGCAAGGAGTTCTAAATAGATGGGGAAGCACGAGAAAAGTCTTGAAGACGGGAGTGAGAGGAGGTGATGAGAGAGGAGGAAAGAAGAAGGTCGTTAGCAGAACGAAGGGGCCGGTTTGGAGAGTATTTTGAAACAAGAGCAGAGATATAAGGGGGTGCACTGTTGTTGAGGGCTTTATGTGTTAGGGCCATGATTTTAAATTTGATTCGCGAAGCTATGGGAAGCCAGTGGAGTGATTGACAGAGAGGAGCTGCAGACACTGATCGTTTGGTATTGAAGATGAGTCTAGCAGAGGCGTTTATTATGGATTGGAGGGGAGACAGACGAGAGATGGGGAGGCCAGCAAGGAGGGAATTGCAGTAGTCGAGTCGAGAGATGATGAGAGAGTGAATTAGAATATTAGCTGTGTCTTCTGTAAGATAATGACGAATTTTGGAGATGTTTTTTAGGTGAAACTGACATGATTTTGTTATTGCTTGGATGTGAGGAATAAAAGAGAGGGCGGGATCCAGTAGAACCCCAAGACAACGGGCCTGGGAGGTAGGGGCGATGATGGTGTTGTCAACAGTGAGAGATATTTGAGGTGTGGAAGCTGTAGTAGAGGGTGGAAAGATTAGAAGTTCAGTCTTAGACATGTTGAATTTGAGTTGCCGGGTGGACATCCAGGAGGATATGCTAGAGAGGCAGTTGGAAACTTGAGCTAAAAGAGAGGGGGGTAGATCAGGTGCAGAGAGGTAGATTTGAGTATCATCTGCATAGAGATGATACTGAAATCCAAAGGATTTTATAAGGGTGCCAAGGGAGGAGGTGTAGATGGAGAAGAGGAGGGGGCCTAGGAAAGAACCTTGGGGAACGCCAACAGACAGAGGGAGAGGTGAAGAAGAGGTGCCAGAGAAGGAGACACTAAATGTACGATCTTTAAGATAGGATGTGAACCATGAAAGAGCTGTGTCCTGGATGCCAAAAGAGCGGAGAGTTTGGATTAGAAGAGGGTGGTCAACTGTATCGAAGGCAGCAGAGAGATCCAGGAGAATTAGAATAGAGTAGTGACCCTTTGATTTGGCGGTTAGCAAGTCATTAGTGACTTTTGTAAGGGCTGTTTCTGTAGAGTGTTGGGACCGGAAGCCAGATTGGAAGGGGTCAAGTAGGGAATTGGAGGAAATAAATTGAGTGAGGCGATTGTAAACAAGCCGCTCAAGGAGTTTAGAAGCAAGGGGAAGTAGTGAGATAAGGCGATAGTTGGAGGCAGAAGCTGGGTCACAAGAGGGCTTCTTGAGAATGGGTGTAACTGTGGCATGTTTTAAGGAGGATGGAAACTTGCCAGTGTTTAGGGAGAGGTTGAATAGATGTTTGAGAGCTGGGATAAGTGTGGTGGATAGGGGAGGGATTAGCTGTGATGGAATAGGATCATGAGGACATGTGGTAAGGTGAGAGGTTGATAGTAAAGTAGATACTTCATCCTCGGTTACAGGGTCAAAGGAGTCCATAGTGGAGGTGGGATTGGGGAAGGGTAAGGGCTGGGTGTTGTCGGTTTGGGAGAGGGTGGTGGGGTAGGGCCAAGCTGGGAGGAGAGCTCATTTCGGATGGTATCGATTTTATTTTTAAAATGGCTGGCAAAGTCATAAGCAGTGAGAGAGGAAGGGTCAGGAGGTGGGGGTGGGCGGAGGAGGGTGTTAAATGTAGCAAATAAACGTCAAATACTATAATACGATAGGATATAAAGAGTACCTATGGGTCTCTGCCATTTATCAC
Source organism: Discoglossus pictus (assembly GCA_027410445.1). NCBI lineage: Eukaryota > Metazoa > Chordata > Amphibia > Anura > Alytidae > Discoglossus > Discoglossus pictus. The sequence continues at coordinate 180,704,573 of CM050170.1, read as the reverse complement.
GGTTTACATTGTTGGCAAAGTTACTGGAGTGGGCTGCCAGTTTCTTCTCCAGTGGGCTGTGGTTTGTCTGACCATAGTACAAATACTATAATATAATAGGATATAAAGAGCGCCTATCGATTTCTGTCATTTATACCTGTCAAGACTCCAACAATCTATCACCAGGGTTCAAATACTATAATACGATAGGATATAGGATAGAAAGAGCACCTATGGATTTTTGTCATTTATACCGGTCATGACGCCAACAATCGCTCACCAGGATTCAAATACTATAATATGATAGGATATAAAGAGAAATTATGGGTCTATGCCATTTATAACGTTTTCCATTGTCAACAAAGATTCCGGAGTGGGCTGGCAGTTTCCTCTGCAGGGGGCTGTGGATTGTCTGACCATAGTACAAATACTATAATACAATAGTATATAAAGAGCACCTATGGATTTCTCTCATTTATACCGGTCATGACTCCAACAGTCTATCACCAGGGCACAAATACTATAAAACGATAGGATATAAAGAGCACCAATGGGTCTCAGCCATTTATAACGGTTTCCATTGTCATTTCTACCTACACATTACATGTTTTGTAACAAAGCTGTGGTTGTATGTGATATGAATCACTAACGATCAGAACAATTTTGTACTGAAACATATACTTGATCAATGTCTTTGTTTTTTGGTGAAACTATATTGTTAAATCATTATATTTTTGTTTTGTAGTTTGCGTCCCCTTATCAAAACTGATATTATTTGTAATTATATTTATCTAATCTGTCATCCTAACAGTATATTTGTCAATTCTACTTAAACATAACTTTTTGCTTTGGATGCTATACTTTGTATTGTTCTCTGAAAATAGTAATTTTGAAATCCTTAACAAAATGTATTTTATTTGTCATTATATCCTTACAATTTATTTGTCAAACATACTTTAAATTACCTATTTGTTTTAGGTTTTATTCTATTTTGCTGCGCTTTTTAATGAGTAAATTTAAGATCTTTAATAAATATTATATTATTTGATGTTAGATTTATTTTGTCATACATCCTAACAATGTATTTGTCAAAAGTTCTTGAAAATACCCATTTATTTTAGATTCTATGTTCTTTGTTGTTGTTCTCTTTAATGAGAAATTTTAGGATCCTTAATAAATATTATGTTATTTGTCATTATATTTATTTAATCATATATCCTAACTGTTTGTTTGTCAGATGTACTTGAAAATACCTTGTTTTGTCGCGTGTTTGTGATCAAAATATGAACAGAAACCTTTCCCATATCACAATCAACTTTATCATTATGAAGTCAGATAAACCACTCTAAATCAGCAGGGTCCCTTTGAAATAAGACGATTCATTGTGTATTTCATCTAACCTTTCTGTCTATTGGAAAACACTTTTGGATACAGTTGACATATGCACAGTCGAATGAGGTCATTTTTTCTTTCAGTATTGAATGGATTCAAAAGAAAAACATTATGGCCCTATAATTCTTTATGAAAAATATGCAATAAAATGCAATGGGAATAGTTGCAGTGACATTGATCTTGTAAACCTCATTTATTTTTTTTTAAAGTCAATATACAGTAGTTTTACTGGAAATGCAGATACTGCTTAGAATTAAAATGTTATTGAACAATCTTGCTTGAAAAGATTGTGGTATTTGAGTATAAACTTTGGACGGGTAACGGATGAATCTATAAGATTTGTCACTATTTAAAAAAAGAAAAAAAAAAGAAAAAAAAAAAAGGAAAGGAAGATGTTTTAGCTTCATATACTGCTCATATGATGCTTCCATTGGCTTAGCATTCAAGATAAAAACTTTGGGCCCTAATACATTTTCAAAATCGCAATTACTGAAGCCCGTAATGTCACCCGCAAAAGTTACTGATATTCAATTGGCCTCTTCTAGCTTCCCGCAATCTATTTGCAAGCTACAGGCTGGAAATTCCTGCGGTTGTCAAAATCGTAACTCCGACCCATATAAGCCTTTGATCTTTCAAGCCCGCAAATGTTACAATCGCTTAAATCGCAAATTGCTATTTAATTGCAATAATTCCCCAAGCCCGCAATTGCCAGAAATGGCATATGTCTATACCAGTGGTTCTCAACCTGTTGGTCGTGACCCTGTGGAGGGTCGAATGATGATTTGCAGAGGGTCGCCTGGAGTCATCATGGATGTGTTTTTTTGGTCTATTCTGGTCTCTAGTTTTGCTGTTGGGGGTCACCACGGCTTGGGGGGTTTTGTCGGGGGGGTTCGCGGCACTGGAAGGGTTAAGAGCCACTGGTCTATACCTTCTCTCTCTACAGAACACCTCAGAACTATCCTGCTCCAACTTTATCACAACTGATTTCCTACAAGGTATATTTCTTCAAGCAACATGCATCTACAGCTAAATAATTTCTGTAATCTACTTAAGTTATTTGCAATCTGTCTATTTGAACCTATTTCCATACTTCATTCTAAACTGACCATCCCCCCTCCTCTTTCCTATACAATGCCTGTATTAGATCATCCCCTCCATCCTCCCCCTACTCCACACAGCTTGCTCTACAAAGGCCCTCACTATACCTTCTCTCTCTACAGAACACATCCTGCTACAACTTATCCTAACTGAATGAAGGTACCACTTCCCTTCCACCCACCCACCGCCAATTGTTGCAGCTATATAGCATTCAAATTACTATTATATTTAATAATTATTATACCTTTAGATGTCTTGCAAAAATGGTGGTTAATCACATTAAACCTACTAATCCGACCTCTAAAATCGCATGCTAAGTTTTAAGTTTCAAATCTGGAGCTTTCCACTCATCACTCTGAAGACGTGACAGTTAAACTATTGTAATTGAAATATCTGTGTATAATTCTCAAGCCCTTAAACGCACTGAAAAATGTTTTTTAGCATTACATTTTACACACAGCAAAAATGTTAAATCACTATGGTAGAGAGGTAGAGGTGGGTTAATTAGTAGCAGATCACATATTATAATTGTCAAACTGCGATTTGTCGTCACGCTTTGCGACAAATCGCAGCTTGACAACGATCGATCGCAAAGCAGATTTGGGGTGCGCATTGCACAGCGTCAGCCGTGCATGCGCAATGAGCGGCGTTAGGGGAGAGGGAAGCATCAGTTGCTCATGCGCAGTGCACGGTGTTAGCCGCGCATGCACTGCGTTGTCCGCCCATGGGCAATGCGCGGCGCCAGAGAGATGGGGAGAGAAGGAGTTGGCCAATTAGGTTAGCTAAAACATGTAATTTAAACTCTGGGGTTCCTGTTTGTGCTGTAAAGCAGCCTGGTATATTTAGTGTGTCACTGGTGTGTGCTATGTGCTACTGACATAGCGACAGGAACTGCAAGGAAATTGGCTGAGCAAGCAACAGCAGGTAAATAGTGAGTTAATATTGCTCTCCTGATGCTGCATGCTGATTGAAGGGGGAGGTCAGAAGCCTGTGTAGACACCCCCTGGAGGAGTCAACATAATCGTTAGAGGGTTTTTTAGTTATTAATACAAATAAAATGTTTTATCAGATGTGCTTCATACAATTTAGGCTGCTTTTTGCCTAAGGATTGCAGAAATATATTAAACCATGAAACTTGGATATGCCGTTTAATATAAAAGAAATTAAGATCTTTTGTGATGCAACAATACAAGTCTGATGTTACTTCCTAAGTTAATACCTGGCTCATTATTGTTAATTAGTGAAACATTGAAATATTATTAGACTCCAAAACCCAGGCCCAGTTAGTAGGTCTGACTAGCTTTGTTGCTCATCTGAGGTTTGGCTGTGGTGACAAATATCAATGTAATTTCCATATTTCTTTCTCAAAATACTTTAAATTTAATTTACTTTAAATTAAATTTAATTTCTCAATATAGAAAAAAAAGCATTTCTGTTCTACAGTTTATACTATATGCCTATTTTGTAGAATTTAGGAAAAAAGTGCATGTTGGTTTTGTAGTGTATACTGTATTGATCAGTGTGTACATATTCATTATATGTATCTCTAAAATTCAGAAACATTGATGAAAATCCTGGTATTGTTTGGGGTTTGTGGTAACACTACCAACTAGGGGATGCTATCAAAGGTGTGTGTGTCTCTCTTTATCAACTAAAAAAGGTATGACATGACCTATCCATGACTGAAGGTATCTGTCTCACCTCTGATGCTTGTGGAAAAATAAACCATGACAAGCATGGCAAAGTTAAGCTTTCGCAGCAGGCTTTCGAAAAATACATAATGTGAGTAGATTTTTGCCATGCATGTCCATCTCATGCTGTGCAAACACCACTCATTACAATTCTACAAAGCTCTCAGTAGGCTCAGTCTTTCAGAAAAATTATGGGGTATCACGATGTATCAAGAAAATACAACTCAATTTTCTGGGTTTTCTGCTTCTTTTCTGCTACTATAAGTCATTATAGAAAGTCAATTCAAGAATGCTTGAGATATACCCAATTCAGTCAATGGCATATAAGTGCATGGACCATTCAAATGTTCCATTACGAAAGCTAGTAGAGAAGGACAGTCTAGATGTAGCAAAGTCCTTATCTGTTGTATATCTCAGTGTTTACATTTACGGAAACTCCTAAGATAGCATTATTTAAGAAAGAAATTGAGCAAAATACTTTGAATTAATGTATTATTACTCTAGACAATGTTACGAATGAATGCATTCTCAAAGTACTTTATTATAAAAATAACATCCCGTATTTGTTTGATCAAAGTCGGTATTTGCCTAACTATATTTTTTAGAGATTAATAGTATAATACTGTGAAAAGTAAAATAAGCTACAGAGATATAACCCTAATCAACATAGAACATTCAAATGTTGGCTTTAACAATATGAATAGTATAAACCAAAGATTTAAAATATATAAAATCTGCATAGCGGTATAATGTTACTCACATCCTTGCTTAAGGAATTCATACAAGAAAGATTGTATTATTATTATTATTATTATTATTATTATTATTATTATTATTATAATTCAATAGAAGGGAAAGAGGAGAAGGTTTTTTTTTACCCAGCAATATTTTGTGGCAGTATTAAGAATTTATTACAATATGCAAATTATTAATATTATTGTTGTTATTATTTTATTATTATTACTATTATTATATTACTTATTTGGCATTCTGTTAAAGAAATACAAAAAATTATTTAATAGTTGTTATATTATGACTACAAAAAATACTAGGTAGAGGGTATGTTATACATCATTTATTTAACAAAATACTTAAAAGCATAAATTACATTTTGCAAGAAACAATTCAATTAGCATGGACAGCCCATTTGTTTCTTGGCAATCAAGCTGTTTTATTACTTTTATAACAAAGTGAAATTCCTCTTTAAAATGAGACATGGTAGCTTGCATCAAGTAGGCTAGTGAAATTTAATATGAATTTGCAAAAATATAATCTGCCATTTGTTACATATTTTTGCTGATTGAGGAATCACTGTACACAAATTATTGGTTAAAATCATTATTCCTCACTGTAAGGAAAATTATTTGAAAGAAAAGCATTTGAATTTAAATTTTGAACATTATAGATTTGCAAAGCCATTCACAAAATTAGCTGTCAAAATTAATGTAGAAAAAGTCTGAAAAACATTCAAATAGTGAGTTTTTCCTATTCTAACCTACTCTTCATTGACTACTGAGGATATTATAAAAATAGAAATTTGCCTGATTGTGTGATTCTATGCTGTGTTTTTTATACCAGTGGAATAACACCCAAAACCAAAAAAGGGATATACTTCAATTAATGTGCCCTGAGACAAAAAGAAGAGTAAAATTAACATTTCCCTCTGTGCTCAATTTTTTGTTCGAAAACATGCATATATCCAAACGGAAGATTAAACTTGTATAATTTCACTTCATTATTGGGTCCTGTTTTAAAGAGTGTGTCGGCTTATGTTCCTAGTACATAGCTCAGATTATCCTTTAAAACCCCAGGTAAAGATATAAAACTCTTCTTTTTATAGCACAAAAAAGATAGTTTGTAAAATAAAATAAAAATGGTAATGAAAATGAGGTACACAAGTTTAAACTTAATGCACAAGACAATACACAAGAGCCCAATGAAAATTATCTCATAGAAGGATGGAGTCACGCTGCAACCCAATGGTGAAGTTGTAAAAAAAAAAAGCTAATTACAGAATAAAGGCTACGAATACATCAAAAATAAAAACAAATTAATTGAACATTCCAGGCATCATACCTTGTAGACTCAGCAATTCAGGAAGGTCTCTTAGGTTGTATCATATAAACGTCAAATATTCTCTAACTAATTAGTTATTCTAAAAATAATGTTGGATTGTTTCCAAATGATCTCAGTCCAAAAGGAATATTTGGTTACAAAAAAAAGTAGGGAAAAAGATTCTTCTTTTCTCTAATGTCAAGAACATCCTGAAATGTTATCTACCCACTGAAATGTTTAATAGTTCTGAATGACAATGGCATGTCCATGAACTATTCAATCTTTAATTAATGAAAGTTTATAAAATCAATCACTTGTGTTTACATTTACATATTGTGTTATCAATGGTTTGGAATTTTAAATGGAATTTTGGTGTATAAAAGTGTGATACGTTTCTTTTAAAAGTTGTAAGATTAGAAATTGGACTCCCTGTTACGATAACAGAATAATAATTAATGATCTCAAGTGTTAAAGGTGGGAAGACTCATATATAAATCATTGCAAGTACTATTGTAGATTAGGGAGAGAACAAGAAAATTATGTATATAACATACACCAAAAACACAGCAAATTCTACAACCATCAAGAATGTATCAAAAACATTGAAATCTGCTAACATTTTAAAAGGAAATTTTAAAAGGACATCTTTATCTATATTTTCCCATGTTTTTGACAAATATGAAAGTTAGTTGTAATTTTATAATAAACACTTCTTTCTTTCTAGAGAAGGACAGTTATTAGTGGATAGTATGATGGTCATCTCAACTAGTATTTTACATACACACCACACAACATGTCCACATAATGTAGATAATCGATGAGAATGAAATAAATAATTACTTTTATTTGAATATCAGAAGCTTCAAGACGATAGAAACGGAAATTGGTCTATAGAAACATGTTTAGCCATTCTCTCGTAATAATACCAATGGAACAATGAAGCTGAAAACACTTCTCAATTAAAACAAAGTAAAATAAAAGCAATGCATTAATTAAATGTTGATTTTTAATATAATTTCACATACATTTCAAATTATACCAAGCTTATATAGTGTGTGATTAATTCTGGTGACATTTTTTACTAAACAATATTGAATCTGGGCTAATTTTAATATCAAGAAGAGAAGACCACCTCCTTCATATTATGTGCAGTAGAGACTGATCTTCTCTTTTTTTCTCAAAATGTTTTACACTGGGTCTTACAGTACTGCTCAAAGTGGGTTTATTGTAGTAAATGCCATACAAGCAAAAGGAAGGGACATCTCAAAGTGGGTGAATTGTAGTAAATGCCCTACAAGTAAGAGGAATGGAGTTGTGGCATCACAGCTGGGTATTGAGAGAAGAGATCCCTTAAGAGTTTCGAATCATAAAAACGAACTATTTTAATAAACTAAACTAACTAATATCCAAGGATTTAGGAAGAAACCTACAGAAGCCTCCACTTGCATATTTTAAATAATTCACGTAAATATGTAATTTAATCCCTACGACCCTCTATGACTTTCAGACCACAAATGCGGACCAACGTCGGCAGCAATGAGCTGCAGGCTCATTGCAGGCTGCAAATGCGGACCCTCGCAAAGCGAGGGGCCGCATGTGCGGAGGTGGAGGCTCTGCCGCGCCTCACAACCGGTTATAAACCACCACACAAGCGGGACTTGGAAAAAAAAACATAAACACGCAATGACTAACTACGGATTTACACAAAAATATTCCAGCTGGGGGACTTGGAAAAAAATAAATTGCGGACTTACACAAAAACAATTACGTCCTGCGGGATTTAGAAAAAATCCATGACGGACTCGCAAAAATATGACAACCCGCGCACATCGCCAAACATAAAAAAAAAAAATACACACAAAAATAAAATAAAAACCTTACCCACACCAAGGGGGGGACACCCAGGACCTCTGCAACACTGCTTAAACTTTAAATTTGTCAAATGTATAAAGTTTAGCCACTCGAAAATCTACTAAGCGAGAGAAAAAATGGTCGCCAAAAAAAATGAAAACAAGGCTACACGATCCCTAAAGCCGCTAAATACCACCAAGCAAATACGGCATTTACAAAAAAATGTATGACCTACAACATACACCATTAGCAAGGACGCTAAATCATACAAACCCACCTACACATTATAAGCCATTTTACAACACTAACTTACAGAATGTGGAAGTACCCAGCTACACTAACGGCTTCCCCTCGTGCACGCAGCCTATTTACACTACACACTGCACACATTGCTGACACTTACACCTCAGCTCCAAAACACTGTAAACCTGCATTGTAAGCTGCAGGAACATGAAAACAGATTGTCAGCTCTTCAGCACATTGCTTCCTGCATGTATTACTTACCAATAGGTAAAGCATATTAATTTATTCATTTACTAATTATTTCAGTAGCATAACAAAAAACATATACACAAAAAAAAAAACACTATCACAAAAAACGCGAAAGACATTCACTGCGTGCCTCACAACGAGCGCCAACACTGCTCATACCACACAAACTACACCAGGGGACAGCCTTGCAATAAGCGCAAAAAGCAGATCAGCGCTGACCTTACAATGACAGCAAAAGCGCCTCTGATAAAAAAAAAGCGGGCAGAAGACTGCCTGAGTTGACAGAATATTGTGTGCATAGGCAAAGAAATATCTATCTGTAGTGACATCTCGTTTAATTTGCCTGATATCCTGTATATATATATGTATATACTAGCAAATTGCCTGCAACAAATGACGGGCATGAAATCGTAATGCAGGTAATGCTGTTTCATCCATTTTTCGGCTCTCGTTGCAAGGCTTGCGCTGAGCGCCTTCGGTGCTCATCGCATGCTTTGCAATGAGCGCCTTTGGCACTCATTGCGCGGCTGTTTTTTTTTTTGTTTGTTATTAGAGGGGCTTTTTTGTATATGTCTTGTTATATGCCAATGAAATAATGAATAAATTAATAAATTAATATACTTTACCTATTCCTAAGTAATATATGCAGGAAGCATTGTGCTGAAGAGCTGACAATCTGTTTCTATGTTCCTGCAGCATCCACTGTAGTTTTGCACTGTTCTGGAGCTGAGGTGTAAGTGTCAGCAATGTGTGCAGTGTGTACTGTAAATGTGGTGCGTGCGCAAGGTAAAGCAGTAAGTGTAGCTGTGTACTTCCGCATTGATAGATGGCGCGAATGTGTATGTGTTACGCTGGTGTGTATGACTTTCCGTCCTTAGTAAAAGTGTATCTTTACCTCGTACGGCTTTTTGGAAAAGCCGTATGTGCTTGGTGCTGTTTTGCGTGTTTAGGGTCCTGTAGCCTTGTATTTTTAGGCAGCCATTTTTTCTCTTGCTTAGGGGATTTTTGGGTGTCTAAACTCGGGAATTTGCACTTAAATGTAGGGGTTACTTCACTTGCAGAGATCCTGGGCGCCCCCCCTTGCTGTAGGTAAGCTTTTTATGTGTTTTTTGTTTGTATTTATTGTGTTTTGACTTTTTTTCGGTGCTCGCGGTTCGGCCGTTAAGGTCGTATTTTTGCGAGGTCGTAATGTTTTTTTTCTAAGTCCTGTGTCTCGTATTTTTAAAGTGTCGCTTGTGTGGGTGTTTATAACCACGTGTGAGGCGCCGTAGAGCCTCCACCTCCGCAAATGCGGTCCCTCGCTTCGGCACATTGCAGCCGATGTTAGAGCCTCCACCTTCTGCAAATGAGGACCAAACTGCGTCCATTGCTTTGCGAGGGATGCAATTCTAGTTAGCTCGCGAACTGCGTTGCTCGCTATGCGAGCTTGCAAAGCGTGACGACGATTTGTAGTTTGACAACTATTATATGTGATATATACAAGCATATCTCTGATATTTACTGTGGAGTCATGAACTTGTTCATTACTGGGTGACATTTATTGTTTCAGTGATTTCTATGTTAATATAAACCTTAAGCTAAAATATTTTATGTTATATTAAAACAGAAAGCAGCGAGTAAACTGTGCATATAGTAGTAGATATATCTACAAAATTGTATTACAGTTTTTTTTTTAAATTAGTTTATTTTATGAGACTGGACCTCAGATGCAATATGAGTACCTGCCTCACTTTTTGTCTAGAGAATAAAAACTCATAATGAATGAACATGGCTAGTGTTTTTTTACATACAATATGCCCCTAACATGCCAGCCTGTTAAAGGTTTGTAGTGGGAGTGAGAGCTTAGAATGACACCTCGCTAGGTTAATACTAGGATGTTGACCTTCTTTCATGACCTCCATGTTTTGCTATTAATAATTATATTTTCTACATATTTCATATTATACAGTATTGCTAGTTGTATAATAATTGTACTTTAATATATGAAATTATTCAAACCTGTCTTTCTATTTCCCAACATATTTTTTGTTTAATTACTTTTCTCTCCCCTTGGGTTTTAGAGTAAAAATAAAGCAAATAGAGACAAATATGTACAATGATTTTCTAAAACATTGGGGACTGACATTTATAGAAAATGAAACCCGTCTTTAAGAAATAAGGGTATACTTTATAAATATATATATATATATATATATATATATATATATATATTTATATATATATTTATATATTTTACATGTAATGTGCTTAAGAATAGATTTATATATTGTAGAAAAATACTTTATATTCAAAGCAACAGTCTGATAGATACATTTTACCTTTCCCACAAGGTGCATCAATTATATTTAATAATGCATAAAGGAGTGACAAACAAATATATTTTCATTTCTGTCTTGTAATCAGCCCATTATCTTTACAAATGGAAACAGTTTCTAAATCCAGTCTTTAGTAATTAAGTCTGTCCCAGGTGAGTTACTTAGTGGTGTAATAAATTTGGCTCTGCCACCTTTCCTCAAGGGGAGAAGAAGATAAAATACTGGACATTTGGAGTGATCTGAACACTGTAGTTGAAAATTATTTGGAGTATAAAGATTTGTTTGTTCTGTATTGGTCCTGGTCATAAGCAAAATTGCCCTGGGTTGTAAAAACTGAGATAAAGGGTTGTCATACCATCATACTTACTTATCACTATGACTGTGCACTCTATTCCTATGGGGTCTACATAAAATATATAAATCTGATTTTGTAATATTACAAACCCACGCACAATGGCCGCTCCCTGAAAGCTGTCCCCATACTCTATCTTATGTTACACACAGGAGATGGGGCAGCGAGACTAGAGTGGGTAGATATTAGCTATTTCATATTATTCATATTATTTTCTTACTAGCGACTTGCCCGTCAAAAATTACGGTAATAAAATGTGAAGCCTGGCAATGCTGTTTGCCACACAATGCAATGTTCTGCCCCCTCTGAGCACCTTCGGCGCTCATCGCGAGCCTCTCCTCCCATCTCCTTCACCACTCATTACAAGCCTCGGCAACTTGCAACTTGCCATGTGTCTCTTTCCACGATCTCCGCCCTGTCCCTTCCCTGTGTCTTTCTCCTCTGTGTCTCTGCTGAATCTTTGCGTGGCGCGCGCTGGCTGCCATTGGTTTTATTTTTAGTCTTGCGTGCCTTTAAGTCCCTTGTGTCTGGCATCTTTGGTGTAAGTGTTACTGTCTTTGCTGTCGTGTATTTACTAAGTCCTGCGTGCCTGGCGTCGTTGATGTAAGTGTCTTTGCCGTCATGCATTTTCTAGGTCCCGCGTACCTGGCGTTGTTCATCCGCGTCCCGCATCCCGTGTGATACTGTTTTTGCCGTTGTGTATTTTCCCGAGTCCCGCGTGCCTGCGTAAGTCCTGCATGCCTGGCGTTGTTGGTGTAAGTGTTACTGTCTTTTGCATCGTGTATTTTCTAAGTTCAGCGTGCCTGGCCTGGAATGGCAGAGACTCGTTTTCATCTTGTTTTTACGTTTTATCTGCTGCCATTTTTCCCCCCGCTTTGGCGATTTTAGATCGTTAAAAAAAACAAAATATGCCTCAAATTAGTCTTATTTTTTGCAAGATTTTGCCTCAATGGCTCGCAGTTGCGGCCCTATGGGCCGCAAATGGCTCACCTCGTTTAGTGACGACAACTCGCAGTTTGACAACTATTATATGTGATTATACAGTATGTGATACTATGTTGCGTTGAATCCCCGTGTATGTATTTACCTGATGATGTCAGATGCTGTCTCCACTCGCTCTACATCACTGTTTTTATTCAAACTGAGGCTTCCATCTCATGTTAGTATTGCTTCAGACTTTGTTAAAGAGAGGTTAAACCTCTCAAAAGTTCTTCAAAACAAATAAGGCGTTTGTCCACTACAAAAGGTATCATAATATACTACAATACTCATTATCAATCTTTATATATAGATTAATAATAACTAGGGGCCCTATTAAATTCCAGCCTCGTAAATAAGAGGCTTCTACTTAAGCCCTACGTACTGCAAAGTTTCTCTAACTTACAATGCTATTAAATTAGCCCTGCTGCGAGCAACGTGTGAGCTACGCAGCAGGGCCGTACGTATCTACACTGCGTAAATGTACATGAGGAGTGACAGCCTGCGAGATGATATCGCAGGCTCCCACTCCTCATCAAGTGCTGCGGGGGTCCTAAAAGGGACCTCCGCGGCAGTCCCCCACATAAGCATTGCCGTGGGGGGTACTCCAAACCCCCCCCAGGCACCTAAAATGAACCCCCCCTCAATGCGGGGGTCCCTGTCGGGACCCCCGAAGTGTCCTCACATGAACACCTTGCTGCAGGGGTCCATAGGAACCCCCGCAGCCCCCACACATTAACCCCTTGCAGCGGGGGTCCCCGATCGGCACTGATCAGGCCCCCGCTGCATTTAAAACTTTTAAATTCCCCGCCGCGGCTCCTTAAAGGGGCCGCGGCACACTATTAGCCAATCCCGGCCGCGGCACTTAAAATTAACCCCCCTCTATGCTGGGGGTCCCCATCGGGACCCCCGAAGTGTCCCCACATAAACCCATTGCAGGGGGGGTCCCCGATCTGCATAGATCAGGCCCCCCGCTGCATTTAAAACTTTTAAATTCCCCGCCGCGGCTCCTTAAAGGGCCCGCGGCACACTATTAGCCAATCCCGGCCGCGGCACTTAAAATTAACCCCCCTCTATGCTGGGGGTCCCCATCGGGACCCCCGAAGTGTCCCCATATAAACCCCCTGCAGCGGGGGGCCCCGATCGGCACCGATCGTGACCCTGCTGCAATTCAATTTTAAATTTCCCGCCTCGCGGGTCCTCAAAGGACCGTAAAGGTCCTGAAAGGACTCGCACTAAAAATAATAACCCCAGGCAACTATAATTACCCCATTAACTCATGATGGTCAATCCAGACCACCATAAGGCCTAAATTAACCCATTAACTCATGGTGGTCAATCCAGACCACCATAAGACCTTAATTACCCCATTAACTCATGATGGTCAATCCAGACCACCATAAGGCCTAAATTAACCCATTAACTCATGGTGGTCAATCCAGACCACCATAAGACCTAAATTAACCCATTAACTCATGATGGTCAATCCAGACCACCATAAGGCCTAAATTAACCCATTAACTCATGGTGGTCAATCCAGACCACCATAAGACCTTAATTACCCCATTAACTCATGATGGTCAATCCAGACCACCATAAGGCCTAAATTAACCCATTAACTCATGGTGGTCAATCCAGACCACCATAAGACCTAAATTACCCCATTAACTCATGATGGTCAATACAGACCAGCATAAGGCTCTATTTAACCCCATCAGTCCCATAAGGGTATATTATTACCATTATGGGCCTGTTACAACCCAACATTAACCACATAAGTGCCATGATGGTCCTCAAGGACCATCATGACACTAACTACAAACACTACACTATAACCCCCAATAAACCATTTAATCTAAACTAACCCCCCTCTACACTAATCTATTAACACTTACACTACCTACCTACACTACCTACCCCCTAATAAACCTCCCCAACACTCTAATTACAAAAAACAAAAAACCTACAGTACAAAAAACAAAAAAACCTACAGTACAGAAAACAAAAAAAAATTACACACCTGAAAAGGAAAGACAGATAAACACAATACAATAATACATATAATACATTACATACATTACATACAATACATGACATTACATATAATATATTAAATATAATATATTAAATATAATATATTACATATAATACATTACATACATTACATACAATACATGACATTACATATAATATATTAAATATAATATATTAAATATAATATATTACATATAATACATTACATACATTACATACAATACATGACATTACATATAATATATTAAATATAATATATTAAATATAATATATTACATATAATATATTACATATAGTCCTAATCAAATACCCCCTATCTATCTAACATACAATCTATTTAATTTAAAATAAATCCTAACTATATCAAATACATCCCCCTATCTATCTAATATACAAAAAATCCTAACTACATACACAGACCCTTATTCTAAAATAAAATAAAATAATTACAGTCCTAACTACATACACAGACCCTAATTCTAAGCTAAAATCAATAAATTAAGACCACTTACCTTTAAGATGTTGCTTCAGATCACTAACCTATGGGTCAAACAAAAAAAAAAATTAGTACAAAACATTAACATCAAATAAATAAACATTATATACATTCTACATATTCAACTCACCTTTACAGCATGTCCAGTCACTGTTAAGCTCTTCCGGCGCGGCCCTGTTAAAAAAAAAAAACACAATACATGAATACATGAATACAATATATAAACAATAAATAAAATACACAAATAAACATCTAAATATACATTTAACTTACCTCCCCGCGATGTCCCCGGCCTTCTCTCCTTCAGCCCCGGCTGGGCCGCGGAACCATCCGCGCTCTAAAAAAAAAAAAGAAAAAAAACTAACGGAGGTCTGCACTGGCAGACCTCCCCGACGCTACTGAACCTCCCGGAGTCGTTTCCGGGAGGAAATTGGCATTGTCGGCTTGTGATTGGCTGAAAAAGCTGTCAGCCAATCAAAAGTCGTCAATGTAGGAGCCAATCAGGATGCGCAGATGTCTTCTACCAATCACTCCGTGGGGGTGTATCCCATAGTGATTGGCTGAAGGCATCTGAGCGTTGTGATTGGTTCCCATAAAGATAGACAAGTGTTTTAGCCAATCAGGGTGGGATATTGGGGTGTATCCCATCCTGATTGGCTCACACATTGACGACTTTTGATTGGCTGAAATTGATAGACAGCTTTTTCAGCCAATCACAAGCCGCCAATGCCAATTTCCTCCCGGAAACGACTCCGGGAGGTTCAGTAGCGTCGGGGAGGTCTGCCAGTGCAGACCTCCGTTAGTTTTTTTTATTTTTTTTTTTAGAGCGCGGATGGTTCCGCGGCCCAGCCGGGGCTGAAGGAGAGAAGGCCGGGGACATCGCGGGGAGGTAAGTTAAATGTATATTTAGATGTTTATTTGTGTATTTTATTTATTGTTTATATATTGTATTCATGTATTCATGTATTGTGTTTTTTTTTTTTAACAGGGCCGCGCCGGAAGAGCTTAACAGTGACTGGACATGCTGTAAAGGTGAGTTGAATATGTAGAATGTATAGAATGTTTATTTATTTGATGTTAATGTTTTGTACTAATTTTTTTTTTTGTTTGACCCATAGGTTAGTGATCTGAAGCAACATCTTAAAGGTAAGTGGTCTTAATTTATTGATTTTAGCTTAGAATTAGGGTCTGTGTATGTAGTTAGGACTGTAATTATTTTATTTTATTTTAGAATAAGGGTCTGTGTATGTAGTTAGGATTTTTTGTATATTAGATAGATAGGGGGATGTATTTGATATAGTTAGGATTTATTTTAAATTAAATAGATTGTATGTTAGATAGATAGGGGGTATTTGATTAGGACTATATGTAATGTATTATATGTAATATATTATATTTAATATATTATATTTAATATATTATATGTAATGTCATGTATTGTATGTAATGTATGTAATGTATTATATGTAATATATTATATTTAATATATTATATTTAATATATTATATGTAATGTCATGTATTGTATGTAATGTATGTAATGTATTATATGTAATATATTATATTTAATATATTATATTTAATATATTATATGTAATGTCATGTATTGTATGTAATGTATGTAATGTATTATATGTAATATATTATATTTAATATATTATATTTAATATATTATATGTAATGTCATGTATTGTATGTAATGTATGTAATGTATTATATGTAATATATTATATTTAATATATTATATTTAATATATTATATGTAATGTCATGTATTGTATGTAATGTATGTAATGTATTATATGTAATATATTATATTTAATATATTATATTTAATATATTATATGTAATGTCATGTATTGTATGTAATGTATGTAATGTATTATATGTAATATATTATATTTAATATATTATATTTAATATATTATATGTAATGTCATGTATTGTATGTAATGTATGTAATGTATTATATGTATTATTGTATTGTGTTTATCTGTCTTTCCTTTTCAGGTGTGTAATTTTTTTTTGTTTTCTGTACTGTAGGTTTTTTTGTTTTTTGTACTGTAGGTTTTTTGTTTTTTGTAATTAGAGTGTTGGGGAGGTTTATTAGGGGGTAGGTAGTGTAGGTAGGTAGTGTAAGTGTTAATAGATTAGTGTAGAGGGGGGTTAGTTTAGATTAAATGGTTTATTGGGGGTTATAGTGTAGTGTTTGTAGTTAGTGTCATGATGGTCCTTGAGGACCATCATGGCACTTATGTGGTTAATGTTGGGTTGTAACAGGCCCATAATGGTAATAATATACCCTTATGGGACTGATGGGGTTAAATAGAGCCTTATGCTGGTCTGTATTGACCATCATGAGTTAATGGGTTAATTTAGGCCTTATGGTGGTCTGGATTGACCATCATGAGTTAATGGGGTAATTAAGGTCTTATGGTGGTCTGGATTGACCACCATGAGTTAATGGGTTAATTTAGGCCTTATGGTGGTCTGGATTGACCATCATGAGTTAATGGGTTAATTTAGGTCTTATGGTGGTCTGGATTGACCACCATGAGTTAATGGGTTAATTTAGGCCTTATGGTGGTCTGGATTGACCATCATGAGTTAATGGGGTAATTAAGGTCTTATGGTGGTCTGGATTGACCACCATGAGTTAATGGGTTAATTTAGGCCTTATGGTGGTCTGGATTGACCATCATGAGTTAATGGGGTAATTATAGTTGCCTGGGGTTATTATTTTTAGTGCGAGTCCTTTCAGGACCTTTACGGTCCTTTGAGGACCCGCGAGGCGGGAAATTTAAAATTGAATTGCAGCAGGGTCACGATCGGTGCCGATCGGGGCCCCCCGCTGCAGGGGGTTTATATGGGGACACTTCGGGGGTCCCGATGGGGACCCCCAGCATAGAGGGGGGTTAATTTTAAGTGCCGCGGCCGGGATTGGCTAATAGTGTGCCGCGGTCCCTTTAAGGAGCCGCGGCGGGGAATTTAAAAGTTTTAAATGCAGCGGGGGGCCTGATCTATGCAGATCGGGGACCCCCCCTGCAATGGGTTTATGTGGGGACACTTCGGGGGTCCCGATGGGGACCCCCAGCATAGAGGGGGGTTAATTTTAAGTGCCGCGGCCGGGATTGGCTAATAGTGTGCCGCGGTCCCTTTAAGGAGCCGCGGCGGGGAATTTAAAAGTTTTAAATGCAGCGGGGGGCCTGATCTATGCAGATCGGGGACCCCCCCTGCAATGGGTTTATGTGGGGACACTTCGGGGGTCCCGATGGGGACCCCCAGCATAGAGGGGGGTTAATTTTAAGTGCCGCGGCCGGGATTGGCTAATAGTGTGCCGCGGTCCCTTTAAGGAGCCGCGGCGGGGAATTTAAAAGTTTTAAATGCAGCGGGGGGCCTGATCTATGCAGATCGGGGACCCCCCCTGCAATGGGTTTATGTGGGGACACTTCGGGGGTCCCGATGGGGACCCCCAGCATAGAGGGGGGTTAATTTTAAGTGCCGCGGCCGGGATTGGCTAATAGTGTGCCGCGGTCCCTTTAAGGAGCCGCGGCGGGGAATTTAAAAGTTTTAAATGCAGCGGGGGGCCTGATCTATGCAGATCGGGGACCCCCCCTGCAATGGGTTTATGTGGGGACACTTCGGGGGTCCCGATGGGGACCCCCAGCATAGAGGGGGGTTAATTTTAAGTGCCGCGGCCGGGATTGGCTAATAGTGTGCCGCGGTCCCTTTAAGGAGCCGCGGCGGGGAATTTAAAAGTTTTAAATGCAGCGGGGGGCCTGATCTATGCAGATCGGGGACCCCCGCTGCAAGGGGTTAATGTGGGGGTGCTGCAGGGGTCCTGATAGAGACCCCTGCAGCATGGGGATGTGTATAGGGTGCAGGGGGGAGCCTCACGCTGCTGTCTCGGGCTGTTCCGAGGCAGCACGTAGAGGCTTTCGGATCCCTTGCGTGGACTTTTTGTCCACGTAGGGATTCTTACGATATGCGAGACTCGTGCATAGATTTAAGGCTACGTAGCTCTCTCGGAGCCTATTCTCGGCCATTTTCTCGCAGTCATATCGTAAAGCAGGCTGCGAGAGATTCGGTTCTCGCAAACAGCAGGAAAACTGCCTTTTGCGAGCACCGAGAGAACTACGAGGGAGAATTTAATAGGGCCCTAAATTACTATATTATTCCATTGAAACATAGCATGCTATATAATCACTAGAGCTGGACATAGATTGTATTCACGCAATTAATTAGATCAATTTGTTGTCCCGATTAATGTGATAATACGTTTAATTGCTATTAAATTTTAAAATTTTAAGGCATGGTTTGACATGCAATCGGAAGCATGTTCCTGATGCTCCCCAAATATCTACTAATACCAAAAACAAATAATCCAGCATGGCCACAGAGAACAAATTTCAATTTCTTTTAGACAGAAAATTCAACTGACATCTGCAGAGGACAAGTAAATGGTTGTATGTCAGCTGTACGCCAAAGATTTCATTATCACAGGAGAACTTGGTCACTTTCACGTCACTTTGTCAGCTCTTATTCCTATGCTGTGCATGCCTCACAACAGTCGGTGGTTAAAGTTGACAATAAATCACTATTCAAAGAATGAAATCAAGAAAGGTTGTTTGATTTTGCTGATGTTGGACAAAATTCAAGTATTGTCAAGTTTAAGAATAGCTGTTTGACAGCTGATTTAGCTATGTGGATAACGCAGAAGGCATGACCTGTGAGCTTTATTGAGTATGAGGGTCTGAGATGTTCTGTGTGTGCCCTTTTCTAAAGACGCCTACACCATCCTCACGTTCCACCATACAGGTTACATCGATGATCTGTATATTGAATAGAAAAATGTGGTCTGAGGTATACTGTCTTCTGCACATAATGTAGCCCTCACTACAGACTAGCATCAAATTCATAATTAATTTTGGCCAATCACAGACAGATAATAGGTTTTAATACGTTGGTAACAACAGTGATGGCAGCTTTTGCCGGAAGGAATCATGGGATGTGTAGTCGTCCTGAAGAAGGAAGCAGGAGTAGCCAGACACTGATCTGTAGATCTCTGCATTGGGCTGCTGCTGTCTTGAAGGTCAGTAAAGGGTTAAAATGCAGAGATTCTATTGGTAGGTAAACTGTGCCTATGTAAGCAGCTCTGCAAATGTGTGAAATACATGTTTTATTTTTAAATAAAATAAATCTGTATGTGTATAGAATGGATCAATGTAATGTGTGGGTCTGATATAAGCAGAATGTGTTAGATTAGAGAAAAGGAAAAACAGGGAAACTTAGATATGTATTTTAGAACTATTAATAATTGTTCATATTTGTGATGAAAAAGAGATGTACTCCTGTGGGAAAATATACACTGAATGTACATTGAATTGTCCAGAAAATGCCATTAACGCTGTGCAGTAAATAGGCAGCAAAAAGGAACACTAGGAGAACCTGTAACAGACCTCAGCTAATTTATAGTTTAGCTGCGTTTGAAAAAAAATGAATTCAGGTTAAAAAGTTTATTGTGGCCCACCCAGCATAATTAACTAGCTCTAAGTAGATATGTCTTGAAGGATCACGGGCAATTGTAATGCATCACTTCTATTGCATACTTTCAAATTAAACAAAAATCATTCACGTAGATAAATAATTGTGTATAAGTATAATAATAATTTAAATTCATCTCCTAATTTCTACATTATCTTGAAAGTTTTCTCAGTTGTTAACATTTTTGAAAAGTATTCACCGATAACAGCGCTACGAAATATGTTGGTACATTACAAATAAACAATAATAACAATAATAATAATAACACAACTGAAATTGCAAGGAATTGTTTTTCTATCCATGACTGCACAGTATTGCTAATTTTCTAATGTCTTGTGCGTCATCAGTTATTTTCTACAACTGGTAATGTTTCCAATGACATGGACATTCCAACAACATATTTAAGGGGTTCCATTTTGGTGATTGATGCTTACATTTTGACACTTATAAGTATTATTAATCATTTTGAACTGGAAAAGTTTGAGTACCTTTAGCTGTTCTTTTCTATTTGACTTCGGCAAATTCTTCACAGCTAAAGTCCCCTTTACTCTCTACCCGTTATCTTTATTGGCTTCCTGATAAGAACCTTGTGGGATAATGGACTGGTAAGTGGAAATTGATTATCAGTTCCCTCTATAGAGATGTCTTGGAAATTCAAGTTTTTGGAAACAAATTGCTATACTGACAGCTGCCAAACTGTGGCTATATTACAATGCAATCTATATTACTTTTATCTAATATATAATACATAAAATATATTTTCTGCATTAATAAAAAGAAATGAAATATATCTCAGCTCTTAAATAGAAATATTTCTCTACACAGGCTTCTCTTGGCATCCACCTCTTCTAATAAGAATTAAACAAATAAATACAAATTCAAGATTGAATGTCTTGATGTTAAACTAATTTGTTGCATACATTCCCAAACTATAATATCCCAAATTATAGGATTTGATAGTATCTCAAATTATAGGATTTGACAAAAAAATCCCAAATTATAGGATTTGACAGTTTAAATGTGTGCCTAAGTAATCAGTGTAAAAAAAGCTATGTATCGGAGTGGCAATGTAATAATTGTTAAATCCAAGAAATAAGCTAACCTTAAAGGCATATCTAAGTGAGCTGGATTATAAATGCATCTGATAAAATGAGAATTAGTAGTATATGCAAACATGTTTTTTGCATGAAAAAATCCCCAAATAAACATTTAAACACTTAGACCCTCGTTCAATTGCAATTTGGCCAATTGAATAGGGCCCTAAATAAGCACATAACTTATATTTTTTAAAGAAGTTTTTAGTTAGTAAACATCTATCCAAAAGAAAGGTTTTCACTAACTAAAAACTTCTTCAATAAAAATATACTATGTGCTTCTTTAGGACCCTAATTAATTGACCACATCGCAATTGAATGAGGCCCTTACACTGAAGTCAGCAAAATCTCTTGTAATTTCTGACAGTTGCAAATTAGGGTTAACGCCCTCCAAACCCAGGCTAAATTAGTAACACATTTAAAATAATTTGTTTTGACCAATCAGGTTACTGAAATTTTTGAATTATGTCTGGGTCCCTGTTTGTAGTGCAAAGTAGCCTGGGATGTGTAGTGTATCACTGATATGTGCTATGTGCTGCTGACATACAGGCAGGAAGCGGCAAGGAGATTGGCTGAGCAAGCAACAGAAGGTAAATTGTGGGTTAATATTGCTCTACTGTTGCTGCATGCTGATTGGAGGTGGGGGGAGGGGTCAGGGGCCTGTGTAGACACCCCCTGGAGGTGTCAACATAATCATTAGAGGGATTTTTAGATATTAATAAAAATAAACTGTTTTATGAGATGTGCTGCATACACATAAACTGCTTTCTGCCCAAGGATTGCAGACATGTTTTAATCCAGATCACTTAGATATGCTTTTAACTAGTTGAGACTAGACAATACTTACATAGATTGTGTTAGTCCAGTAGAGTGATTTCTAATTAAGAAATAATTGCACATTTTTAGATATGTTTAATTAATATATGTAACTTCCATGTGAACTATATCCATTTATATTCATGTTTTTCATAAGGCTAAAACTCCAGACAGATTCTAAGAAAAGGAGATGATGATCCAACATCAATAGTTGAAAGTCTGAACCTAGAGATTATGGCTATGCTCTGGATTGTTTGAGAAAAATATATATTCTAAATTGATAATTAATTTTATTTTATCTATTTGTTTATTTTTTTTAACAGTTTATACGTTTATGGATGTTAGATTTTAACAGACTTTTCTTTAGTTATTACCAAGGCTCTATTAGAAGTAACTAAATGCTAAACTTTCAAGTAGGTAATACCTATCTGAATTCATGTTTTTATGCTAAATGTTGACTTATAAAAGTTAAACTATTTCCAACAACTGGAACTTGTGTTATATTTTCCGCTCTGGTTAATATATTATTTACACTGAGCACTGATTATTTCTAAGAGACAATTTTATTTATTCATATCACTGAAAAACTCAAATGCTACCACTTGGGATATTACAATTTGGGAACCAATGCCTCTCATTATAGTTTATACTATATATAGCATAAGAACATTTTCTTTTAATGAGCATTGAATGAATAAAATCCTTTTTTAAAGAAGCACAAAAATATTTTCTTGTCACATATATTCTCCCATGTCTATGAAATAAATTATACAAGTGCCTATAAATATTGAAACTGAAGAGTATTCATGCTATTGTCTTTGCTAAGTGACTTTACTACATTGATGAATAGATTTTATAGAAACATAGATGTGATAACGTATAAGAACAAATACCTTAATCTAGCTTTCCAATACTATCTTCCTAAAAATCTTTGACTTACTTAAGGTGAAAGTGGAGGTTCCAAATATGGTATAAATTAAAACTAAAGGTGTAATAAAAAGTACTTTATCAATTCAATATTAATAGGAATATATTAAAAACACATTTTCATACAGTAAACCAACAATAAAGACTGTTACAACCTTTATGATTCACCCGCAAGTAGAGATTCCTCTCTTTTGCTAATGACAGATCATCTGGACTATGGGCCTCATTCAATTGCAATTTGGCCAATTGAATAGGGCTCTAAATAAGCACATAACATATATATTTTTAAGAAGTTTTTAGTTAGTAAGCATCTATCCAAAAGCAAGGTTTTCACTAACTAAAAACTTCTTAAAAATATATTATTATTATTATTATCTTTTATTTGTATTGCGCCAACATATTCCATAGCGCTGTACAGGGGATAAGAACAAGGGAAATACACGTTTAACAAAATAAAAAAAAAGTTGAAGAACCCTGTTTTGAGCTTAGAATCTTAGCAGAAAGTGCTTTATCCCAAAGCACCCTACAAGACTAGAAACTCGCTACTTACAATCTAAAGGGAATTAAAGGGCAGAGAACTGGGGAAGAGTAACAAATAAGGAATAGCAAGGGCAAGAAAGTAAGTGAAAGATAGAAAGAGTTTTATTTTAGAGGGAGAGGGGATGGATCTGAGGTGAAAGAGTAGTATGTTGACTGACCCCTAGTGTTGAGATGATATATCTGCAAGTAGGAAGTCAGGTGTTTTCTATGGCTCTATAAATTTAATCTGAGTTGAGTTGGGGTGGGTGAGGGGAAGGGAGGGAGGGCAGTTCTGAGTGTGTCACAGATGAAGTAGGCCTTAAAACCAGAGTAAATTTGCACTGAAAGAAAGAGAGAGAGAGAATGGATTGGGGTCAGACAGTACAGGAAGATAGGAGAGTTAGGAAGGAATGAGAGAGAGACCATAGAATAAAGGTATTTGAGGAGGGGGGAGGAGATTTGAGGTAATTATGCCAGCCATAAATGGGGGAAGGATGGGGGGGAAGGTGGGGACAGCAGAGCAGGGTATAGGAAACAGTTAAAAATTGAAAACAAAAAGTCAGAATATTTCTATCTGCCAAGATATAATAACATGCATACAGTAGTGATATTAATAAACATATTGGCTCCAGGGATGGCACAGTTTCCATAGTCTTCTCCATACCTGCTGAGGTGTTCTGAATGCAGTTCTGAGTGTGTCACAGATGAAGTAGGCCTTAAAACCAGAGTAAATTTGCACTGCTGAGGTGTTCTGAATGCAGTTCTGAGTGTGTCACAGATGAAGTAGGCCTTAAAACCAGATTAAATTTGCACTGCTGAGGTGTTCTGAATGCAGTTCTGAGTGTGTCACAGATGAAGTAGGCCTTAAAACCAGAGTAAATTTGCACTGCTGAGGTGTTCTGAATGCAGTTCTGAGTGTGTCACAGATGAAGTAGGCCTTAAAACCAGAGTAAATTTGCACTGCTGAGGTGTTCTGAATGCAGTTCTGAGTGTGTGACAGATGAAGTAGGCCTTAAAACCAGAGTAAATTTGCACTGAAAGAAAGAGAGAGAGAGAATGGATTGGGGTCAGACAGTACAGGAAGATAGGAGAGTTAGGAAGGAATGTTATGTGCTTATTTGGAGCGCTATTCAATTGGCCAAATTGCAATTGAATGAGGCCCTATGAACATATACAAACTAGGCATGCTTACACCCAGAGATATGAATCTCTTGTTTTCGTTTATAATTTTACTTCATAAATTGATTTATTTATTTTTTTCCTGAAAAATTCTGAAATAGATGAAATCCCTTAAAGGTATATAGAAGCTTTTTGGGTTTTAAATGCTTCATAAAAAACAGCTACTGATTATCAGAAAAATATGTATTATATTGAAAAATGTAGTCCTTAGTAGAGAGCAGCCAGATACGACTTTTGGTCACAGCTCAGGGAACCATAGCACAAGGAGAGAGGGAGAGAACAAAACACCAGAAGCAGTAGCTGATGCAGGGAATGGATAATCTGCATGGGTGATAAATGACACA
Source organism: Discoglossus pictus (assembly GCA_027410445.1). NCBI lineage: Eukaryota > Metazoa > Chordata > Amphibia > Anura > Alytidae > Discoglossus > Discoglossus pictus. The sequence goes on along the minus strand of CM050170.1, from coordinate 180,679,419 downwards.
GGCTCTGCCAGAGAGAGGAAGGAAAAAATGGAAAACCTGCAAGGGTTGGTAATCAAGTGTGAATGTGCTTCACAGCGAGAGAGCCTCTCTGTTTAGGAAAATACATAGACCGTTATAATATGGTGCCACACTACATATCCTAAGCTGCTTTACAGCACAAAAGGAACCACAGATTGTGATACAAATGTTTCAGCCTTTACTTATTTCTGATTGGCCAAAACAAATTATGAATGTAATGCAAATTTAGCCTGGGTTTGGAGGGGGTGTTAACTGTGATTTTCAACTGTCAGAAATTACAAGACATTTTGCTAACTTCAAAGTAAGTTTTTTAATGTTTATTTGGGGATTTTTTTCATGCAAAAAATGATTTCATACACTACTGATTGTCCTTTATCAGATGCATTCATAATCCAGGAAACTTATAAATGCCTTTAATACATGTGAAGTTTTATAAGGGTTTCTATAAATAAATGTGGATATTTTATAATGTATGTACAGTACCTATAAAAAATGGAACGGGGGAGAGACAACGCCAGATGGTGCAATAAAAGGAGTTTAATCAGGAAGTAATATAAAAACAATCAAAGCACTCACATTTCAAGACCTCAGTCATATGAGGTATTTGTATTGTTTATATATCAGTATATATACTGTAAGTCCAGCTCAGTTGTGGTTCCAAAAGCAGGCAATTCTCTGTTAAAATCTCAGGTGTCCATATGAGTAAAGTCCAAAAACAGATGGCAGCCTGCTGATTGGACAATCCAAAGGGCCAGAGTATATAGGACGCTGATATATGCAGAAAATGGCAAGAAAAAAATCACAAAAAGACCAAACGCGTTTTGCTCAATAGACTGAGCTTTCTCAATGGTAAAAGGCTATTAGATATAAGTGTAGGCCTACATAGACCTTCACTAAACATTTATTAAACTGATTAAACTCCTTTAATTGCACCATCTGGAGGTGTGTGCTTCTCTCCCCCATTCCCTTTTTTATTGTTACATATCTTGTGGCATTTCCATGGACGGTGCCCGTTTTATTTGAGGAGCAGCAGATACTGCCAGGGTTTGATCTGCCAACAGAAGTGTCTCTGGACATTACACTGGACTGATTTGTTTGATTTTATTGTCATTGACCTTTTTTACATTATTATATATTTTTATGTTTTTTGCTTTGCATTCACATATTTAATTTCTATGTCATTAGATGGTTGATTAATTTTTCCCACCCATCATTATAGACACTAGTCTCTTTTTGTACACCACTTATTACCACTTGTTTTCCTTTACAGACAAATTCTGGTAGAGCCCTTTTATTTCCACACACTCTTTCTGTGATCGCTAGGTGCTTCTTAGCGGTCTACAGATTGTCTATTCCTCCCCTTATTTAGGTTGGTTTGTTGATCTATTAGACTGTGTTTTATTTACAGTATCTATAACTTGTATTTTTATAGTTTTTTGACAATTAATTATTCCAACAAAATGTTGCATAGATTTTCAGAAATACTGATGGCATTGGGGGTGTATAAATTACTTTTCAGTGGAAAAAAAAGATAGGTGACATGGTTTTACCTCTTGACAGAATTCTCATAACAAGACTGATAATGCAAGAGGAGAATGGACACCCTTACTCAGTGCTCTAGTTTCATGATATTGCTATGAACAGGAAAGTTCGGCTACCCATAGAGAGTATTGTTACTTTCCAATTGAATCCACACTTTTACAGCTATAAAAAGACTGTAAGGGAATTTGCACAAATATATAACTATATAATTATTGTGGAAGAGTCTTTCTACTTTTACTTTTTAAAGCAGAGAGTATTGATGAAGTGTGTTGCTTCATGAAATATTTCCATTGGTAAGTCATTGGTTGAAATATCAAGGATTCCAAATTTTTTTATTGACTAATATATTTATTAAAACATACACACACACACACACACATATATATATATATGTATATATATATATATATATATATATATATATATATGACAGTAAAAAGTATTGCAAATATTTTCACCCTCCTTGACTTTTTACCTATTTTCTTACATTACAGCCTTAAGTTCAATGTTTTGTTAATCTGAATTTTATGTGATGGATCAGAACACAATAGTCTAAGTTGGTGAAGTGAAATGAAAAAAATATATACATAAAACTATTTTTTAGAAACAGAAAACCGAAAATTGCCATGTTCGTATGTATTCACCCCCTTTGTTATGAAGCCCATAAAAAGCTCTGGTGCAGCCAATTATCTTCAGAAGTCACATGATTAGTGAAATGATGTCCACCTGTGTGCAATCTAAGTGTCACACGATCTGTCACTACATATACACATGTTTTTTAAAAGGCCCCAGAGGCTGCAACACCTAAGCAAGAGGCACCACTAACCAAACACTGCCATGAAGATCAAGGAACTCCCCAAACAAGTAAGGGACAATGTTGTTGAGAAGTACAAGTCAGGGTTAGGTTATAAAAAATATCCAAATCTTTGATGATCCCCAGGAGAACCATCAAATCTATCATAACCAAATGGAAAGAACATGGCACAACAGCAAACCTGCCAAGAGATGGCCACCCACCAAAACTCACGGACAGGGCAAGGAGGGCATTAATCAGAGAAGCAGCACAGAGACCTAAGGTAACCCTGGAGGAGCTGCAGACTTCCACAGCAGAGATTGGATATCTGTAAATAGGACGACAATAAGCCGTACGCTCCACAGAGTTGGGCTTTGTGGCAGAGTGGCTAGAATATAGACATTACTTTCAGCAAAAAACAAAATGGCACGTTTTGCGAAAAGGCATGTGGGAGACTCCCAAAATGTATGGAGGAAGGTGCTCTGGTCTGATGAGACTAAAATTTAACTTTTCGGCCATCAAAGAAAATGCTATGTCTGGCACAAACCCAAAACATCACATCACCCAAAGAACACCATCATGCTGTGGGGATGTTTTTCAGCAGCCGGGACTGGGAAACTGGTCAGAGTTGAGGGAAAGATGGATGGTGCTAAATACAGGGATATTCTTGAGCAAAACTTGTATTACTCTGTGCGTGATATGTTGTTAGGACGGAGGTTCACCTTCCAGCAGGATAATGACCCCAAACACACTGCTAAAGCAACACGTAAGTGGTTTAAGGGGAAACATGTAAATGTGTTGGAATGGCCTAGTCAAAGCCCAGACCTCAATCCAATAGAAAATCTGTGGTCAGACTTAAAAATAGCTGTTCACAAGCACAAACCATCCAACTTGAAGGAGCTTGCAAGGAGGAATGGATAAAATCACAGTGGTAAGATGTGGCAAGCTCATAGAGACTTATCCAAAGCGACTTGGAGCTGTGATTGCCGCAAAAGGTGTCTCTACAAAGTATTGACTTTATGGGGGGTGAATAGTTATGCACATTGACTTTTTCTGTTATTTTGTCCTACATGTTAATTCCAGGTTGTAAGGCAACAAAACACGAAAAATGCCAAGGGGGGTGAATACTTTGCAAAGCACTGTATATATGTAGATTAGTTAAACACAAATAAGACAAGTGAAAGGCAGGGGGATAGAACCAATGACTTACCAATTAAACCAATCTTTAAATTAGAACACTTACCATTGCACTACCACGATCTGCTTTAAAGACAAATCTACAATCAGCTTCTTGGTTGCCACCTTGTTGTGGTGAAGGAGCTTATGTACTTCCATGTAGGATCACTCAAGATGGGCAGGTCATAGCAGAGAAGTCAGACACATCGGGGTCCACCGGAGAAGGAAGTTGCAACCTAATCTAGTATCTTTGCCAAGATAACTTTATGGATAAGCATGACCAGAGACATAACAATTGAGTCTGGTATGCTGCTGTTCATAGGGTCATGAAGAGTCAGACACGACTGAACGACTATACAACAAAAAAATCTGTAATATAATGTATAACAGTTATAGACTTAAGCCTTATTATTTTTTGCAGATTCCTGTGGGAAGGATGCAAAGGTTAATCTAAAATGACAATATCTGTCAATTATTGAACAATTTTAGAAATGTAAGCACATTTTCCACATGATATTCCATCTCCTAACTGATGGTGCAGAGCACATATGGCGACTTCTGTGATCCTGTAGTTACTTTGTGAGTATGTCCTGTCAATGAGCTTCTGACTAAAAAGGTAAATAAACAAACTAAAAAAGTATCTGCACTACTCCAGTAATACCACTAGGGCATGGGTGTAGGAACTGGGGATTTTTCTCGGTTTGTATGTATGAATATATAAAGGTATTTTATGACCTGTGTACAATGAGCAATATGTCACCCCCAGAATTATTCTGGTGCCTACACCCAGCCTCCTACAAAATATGCAAGCCATTTTATGTGTCAGAAGCTTTTTCTGGATCTATATGTATGAAAATTTAAAAACTACTTTCATTACTTGATTTGCCAAAATTATTGATTCAGAAATACTTTTATCTCTAACATATGCATATTATTTATTTTAGAGTTCCAAAAAGAGAGTACAGAAGGTGCAATTTTAAGTAGTCAGCAGGAAAAAACACCAAAAAATTAAACATATTGATATATGAAACTGGCAAAAACAGAAGCATTTGCACAACCTGAGCACATATTTTGCCTCTAAAATTGAGCTTTCTTTGGCAGAAATATTAGCAAAAGTAGAGAAAATTTTGTATAAAATACTATAATTTCCCATTCTTCTGAATTATTCTTTTCAAGTTATTATTATATTATTCTTTTATTTGTGAGAATATATTGTATTTCCATGATATAATGACATGCTTTAATTCCAAATACATTAATATGCAATGAAACTTGCATGATCTGGTCCATATATATATATATATATATATACAGTGGTACTTCGGCACTGCCTCAAAACTCGTAGAATTGGTATTCTACGCATATTGACAGGGAAAAAATGCCTCAGCACTTATTGTTTGCTTGCTACTTGCTGAGACCTGTATGATTCAATTTACATTACTCCTTATGGGAACTTTGATAATATAATTTTTGCGACTCATAATGCCTTCTGGAAACAATTAACGATGAGTACCAAGGTACCACTGTATATATATATATATATATATATATATATATATATATATATATATATATATATATAATAAGAGTATTGCAGTATATAGTGATACTTTTTTATTGGACAACCATATTCATAATTATTATGTCGGGCATTATTATGTCGAGCGATGATCCTCTTGACACTATTTACTGCAACACTCTGATTATTCATCTGGATTACTGGGCACTCACGACTACCTCACTCTATACTGTAAATACTGAATATATATAAACATATATATCTATATATATCATATTTTTCCGTGTATAAGGCGGCTCCATGTATACGACGACCCAATGTTTTTGACCCCCAAATTAAAAAAATCAAGCTAGTTTGAGGAGCATACCTCTCCCACCACATTCCCCGATTCTCACCTTACCTTCAGCGTCTTGATGATCCTCTACCTGGGCCTGGTCCTGGGGGTGCAGCCTGGCTCTGGAGTTAGGGCGCAGGGTGACTCCAGGCTCCATGCTGCTCCTGCTGTCCAGCTAGGAGGAGGCTCTGCCGGGGGTACTCTGACTTCCAGTGCCAGGAGCTCCACCAGATACAGCCCCAGCAGCACCCTGGACCCTGCACCCACCCCCTGCCGTGCTCTCAAATGCCTTCTCCCCGGGGTGCCCAGCAGCCCTGCAAGAGCAGCTCCTCCCGCCGCAATGCCTGGGGCTCCTTAGCCAGGCCATCAAGAGCAGGCTGAGTGGAAGGTAAGGAGGGCAGAGTACCAGGAGCGGCCTAGAGGAGAGAGCGGAGAGACCAGGTGGAGGTGGCACAGGGGGAGACAGACAGGGACCGAAGGGACCTGCATGATGGGCACCACTGGGGCGGTCAGTGGGGAGAGCAGGTGGAGGTGGCAGAGGGAGACTGAGACAGGGACAGGGACTGGAGGGGCCTGCAGGGGGGACTGAGGGGAGAGAGCGGCCTGGAGAGGATAATTGACAGCGCCATCTAGCGGCCAGTTGGCTGTATTCCATGTATAGGACGACCCCCCAATTTAAAGCTCAAAATTTAGTCAAAAAAGGTTGTCGCGGTAAAATACGGAGCAAGCAATGAGTGCCCCTAGAGATAGGGTCGACTAAAGATTTTGGAAGATTTCTCCTGGGAGAGAAAGAGTTAACTCTGGTCTTTTATTTGTAACGCACCAACATATTTTATCGCTGTACAGGGGATAAGAACAAGAAAAAATACAATATTAACAAACTGTAGAATATGGAGGGCCCTGTTTTTAGAAAAAAACAATAAAGATGTTTATTTATTAATTAATTTATTAATTATAATATTTTTATTAATTATAGTTTTTTATTTTTCTCCTTTGACAGTGAGGAAGGGGAACAAAAATAATTTAAATTTGTGACTTCATTACTTCTCGTAATTCTTGGAAGCCAATGCTGATGTCTAGTTCTGTATTTATATTTTAGTACAAATTCACAATAAAACTATATGCAAGTAAATACATTTGTTTACCAATTAAACCATATTCTTGATGTAAGACCCTCACATTTTATATGTAAAAATAGCATTAACTGTTGACTACATGCTAACTTTTAAAATTGCTCAAGCAAAAATATATTAGCCCCTATTTTTTAACTGTTCATTACTGAGATTATGTGAATTATCTTAAGTCTTTTTTAGCACACCAGAGAACAATTTTATAGATATTATCGTTCATCTTTGTGACATCTAGCAAGGCTATTTAACTTGAAGAGTATCCTACCTTGGTAAAATTACACTCAACGCAGGCGAAAAATTGTCATCCAATGACAATATTTTGAATTGATGTTTGTTGTATTCCAGAGACTCACTCTGCGTAGGAAGAACATAAATGGTTTCTTTTATTACTGAGGTCAGATTGGGATCACTAACTTGAACTGAGCCTGAAGGAGAAACACAGAATGTATGATGAACTGATTAATTACTGGAAATCAAATGCGTTGCAGTGAGGAGATGTGTGGTTGAAAAAGACACCGGTTCTATAAAAATGGTGCACATTAACAGACATGCATGGTCAGACAAAAACACCTCAGGGATTAAGTTTCACTTTAGTCTGAAACCAAAGCATTCTGTAATGATTGTTTATCCTTGACAGTGTGACCTACGCCAATCTTTATTAACGACTGCATTTGGTGAAGAAAATTTGTAGGAACGACTTCTTTGAAGTAAAACCTCAGGTGCTCTTAATTTAGATAAATCACAAACAATGCTTCGGAAAAGTAGCTACGTGGTTGTCAGTGGTAAGGAAAAGATTCTTCCTGTTCTGCAGATAGTATTATTTACCAATGTTTGAGAAATGCATTTAATGCTAAAATGAGACTAAAATGGAAGTATTATTAAATGCAATTAAAAAATAACTTAATTTTTTTCCCATTAATAAAGTAATTAATAGGGGACACTACTGTGTGGTAGTACTAAGAATTTGTGTACAGCATGCCTTTTATTATTATTATTATTATTATTATTGTGTATTTTTTTATTTATTTATAAAGTCCTATATTTTATGTATCACTATTGTCATGACGGACTTATGGGGGCCAGGATGGGAGACCCCTGAACACCATCAGCAAGGCCCAAGATCGAACGGTCACTGCCTTTATCTCAAGAACTATTTTGTTCTATAATGGACTATTTTGTTATGACCGTAATTACCTGTGTAGTGTAGTGTGGGCCACAATATTTAATGTTGGCATTGCTATATTGTGTTATCTTAAATGTAACTAACAAATACACCTTTCCACCATGTTTGGAGTGTGACAACTAAGAGCCAACTCTGCAAGAATTTATATGGGCTCTTAGGGGACCAGGAAGCCACTATCAAAGATAGTCATAAAAGTTGAAGTTAGTTTATTGCTTTCTGGGGTTGTATAGCAAATCAGGTTTGAAGTTACGTGCATGCGCACGTGCAGTGAGTGCCATTGCAGGGCTTGCAGGACTTTAAAAATTTGAAATGATGGGGGTTGCAATGAGCTCACAAGGGACTCATTCAGGCCTCGCTCATCGCGAGGCACGCAAGACTTTGAAACAGGATCGACATAGGCGCCGAGGCACGCCCGACTTTGCTGCAATGAGCTCCAAATGCGCTCACTGCGGTCCTCGCAATAGTGCCCTTTCAGGGTCCCTCTAATGGTCCTCTGTGCCATCATAGTTGAAATTTGCCCGGGGTTGCTCCACCGATATAGGATGTAAAGAGATTAAAGGGGCCCATGGCGATGCACGCTATCAGCGACGGAGGATATAGGACTTTAGCGCTGATTGTGAGGCACGCAACACTTGGAAAAATTACGAATTTAACGGACGATATTTTCTCAAGCACGTAACTCGAAAGACCGCCAAAAAATGAAAAGTAATTAAAAAAATATATTAAAATAAATTAAAAACCTCACACACAGCTCAGGGGGACAGCCAGGGAGCCTGTGAGTGAGGTTGCAAGCTAATTTGAGCTCTAATTGACGTATTTCGGAGATCGAAAATCGGCTAAGCGAGGAAAAAAATGGCGGCCGAAAAAACGTAAATGCTTTTAAAATGGATCAAAACAAGGCCGAAGCGTGTAACACTTAGCCGCACAATGCCAGGCACGCAGTACTTGGAAAATACAAACAACGCCGCTCATGAAAAACGCAAAACTTGGAAAATAGAACCAACGGTGCTTAGTGCGAGGCACGCAAGACTAAAAAAGGATAGAGACACAGGGGTGAGTGAGGGGGAAAAGAGACACATGGTAAGGGAAATAAGGGGGGAAAAAAACATTGCAGGAAAAGGGGGGGAGGGAGAGGATGAAACACACACAGGGGTCAGAGAGTGGGGAGAGGCTTGTTCTCGAGAGGCCTGTAAAGTAGAGGAGAAGAGAGGCTCGCAATGAGCACTGAAGTCTTGCGGGCTACGTTACGGGCTACGATTTTACACGTTGAGGGAATTTAAAAGGGCTGTTAGATTAATTAATGTACATTATTGAGTACATGTCACCGTAATGTAAATTTAAATTATTCCCTAAATAAAAGGACAACAAAATGTATAAACAAACAAGCATATCAAAATGTTTTTTCTTGACACTGATAATAATGATAACAGCAATTATCAAGTAACATTTGATGTTATTTTTTCAATTCTATGGACGGCAGCACGCCAGGCTCATCTATCAGCCACTGCCCCTCTGAGCTCCATCAAGCTCATGTTCATTGCCTCAATAGCCTCATCTATATTGTTCAATAGTTGGACCACAGTTTATTTTTTTTGGGGGGGAGGGGGGGTTGGGATAAACTGAAGTTTTCCAGTCTGCTTGCCATTGTTGAGTTTTCCAAATTGGTTGTCATGATGCGAGCAACACTTTCACTTCATCATCTTCTTGGATTTTGAACAGTTTAGCTGTGATTCCATTAACTGCAGCCTAGTTATCAGAAGGGCATCCTAGTGCCCATCTTACTTCACTCTCCAAGATGTCTGTCTCCAGCTCATTGGACAGACTAATGAGGTTATCGATGCTATTGAAATGATTCCTGTATAGATCTTTTGTTTATTCCTACCACCTCTATCTGATCTGTTTCTGTTAAGTCCCTACCATTTTTGTCTTTTATCATGCCCACTTTGACATGAACTGTTTCTTTGAGATACCCAATTTTCTTGAAGATTTCTCTTGACTTTCCCATTCTGTTATCTTCTTCTATATCTTTACAACACTCATTGTAGAATGTCTCCTTGTCCCTTCTTGCCATCCTCTGGAATTCCGCATTCAGTTGGACAAATCTTTTCCTGTCTCCATTACCTTTCCTTTCCTTCTTTCTTGGGCTACTTACAAAGCCTCATCAGAGACACAGTCAGCTCCAGGTCTTGTTGTTGCTGACTATATAGAGCTCCTCCATCTTTGGCTACAACATATATAGTCAGTCTGATTTCTATATTGTCCACAGGTGATATCCAAATGTTATCTCTGGGACTGTTGGAAAAGGATGTTTACTATGATCAGAGAATTATGCAGAATGCCACTAACCTTTGACCTGCTACATTTTTTTAATTTTATTATTTTTGTTTTTTTTTGTTTTCCTTCTTTTTGTTTCCTTTTCTCTTTTTTTTGTCCTTCCCCCCTCTTTATCCCCAAACTACAACTTAATAATACATCTCTAAATTAGTTCAAATAAAGAAGGCAAAAGTCATATAATATAACAAACATATACAGAAAAAACATGAAGAAAAAACAAAACAAAAAAATGGGGGGAAAGGAGAAGGAGGGGGAGGCTATAAGAGAACACTCCCAAAAACGAAATCTCTCTATTCTTTATAATTTTGATCCCATATTACCCACTTTTTAGGAGGGAGTCGGGAAATTGTAATTTCCTCAATATTACTCTCCAAGAGGCGTGCTTTACTATTTTTTATCAAGATTTCGGACCAAATGGGAACCTTTACTTGTTTCTAATTTGACCCAATTGAGGTTTTAGCTGCCATAAAGATCTGTATCAAAAGAGCTTTTATTACTAATGTAACTTCCTTAGGGAAGATGTGGAATATGGGTATTTCCACCTTAAAGGGAAGATCTACCCCAAAAGTTAGAGACCTGCTTCATTTTGTACTCCAAGGCCAAGCTTGCATGTTAGTTCTGGTATCATTTGTTTCCCTACTTTAGCACTCAATCTCCTATGATGAAAGTAACATCTTTGTTCATGGTGTTATTTGTATGAGGTTATGAATATCCCTGTAGAATTGGACAACGTCATCCTCTTCCACATACATGGTTGGAGCATAGACTTGGATCACTGTGATGTTTCATGGCTTGCCTTGGATCAAATTCAAATCATTCTGTCATTTATTTGGTGGCAACCAAGCACTGCTTGTCCAAATTTGCATTTAATAAGTAGGGCTACTCCATTTTTTTGCGGGTCTCTTGACCATAGTTGAAAATCTGGTGGTTGTTTGAGTTTACTAATTCCCATTATATCAATAGTTAACCTTGTCATATCATGTTTGACCACTTCTAAGTTGCCTTGGTTCACAGTTCTAACATTCCAGTTTCCTATGCTGAATTTTTCTTTGCAGCAACAGATCTCCCCCCCCCCCAAACACATCCTCAGCATGGCTTCCTATTGACTTGGGCCCAACAACTTCATTAAATTTGGTTCTACTTCTGTTCATCCTCTGCATTCCCAGTAATGTTCTAGGTGCCACCTTACCCAAGGGGCTCTTCTTCCGGGGTGATATTTTTATATAACTGGTTGTGCTTATCCATTAGGTTATCTTGGCAAAGATCCTGGAGTAGGTTGCCAGTTTCTACTCCAGTGTACCACAATTTGTCTGATCTCTCTGCTTTGACCTGCCCATCTTGGATGCCCCTATACGGTATAGCTCACAGCTTCACTGAACTACACAAGCCCCTTCGCCACAGCAAGTTAGCAATCCAGAATTAACATAAACCATATTAACATTAATCATTAATATTAGTTTAATTTGCATTCATATTAATAGCTGAAATGTTTCTGCTTAAATAATCCCACGAAGGAGATATAAAAAGAACGCAACATATGTACAAAATTAAAATAGTTTTAGTTGTTTTCTTTAGTAAATAAAATAATCCCCTGTACAAAGATACGGCTCATAGTTTTTGATTTCCTTTTCTTGTCCCCCATTGACAATCTGCGTGGCATCACAGTAGGTTAGAAACTAATGTGCATGCACATAGTATCATGACTCTTTAAAGTATCTTCTCTTTTTGGAGAAGGATTGGGTTCTTACTGTTGAGAGGAAGCTGGTGGAAATATAAAAATGAAGACTAAATATAAATAGCTTAATAAATACCCCCCACAATTCTGTGAACAAGCAGCTGCTACCACTATTTAAACTGTACTTGGAAAAATAATAGATAATAGGACAACAACCAAGTGTGGAAATATACATGTGAGAGAAGTTCATATTTTCCTGCCAGTATACATATTTTAAATTGGGAATAGGTTAATTCACAATATATAAAAGAATTGTAAATTAAGAAGCTTAGTAGCAAGGGTATAGCAATCCAAAAACCGAATGTACACTAGTAATAACGCCATGACAGGAGCAATAGAACTACTGTTTTAGAGTAAATGTGCAAAATGACAAAGGGTACAAGTGTGTCTGTTCTGAAATAAAGGTGTGTAAAGGGAGGCAAGGAGTACTGTATTAGATTGTCTGTGCAAAGGCAAGATATATATCTGGGGGGTTAAAATGGTCAACTGCCAAACAATAGACAGAGACACATACATATATATATATATATATATATATATATATATATATATATATATACTGTATAAGTGAGGCACCACTTTGGTGCCTCAGTGCTCCTGGCTAGGTACGCAATAAGTGCTTTTGCCGCTATTTGCAAGCCTCTCCCCACTCTCTGACCCCTGTGTGTGTTTCCCCCCTCTCCCTCCCCCCTCTTCCTGCAATGTTCTTTCCCCCCTTATTTCCCTTACCATGTGTCTCTTTTCCCCCTCACTCACCCCTGTGTCTCTATCCTTTTTTAGTCTTGTGTGTCTCGCACTAAGCACCGTTGGTTTTATACTGTAAATATATATATATATATATATATATATATAATTAGAGGGAAGGGCTTGTTTATATATACATATGTGCATATATAGTTATTTATGTATTTATTTATTTACTTATAACAGCACCTTAACAAATGCATGGTGTCTAATAGCAGGGCACTGCAATCTCTTCCTCTCCCTTCTCAGTAGTTTCCAGTAGCTCCCCCTCACCGCCTGTCCTTTTCGTGGTCCAGATAATTCTAATACTTTAGTTTCACAAGATCATGTGAGATTATCTTAATCCAGGCAGCAAAAGTGACAGGGGAACTAGTCGGAACTGCTGGGGAGGGAGAGGAATAGATTGCTACGTGTTAGTGCATGTTGTGATCTCTTTCCTCCTACTAGACACAATTATTTTTTTCTATTTTTGCTGTTTCTACATTATTGCAGTTTAAAAAAATGTTAATAGCATTTTACCAGTCTTCAATATAATTTTCTATATCAATTGTACTTATAAAAACATTCCATTTTCAAGATTAAAATTACAATTTTATTTTATCACAAGTACACTAAAGCACTTTTTTACTTCATAGGGAAAAATGTATTTATTTTTAATCTGAGTACATCAGACTCCTGTCAAACTAAAAGGAACTGCTTATACTATAAATAGGTTCATTTAGAGGCAACAACATATTGTTTATCTAATATACTTTTAAGCATTATCCACTTTTTTGTTATGTTAAATGTACAAATAAAATGTATATATTTGTTAGTTTAATACAAATATGGCAAAAAATGTATTCTCACATTTTGCTCTTAAAAATATGAAGTCATATTTATTTATTACTGTTTACCCTAATTGATTTTCTGTTTAAGCAACTGAAAGTCTTCTTATAACCTGACCCACCCACTGGGGGACATTTACTAACTGGGCATGCATTAACCTGTGATCTACTATAGCACATCACACATTAGCTCTACTCAGGTCTACATGTGATTTACTAAAACTCAGGTAATAGTGAGGTCCGAGGTGGTACGGGCTATTGCGTGATGTAGCATTATGTATTTACCCCCTACCCACCCCCTTTATACATGGGCAACACCACAGCACATTAGTTTTTTTAGGGATCAAGCATGCTTAGTTTACCAGCTATTTCCTTCAGTTTAGGTGCAATTACATGTACAAAATGTAGTGCTAAATTCAAAGGCACAGTAGCGGTTGGCAAAGATGCAATGGTTGGCATGATGTCATTTTGACATATAATAACACCACACCCAACAAAACTACAACAATAGCACCACATATTAATCATTTTAGTTTATAATGTCAGTCTGTCAACGATATAATCATCTTATTAAAAATAAAGTTAAGAAAATTTTAATTTACATAGTCTATGTCACATTATATATATATATGACGGCAAAAAAAGTTGAATACTGGCAATGCTGTTTGCCAAACAATGTGAGCACCTTTGGAGCTCATCGCGAGCCTTTCCCCCTTGTTTACTTCCTCCCTTGTGTCTCATTTCCCCTCTCCTATCCCTCCCTTGTGTCTCCTTTTCCCCCTTCTCTCCCTCCCTTGTGTCTCCTTTCCCCACTCCTCTCCCTCCCTCGTATCTCCTTTCCCCCTCCTCTCCCTCCCTTGTGTCTCCTTTCCACCCTCCTCTCCCTCCCCTGTTTCTCTTTTCCCCTCTCCCTCCCTCCCTCCCCTGTGTCTCTTTCCCCACTCTCCCTCCCCTGTGTCTCTTTCCCCCTCTCCCTCTCCTGTGTCTCCTGTGTCTCTCCACCCTCCCTCCCCTGTGTCTCTCCCACTCTCCCTCTCCTGTGTCTGTTCCCTCCCTCCCCTGTGTCTGTTTCCCCCCTCCCTCCCATGTGTCTGTTCCCCCCTCTCCCTCCCCTGTATTTCCCCCTCTAATCCCTCTGTGTCTGTTTGCCCTGCTCTCATTCTCCTGTGTCTCTTCCCCTCCTCTCTCTCTCCTATGTCTCTTCGCCAACTCCCTCCCCTGTGTCTCTTCCCCCTCTCCATCCTTTTTGTTTCTTCCCCCTCTCCCTCCCCTGTGTCTCTTCTGCCCCCTCCCTCCCCTGTGTCTCTTCTCCCCTCTCCCTCCCCTGTATCTCTTTCCCTCCCCCATTCCCCTTATCATCCTCCTCTCTCCTCATCCCTAACCCCTTATCATACTCCTCCTCCCTCATCCTCCTCCACCCTCCTCATCCCCCTCTCCTTCTTCCATCCCTCACTTAGCTTCATCAGCTGCTCCTGATGTTCTCTGCTCTCCATCGCTCTTCTGGCTGCGTCCGCCCGGCATATGCTAATGACGTGAAGCGTATGTGACGTCACGTCATTAGCATATGCCGGGCAACGCAGCCGGAAGGCACGATGGAGAGCAGCTGGAGCAGATTATGAACGTAAGTGAGGGGAGTGAGGGTGGGGGGGGGGTTAATATTCTATATTTCCATAAATGCATGATCCTGTAAAGCCTCATTTGTGTTACTGTACTTTTTTTTGCTATATTTAGACGCTTTTGTATGATAATGGCTGAAGAATATTGGTGATGAATTTCTATTAAAATATAAAATATATTGATACCATGGTGCTGAAACACTGAATATCAGCAATATGGGTAGTTAATATCAAGATTTGGACAACTTGTATTTTCACTATATGCTTCAAGTAACACACCCTTAACGTGCATTAACATGCATCATGCTCAAAACCATGATAACTTGTGATGGGCAACCCACAGAAAAACCCTTAGTAAATCACACAATGACCTGAGACGATGGATCGCAGGTACCGTGGGCCTGTGCACATGCCTCATATCCTTTAGTAAATTTCCCCCATTGCTTTATCCTTGGGGGGGGGGGGGGGGTCAAATAATTTTAATACAAAACTTGATTTTTTATGAATATTTTGTCTTGCCTGGGAGGAAAAACAGATTTTTTTTATTGAGTATTATAAATATTTATGATATAAAAATCCACAGATAAAAATAAAACACTAGGAATAAAAATAAAATAAATTAGATCAAACCATAAATGGCAAAATAAAAAAAAATGTTGGAACTAGATTTTACAATAACATTATAGTAAAATATTGATTATTTACACACTCTGTCTGGGAAATTTAGGGCTTTTATTATTATTCTAAGAAACAGATGAATATCTTCATTCTAATTACAATGGTTTGGCTATCAGCCTCTTGGTGGAGTATTTGGGAACAAGGAAGAAATATAAAGGGGTGCACTGTTTATAAAGGTTTTTATGTTAAGATTTAAAAATAAATTCTGGGAACTATGTAGAGGCACACATAAACATACGGATAAATGCTTGTATGTGCGTGCGTGTATATATATATGTATGTATATATATATATATATATACCGTATATATAGGATGAACATATAGCTTTATAATTGCTCTATACCAATTCTTACCTCTCTAATAGACTCATTCCAAGATTCCATGAGCAACAAAAATCCTAACAAGTTTATGCTTTGCAAGTGTTTCCACCAACAATCACCCTATTTTAAATGACCACAGATAACGAGTCAATCCATCACATGAGACTCGATAATGTAACATGAGTGTCGGCAATGATTTACAACTACTCGTTAAGGCCCAAAATCCAGCAGTTACTCTGACCACCCACTAAGGCGGTTCAATGCCTTAGTGAGTGGTCATAAAGCCCTCATATTACTTATTTTGTGCTATTTCATGTGGTCGCTGCAGGGAAGGGGTTAATATATCTAATAAAGTATGCTCGGTTAATAAGGCCTTACATAGATCCACCCTAGCCCCTTACAACATCTGTGGGGTAAAGTAGGCCATTATCTTACAACCCTGTTATCTTACCCTACCTACTGTCTCTAACTTCATCAGCCCTGTTGGTTAGAGGTTGATCTCTAAGCCTACTGCCGGTATAAAATATTCACCCCATGGGTCCATATTCACCATGAAGGTCCATAAGGCCCCTATGTTCCCTATGGGTGTCTATAATGACCCCCAAGGCCTTTAGTAGATCTAGTATGGGGAGCCATTACCTTAGGCCAGAGGTAGTCAGTAGGTAGATCTGGATCTGAATCAGGACCTCCAAAACATACAACCGAGCAACAAAACTAAAACAATAAAATAAACAAAAATGTTGAGTAAAATTAAAAATACATAGGAAAATAAGAAAAAATTATTGAACGTAATAATAACAAAATGACATCCTACAAAAAATTAAAACGAAATGTTGTGCTTACATTCCCCATTCCAGCATGGACAAGCAATCCCCAAGATTGTCTCTTCAGTCTTTGTAAATGGGCACTCCATCTTGACCTTGACTCCCTCATGTCCTGTCTTCAGATCCAAAGGAAAGCGTCAATCCAAAAATCGTTCCATTTCACAATAAAAAAATGTAATCTAGAATTTCAGGTGCAATATAATACTACCAGTAGTTCATGTGAACTAATTATGGTAGGATAGTAAAGAGCCAATAAAATAGTAAATATTTGCAAATGGAACATATTCAAAATGTCTTCTGGTAGTAGAAAACAGCTTAGAATTAGAGGTCCTCTAACCAGACTGATATTATAGCGCACTCATTAGACACTTGATCTTATTCAGTGAGGATCCTCCATCTTGTTCAGGAAAGAGCCGATGTGTTAAATTATTGTCTATTTCAAGCACTATGTATACTGCATCATGTCCTGCAATTAGACATATAACTATGTGTTAGTATCGGACAGTAATTTAACATATCAGCTTTTCATTAAATAAGGAGTGCGCTATAATACCTCATGTCTATATGAAGTTGATCCAGGTGAGAGTCCAGATATTACTATATTTAGTTTAATTAATTATGAAGTGAATAACCTGCACCAAGTATTTTATAGTGCTTTCTCCTCCTCTCCCCTCCTCTTCTTATCATTCCATATCTACATTGACACTTATGTGAACAGTGTCCGTCAAGGAGATCAGCATAACACACATCAAAGGAATGATCCATAGAAGGGGATCATCACACACTGAGAGTACTCTAGCCAAATGTTGAATATCATAGCCCTTCTGGAGCTCCCAAGCTGTATTACTGGCTCTAACTAATCCTAGGGCCTCATTCAATTGCGATTTGGCCAATTGAATAGTGCTCTAAATAAGCACAGAGCATATTTTTTATAAATAATTTTTAGTTGGTGAAAACCTTTTTTTTTGGGTAGAAGTTCACTAAGTAAAAACATATTTAAAAAAAATATGCTCTGTGCTTATATAGAGCCCTATTCAATTGGCCACATTGCAATTGAATGAGGCACCTAGTCTCTAAAATATCTTTGGTTGCACTGTGTTCAAGTCACTTTATTTAAATCATGCATCTTTTCTGTGTTCCTGCAGTTGTCCCATACATCAAATACCTCCTCTTTTGCCAGTTCAGCTTTATAGTGAGAATGTTGACTTGTCAACCAATAGGAATAGATAATAGGCAGTACACACAGGATGTGATCAGAGAATGGACGAGAGCCCATCATGTGATTCTTACTGTAAATGAGGGCAGGAATCAGGGTGTATTCAATGTATCATTAATTGACAGATTTCAATAAATAACTTTTTAAAATAACTTTTGATATATTTAATGAAAGTATTCACTTAGGCCCTCATTCAATTGCAATTTGGCCAATTAAATAGGGGTCTAAATAAGCACATAACATATTTTTTTTAAGAAGTTTTTACTTAGTAAACATCTATCCAAAAGCAAGGTTTTCACTAACTAAAAACGTATTTAAAAAAAAATATGGTATGTGCTTATTTAGAGCACTATTCAATTGGACAAATTGCAATTGAATGAGGCCCTTATTGTTTTACATACGAATAAAAAACAATATAAAAAAAAATACTTCACCACATCCATTTTAAGAAACTAGTAATATATTCAACAAAGGGCCAAGATACAGCCAAAACAAGCATTGGGGCAAGTTTAAAGGTGTTTACGGTATTCAGCAAGGTCTATTTCATATTAATCTCTTATCCTATATTGAGACATCTCCATGGAGTTATGTCATTTTCATGGCATTGACTAAAATGTGTTTCTCCTATATAACCATGGTGAAACAACTACCCAATGCCAGAACTTATATTAAAATGTAATGAATAACATTACTATATTTTCTTTCGGAGGCTGATTTCTATTTTAATAGGAGCATCAAAGTAAAAAAAAAAACTCTTCCCTTCTAGTATAAATTAGACAGTAGATGGACAATATAACACAGTAATAAATTATTTAATTTAATTTTTTTAAGAACTCATGATGATTCAACAGTTTTACAGTATCAGAAAAATATATTTCAACTTGCACTTACTTTACACAAATATCCAGGAACGTGTTAATTTTTTTTCATATATTAATTGTTTAAAAATTATGCATTCAGACATTTATATCACAGAAGAACTCCTACTGTTTTAATGTTTTCCTACTCTTGGATGGCTCATTAAATCTTTTCATATAATGAAACACAGAAATCTTATGTAATAAAAATATTAATGCTACTTATAATTGACTCTTCAGAAAATGAATTAAGATAATCAACATTTTTTTTTTTTTGCTCTGGGATTTATGAGTTAAGATGGTCTAAATATTTTTTTTTCCATTTTCATGGAATTTCGGTGCTAAAGGCATTCTTGAACCTTTTGCACACAGAGGGCAAAGGTTTTTAAAAAAACAATCAAACGACTTAGAAAATGATTGATGTGTTTTAAAATACATCTAATGACTTGTGTAATTTAAAGGGCTAGGGTTTCATGTAAAAGTACACAAATTCCAAGTACCCAGGGAAAAAATAAAAAAAATAAAAAAATGAATAATTCAATGGTCCCGTAAATAAATATATCTAATACACGACCAACTTTGTGCCATAATATTATAAACTTAATTTATATTTCAAAAATGGATTCAATGCATAATGAAAATTTTCATTTGAAATGTTAGTCTATAGCTAATAGTTTAAATCAGTGGTACCTTTTAACCTTTGAACCAAAATAAAGATGAAGCAAGCATATTAAAGGACCTTAAGGCACGCGTTTTCTTTTTTTTAAAAGAGCATGTTTTAAGTATTATAGAAAAATGTAATTGAACAAAGTGTGGACATTAGAAGTTTAATAATTGCTTTTAAACAATGCACAAACTGCTTTTGCAACAGTATCAGAACCTCCATCTGGAATTTGTATTTGTTTTAGTTACAAAAAGACAAAAAAAGAGTAACATATTACATTTAGTCAATAGGAGATCCAGGCTTTGCTGCAGAGCTGCATTTCCAAAGCTGGTGTTCTTAAAGAACCAATGAAATATCATATTTTTAGCATGCTCTTATGAAGAACTTGGTAATAATGAGGTATTTACAAGCACCCCAGGAGCATTGAAAAAAAATGTCAATATGCACGTCTGAATCGCAAGGGAATTGATGGCAATTTTATATCTTCAAAGTTGCTCTTTAATAGATAACCAAATATAACTGAGAGTATATACTTTCAATATAGAACATCCCCCCTTTTTCCCCAAATAGCCTATATACCTGTTTGGGCATTGGTGGAGCAAGGGAGACCTATTTAACTTGAAGGAACTTATATGCAAACCCAGAGGCTTTAAAAGGGCCTCAGAGCACTTTAAAACTTTTATTTTATTTTACAAAAAGCAAAATGGTAAAATGTATCTAGGAATTATTATTTATTTATTTATTATCGTTTATTTGTAACGTGCCAACATATTCCGTAGCGCTATACATAAGTTAAGTTACAGGCAATGACAAGTTAAAGATTCATACATTGCAAAGAGTGTATGGCCCTGTCTTTGAGCTTGGAATCCAGTGTCCATAGTGCTTTCCCTAAAGCACTGCGCAGGATTGAATTAATTGATAATAGAGTTGTAAATTATGAGGAGAATAATTTAGTAGTACAATTGAGTCATTCCATAATTTTCGAGAGATACAATTAACTGTGTATTGTTGAAGAAAGACTTGCTCTTCCAATCCAGAGTACAGGGTTGCATGTGGCACCTGGGGGCGCTTCCTGATGCCCGCAACTGGGCTAGTGTATCTATCTATCTATCTATCTATCTATCTATCTATCTATCTATCTATCTATCTATCTAGCTTTTGTGTAGAATTTGCATAGTACTGTCTATAGTGGAATCAAAAGGATTGCATTGGCATTTCCCTCACAGGGGCACTGTTCCATTTGGTCATGTGATGCACTTTTCCCAGTTCTCTCAAATTATGTTTGCGCCAAACGTGATTACACTTCATACTCTTCTGTTGCACTGTGGGGTTTATAGTTCTTTCATATATTATATGTTTAAATGTGAGTTTGAGAGGTGATGTACCAGGCAGGGCAGTAGACAGCACAAAGGTATGGAGGCTATACTTATATTCATATATACCCAGTATCTCCAACAGGTAGCTGATCGGTTGACTCCTAAGTGGCAACAAGACAGTCTCAAAATCCACCCAATGGAATTTATTTGAAACTAAGCCTGGTAATGCTGTTTGCCACACAGTGAGAGCCTCTCCACACTCTACTTTACTGGCGTCCGGCACTCATTGCGAGCCCCCCCTCCACCTCTTCCCCCCTCTACTTTACTGGCCTTTGGCGCTCATTGCGAGTCTCTCCCCTGGCTACTTCCTCCCTTGTGTCTCATTTCCCCCCTCCTCTCCCTCCCTTGTGTCTCCTTTTTAGCCTACTCTTCCTTCCTTGTGTCTTCTTCGCTCCCTGTGTTTTTACCCCCTCTCCCTCTCGTGTCTCTAGCCCCCTCCCCTGTGTCTCTTTCCCTCCTGTGGCTCTTTCCCCCCTCTCCCTCCCATGCATCTCTTTACCCCTTCCCTGTGTCTCTTTCCCCCTCCCCTGTGTCTCTATTCCCCCTCTCCCTCCCCTGTGTCTCTTTTCCCTCTCATGTCTTTTTTCCCCCTGTCCCCCCTCCCCCTCTGTCTCTCCCCCCTCCCTTGTGTCTCTTCCCCCCATTTCCCTCACTTGTCTTTCCCTCTCCCTTGTGTATCTCCCCCCTCCTCTCCCTCTCCTGTGTCTCTTCCCCCTCCTCTCACTCCCCTGTCTCTTCCCTCTCCTGTCACTCCCCTGTGTCTCTTCCCCCCTCTCCCTCCCCTGTGTCTCTTCCCCACCTCTCCATCCCATGTGTCTCTTCCCCCTCCCCTGTGTCTCTTTCCACATCCCCTGTGTCTCTTTCCACATCCCCTGTGTCTCTTTCCACCTCCCCTGTGTCTCTTTCCCCCAGTGACTCTTTCCCCCCTCTCCCTCCCCTGTGTCTCTTCCACCGTGACTCTTTCCCCCCTCTCCCTCCCCTGTGTCTCTTCTCCCCCCTCTCCCTCCCATGCATCTCTTTCCCTCTCCCCTGTGTCTCTCCACCCCCTCTCGCTTCTCTGTGTCTCTTCCCCCTCCCCTGTGTCTCTTTCCCCTGTCCCCCCCTGTGTCTCCTTCCACCTCCCTTGTGTCTCCTCCGACCCCATTTCCATCCCCTGTGTCTTTCCCCCTCTCCCCTGTGTCTTTTCCCCCTCCTCTCCCTCCCCTGTGTCTCTTTCCCCTCTTCTCACTCCCCTGTGTCTCTTCCCCCTTCTCTCACTCCCCTGTGTCTCTCCCCCCTCCCCCTCCTCCCCTGTGTGTATTTTCCCGCCTCCCCTGTGTGTCTCTCCCCTCCTCCCCTGTGTGTCTCTTCCTCCCTTCTCTGCCTCCCGTGAAGTAATGAGCGTGCGCAGGCGGACGCCAGGAAATACGCACGCGCCAGGCTCCAACGCAATGCGCATGCGCGGCTGACATCGCAGTTTGACCACTATTATATGTGATGATTTTTTTCTTAAAATGCATGGGTATGTAGGGTTTGTTAGAAAGCTTTCAAAATAAGAAAAACAATATAACTTTATCTACATACAATGACCCCTTGAGGATGGTAAACAAGGTTACCAGTTCTATCATTGGCCTCTTTTAGAGGAAAGATTTGTGCAATTATCAGGGCTAGTTCTTCAAAAGAGTATACCATACATGTTGTACTATAGTATTCCTTTAAAGAGCCACTTTATTGGTCATATCACGGGGTTTCATTTGTTTATTTGTTAACTGATTAACAATAAAATCAGTATTTGAGAAAAATAAATTCAATATAGCTTTAAAACTTACTTATGAACATTAGTGTTTCATGGACTAAGAGAGAGACTTCTTCTACCCCTAGCAGATGTCCATGTGGTGGATAAGCATCTGCCAAGGATGCTATTCTGATGGAAGTCTTTACCACCTTAGTTACCAAATGCAAACTTAGAACACTTAGAAAAAAATTAGGAGAGCCCCCTGGGCAGATCAACTTTTACTCACTGATAGCGGAAGAAATAATCAGCTCTGCTATTCCCTGAATACTAAAGTTAAAATGCCTGATTCAATTGGAAGCTCGCATCTGGCAATATACAGGCCGTATGTCTGCGGGTGTGCTGCGGACTTGAACTCTGCTACAATTATGGTGCTATTCAATTGAACAAGCCCGCATGTTAGGGGGCGAAAGCCAAAACAGTAAACCATGTACTCGTATGTAGCATTTCAGGGCAAGAACATGATCAATTACGCATTTAGAAACAGCCAATAGAAAATGAGACCGTCATCATTAGGTCAGTAAAACATGGAGGTTACATGTCAATCAGTTAGCGTTTAGGGGTCCGATATGAGATCGGAAACGCAGAACCGCAAAGCACAAAATAAGAAACATGAATGCCAACACTATTCTAGTCCATATGGATGGCTTGATATGTATTAACGCATTGATTCCCAAGATCGTTGTAACCCCGAAATGAAACATTAAAAATAAATTGTTATTGCAGATTTGCGAGCTTGTGACTGTTGTGCAATTAATTCTAATGTCTTTCGTCGCTTTCCCCATGATTTAAAGTGCAGTAGTAATTTTTATTTGCATTTACAGTGCTACTGCCAGGGGCTAGATCCCTTGCGAGTCCTATCTGGTACCCGTCGGATTTCCTCCTACATTTGCCATTTACGGGTGTGAAAACATTTGCGGGCTAGTGGCAATTGTAGCAATTAAATAGCGATTTGCGATTTTAGCGTTCGTATCTCTTGCCGACGTGAAAGATCAAAGGCTTTGGGAGGCTGTAAGTTCTGGATTTAACAATCCCAAAGTTTTCAAGCCTGTAACACGTAAGCCATTTTTGACTTGCAAATTGAATTGTAAATTAATTTACAGGCTTCATTACGGGCTCCAATAACTTACAATTGCTTAACTGAATCGGGCTCTAAGTTTTTAAAGCTACTTGGCATGCATTACATTTTTTTAATAGATAAAACATTATTATTAATATTTTTGGAGTGATATATATTACTTTAAAAAATTACTACTAAGTCAAAACAAAAATGCCAAGCTGTACAAGAAACAAAATTGAGAAAGCAAGGAGTACAATAGAGTTTTTGTTTACCAGCATTGGGGAAATACCAGTCATATCAAATAGAAACTGAAGAGTGTGAGTTTATTACTGTTTTGTTGTAGTGTTCTTGCAGTATCCTTGGGGAAAATAGGACTTGCCAAATCTAGCACTGCCAAGATGAATTAGTAGAGCACCTCCTTAAAGATATGAGAGAACAATTGTGATGAACTTAAAAAAAAACAACCGTTGAAGAAGAACCCAAACTATGCAGTATGTGAAGGAGCAAATACATAGTATATTTAACACTTTGTTAGATAAAATAATATTGGGCTAAATTCACTAAGATTTACTGCTTCGATCGTCCAAATACAGACATGTAGGAGCATACATCTCATACACTGTGACAAAAGAAAAAGGGAGAAAATAAGGACACTCAATCTGAAACTCAGAACTTATTAATCATACCATAATGATGGCAATAAAACACTTTCTTTATGTAAGAGAGAAGGATGGTACCACTGGCAGAAGAGTAGATATGTTACACGTCAGCTCATAAGATGACCATGAGAACATTCCAAATTCGGCCATGACATACAAATCCTCACAGAAATAGTGAGAATGGAACATAATTATCACCATAATTCTACTATTTTTATTTTATACCCTATTAATAACATTTATGATGACTAAATATTCTTTTTATGTTTGTTTTTATTGAGGTTTTATTTTTATAATCATGGATTATGTTCCTAATATAAATGGTAGGATTTTTTTTTTTTTTTTTCTCTTTTTTTCACGTTAAGTCCTATTTTATGTATCAACATTACTGTCACTCATATTAATCCTTTACCTTCTGGCAGTTACACATTCTGTCACTGACAGTCACACCTGTCTAGCATACCTGGTCACTGGGAGAAAGAACATTCCAGCAGCTGCTCCAAAAACAGGCATGGACTAATGTGATGCTACTGAAAAGATTAAACTGAGATCATTATTATTATTATCTTTTATTTGTAACACGCCGACATATTCCGTAGCGCTGTACAGGGGGCTAAGTACATAGCGAAAACAAAATTAACACATAGCAATGAATGGTTAGCCCCGTCTTTGAGCATAACATCAAATGTACATAGAGCTTGTTTTCAAAGCACCGACAAAAGATTGAAAACTTGCAATCTATTTGAGATCATGGTCAATTGCCTTTGGCCTTCTCAGATATAACAAAAATATTGTTTTATGCAAAAGTGAATCAATGTAATAGGCACTGCACTTCATTTTATAGCTGCTGCGTTTCTTAGTGGGGTGTGACAAATAAATATAATACTTTAATTGAAAAAATATTTGACGTTATCATCATACTTTCCATTTGTCAAAAGGCTGGACCTTATGGACAGTGAATGGATCAACTGATTAGGGCCTATAATCTGAAGTATTTTGTGTGTTGGTGCTAGGGATTCCCATTCCTTGTCTCATTCAGACCACTAAAGTTCCCTTTGCAACTGTCACTGTTGCCATGAAAAAATGCAACATCACAGAACCCCACCCTGGACTTTCAAGGCTATTGTCCCACTAGTACATTGACAATTAAACATGCTGTGAAGCTGTTTTATACAGAACCCTTAATACATAATAGATCCTGGAGGCTTATGCTAGTCTCTAAAGTATCTTCATTGCTGTGACTCTCACCCATAATCTGATTGATTGCTGAACAACCATTCAGAAATTAGTATACACATGATGTTGGATTTCTTGGATTAGCTATTGGTTTAGCCAGTCAGAGAGGGCAATAGTGGGAATATATTTTTTACTATAATTTTGGATTAGGTAGATTAGGTTTAGGGGAGATAAGTGCTATGGGGTCCACATGGACCCTTATGGATGACATGGTCCTTTGATATCTTTTGTCTGCCCATTGGTAAGGAGTCACTGTTAGTGGGCATGGGTGTAGATAGGGGAATGCTCCATGTAGGTCCATAGGAATCTTCATGGGGGAGAGACATCAGAGGATCTGAAGGTCAATTGGGCTACTGATAGGGTCCCCATAATGAATAGAGACTTGCGGGTCGACATAGACTCCCTTAGGAGAGTTATGGATTAGTTAGAGCTTAATAGTGTGTGGTGATGGTGGGGTTATGGCTCAATCTAAGCCACCCACACAGACTAGGGTGGACCTATTTTATGTGCATATAGTTAAACAATATTTGTGGTCGGCCCCCTCTGACTGAAGAAGCTGATGGTGTGTCCAGGAGCCATGCCCATTTTGGTCTGCTAAAAGAGCCATGGACCGTTAGATAAACTAAAATTAAGGGTGTGGGGTGGGTGACATGAAGAGCATGTGCAAGGTGAGAGGAAGGGGACTGGACTTTTAATTCCCTTAGCAGTAATCCGGAGTGTGGCTCAGGGTTAATTTTAATCTTCCTAAAACAGTAACCCCGAGCCATGGTCATCTTTACACACTTCCTCCTTTCTCCCCTCCCCCTTCCTCTTACTGTGTAACATGGTCATCCTTCCCCTGCAGCACGTCTTCTGGCAGTGTCGGGGAGTCCCTAGTGACGTCACACTGACGTCATATCAATAGCGACTCCCTGACACTGCCAGAAGACGTGCTGCAGGGGAAGGATGACCATGTTATACAGTAAGAGGATGGGGGAAGGGGGAGTAAGGAGGGGGCAGGGGAGGAGAAGGGAGAAGGGGAAAGGGAGGAGAAGGGAGAGGGGGAATGGAAGGAGGAGAGGGGGCCTCTACAATACCTAAAACAATTAAATGTAGGAGCAGGGAGGTGGAACAGGGCGATCTGACACCTGAGTGTACCGCTTGAACACTCAGGGGTTCTTACATGGCCAAACCGGTAGGAGGGTTAAGGGATGGTAGAGAAGGACCCTCTCACAATCCCAGGCATTAATATATATTCAGGTTGTTTTAAGAAGCACTCTAGTTTATGAGAAGCTACACAAGTTGTAAAGTATGTAACAAATACTAGCTGTGTAACTATGAGCACAGAACAGATTTAGAAAAAGATCTTGTTTTAGTTAACTCTTTTTTGTGTAAAAAATGTTCCATTATGAGAAGAGGGGAGGTATGTTTGATTATTGAAGCTTTTATTATTTGCACATATACCTTCCCTCATGGATGCTCAGAAAGCAGGTAAAATACCCTGTTCCTTCAGAAATGTAAACTCCCATTTAACATCCCATCTCATACCTTCAGTCTTCACCTAACTATGCCTCAAGGAAGCAGGAAAAAACATCATAATGTATTTTTCTAATTAAATTCCAAGTTTATGACTGTCTCACTGCCTGAATATGCCCTTATTGGACTCAAATCCCTTCTTATCCCACAAAAATAATGTAAGTACTCATATCGTACCCCATTGTCATATGTACCCCATTGTTGTTGTGGACCTTTTCACATGGAATGAATGGCTTATTTAATAAAAAGTTCAGCTACAAAACTGTGTGAAAACTGGAATAAATAAATTGATCCACATTTATCAAAGCAAACAACTTCATTTAATTTTAATTAGATAAAGTTGCATTGATCAATATTTTGCTGTTTTGCATTGATTTTGACCAATTTTATTAGCTAGGTGATTTTAGTAATTAGTTCCTATAATACTTTTGTAATGCTGGGAATATAATGTTGCTAGTCTATAAGCTTCTTATCTGGACTTTCATTGATGCATTAATTAAGTCACTTACTGTTTTACATTACCAAAGACATGCACATAGTTTCTGGTAATTGAAACAGAAGAACATTGCTAGAATCTCTCATTTTCCCCTGCACACCTCTATTCTCTTTGAATTTTAATAGTTGTAAAAATTAACAATACAACATATGTTCACAGACACCATATAGTTGTGTGCCTAACATAATGGTTAATCACAAATCAGCTTATCCAAGCTAATACTCAATGACTTTAAAAAAACTCTTTAACATTCTCCTATACCGCAAAATCAATAATGTAATGTTGCCACCACCATGGCTAAGATAACTATAAGAGCCTTTGGTTATCCTGAACCATAGAAATCCTCACATAGTATAAAATATCTCTATAGTAATGTAAGGTTCTTAAGAGCACAGGGACAGAACTTAATAAATCTAATTATTTATTATGTATATATGTACAAAATAATTATAAATGGGTATCTAATTATATTTTATACTATTAATTAGATAGAAACATAGAAAATATTGTATTTCTATTATAGTTACCAGAGGGAACTCGGATAGTCTGGTCTAGGTCAGGTATGGGTGAATTATATTTTTTACAATTGATTAGATAGAAAAATAGAACATCTTGTATCTCTATTATAATTACCAGGGGGAATTCAGATAGTTTAGTCATGCCATCAGTTTATTGCTCTGATTCCACCAAGCAATACAAAGTTGCCATGTTCTTGGGTGTAGTCTTATCATGGGATTAGGAGCTAAAGAAAATCTGGGGGGATACTGCATATAGTATAACAATACCACACAACTTATTCTCTACACATAAACACACACTTTGAAAAATCTGGGGGGGAGGGGGGGATTTCTCACCCCGTCCCCCCCAGTTCCTACACCCATTTAACCTCCCTCACTGTTGCTAGCATACTGGAGCTGTCGGATGGCCATAAATCAAACAAAAAATTTATCTCAGTGTAACAAGTACTTGCTAAGAAAGTTTACGATTTCTTAATCATAAAGAACAGAAAGTTTATAAAAATGTGTAACCCCTTAATCACTCAGCTACAGCATGTTTTTTTCTCTCTTCACACAATATTAATTATAATATGCATGAAAGGGCATGTTCTAGCTATATTAAAAGTGCTGCTGACTTTAAGGTTGTTTAGTCGTTCAGTTGTGGTAAGTGAAAAAAAATGTTTGTGCGCTTCCCAGCCTTCCTCCAGCATTAGATCACACAGTAGATAAATATATATATATATATATATATATACACACACACACAGTGGTACCTTGGTCCTCGTCCTTAATCTTTTATGGCAGGATGGGTTCCAAACAAGCATTTCCCATAGGATTCAATGCAAATTGATTATATAATGCATTCTGGACCTCAGATATTTCTCATTTGAGTTTGAACTGATAGTTTTTTTTTTTTTTTATACAAAACCTTAAAAATAAACAGACATAAATAAAAATCAATAATTAGATCAGATAGCATAGAATTTAACTTCACTAACTGTACTGAGAGGACTTGAGGGCCCAGTGGGATGGTGGCAATATAAGGAGGAGAAGGAAGAGAGAGGTTATTGCTTGGGACATTGGCCCTTATAGGCTGCACTTAATGCTTCCAACTCCTGCATCGCAATGGCCCTCCGTTTACACACTTGGCCGATGGAAGGGCTTTCTGGTGTGCTGCAGGGTGATCCAAAGAGTGGCCTGGGAACCACAGAGAGCTGGGAAATCCGATTGGTCCGATAGTTGCATTTAACTATCTCTCTACTCCCTCTGGCTTCCAAACTGCTGGAGCGGCTAGTCTATAACCGCCTACCAGTTTCATCTCCTCTAACTCTCTTCTGGACACCTTCCAATCAGGCTTTCGGCCCCAACACTCCACTGAGACAGCCCTCGTAAAAGTCACCAATGACCTGCTCACCGCCAAGTCTAAAGGCCACTTTTCTATTTTGCTTCTTCTGGATCTCTCTGCCGACTTTGACACAGTTGAGCATCCGCTTCTACTCCACATTCTCTCCTCCCTCGGCATTCGAGACACTGCTCTCTCATGGTTCTCATCATACCTCCAAGAACGATCATTTAGCGTCTCCGTCTCCGGCACATCTTCTTCTCCTCACCCCCTGTCTATTGGCGTACCCCAAGGATCAGTCCTAGGCCCCCTCTTCTTCTCCATCTACACATCCTCACTAGGCACCCTAATAAACTCTTTTGGGTTCCAGTACCATCTCTATGCAGATGACACCCAAATCTACCTCTCAGCACAAGATCTATCCCCCTCTCTTCTAGCACACTTCTCCGACTGCCTCTCTAGTATATCCTCTTGTATGTCTGCCCACCATCTAAAACTCAACAAGTCTAAGACTGAACTCTTAATCTTCCCACCCTCTACTACAGCTTCAATTCCTCACATCTCTCTCTCTGTCAACAATGTCATCATCACTCCCACCTCCCAAGCCCGTTGTCTCGGGGTTCTACTGGACCCTGCCCTCTCTTTCATCCCACACATACATTCTCTAACCAAATCCTGTCTCCTCCATTTAAAAAACATTTACCTTACCATTACCTTACACAAGACACTACTAAGATTCTAAAACACTCTCTCATCATTTCTCGTCTTGACTACTGCAACTCGCTCCTTGTTGGCCTGCCCATCACTCGCCTCTCCCCACTTCAATCCATAATAAATGCCTCCGCCAGACTCATCTTCAGTACACATTGTTCAATGTCGGCAGCTCCTCTTTGTCAATCACTTCACTGGCTTCCCTTAGCCTTCAGAATAACATTTAAAATCTTTACCCTAACTTATAAAGCCATCAAAAACAGCTCACCCCCATACATCTCTGCTCTCATCTCCAAATACTGCCCCACACGCCCTCTTCGTTCTGCTAATGACCTTCTTCTTTCTACCACTCTTGTCACCTCCTCTCACTCCAACCTCCATGACTTTTCTCATGCTCCCCTATTCTCTGGAACTCCTTGCCTCGCTTCACCAGACTATCCTCCTGCCTTAAATCCTTCAAAACTTCAATAAAAATGCACCTCTTTAAAGAAGCCTATAACCTTCCTCCTTAACATGCACTACTCTCTCCCTTCTGTACCACATACAAACTTCAACCTTTAGATTGTAAGTCTACGAGTTTCAATCCTGCAAGGTGCTTTAGGGAAAGCGCTATGGACACTGGATTCCAAGCTCAAAGACAGGGCCCTCCATTCATTGCAATGTGTGAATTTTGAACTTGTCATTGCCTGTAACTTAACTTATGTATAGCGCTATGGAATATGTTTGCACAATGCAAATAAACGATAATAATAATAGTAATTGGTACAACGTCAAAAGGACATGGAGATAGACCCAGGGACAAAAGAGGAAAAATTGCTCAAACCGTTGAGCCATAAAGAAATGGATTTGAAAAAAAGAGTATGAGGAACTGCTTGAGGAGGTGGGCCCAGGTGGCACCTGGCTCAAGTACTTGGAGATACCCCATGCTTCCCCGGCTGAGCTAGCAGAGGATACACTGCCCAAGAAAATGGACTGTTGGCTACAACCCTATCAGGTGGAGGAAGGAAACCAGAAGGTACATAGAGATCTGACTGTTACAGAAAAAGCAAGATCGGAGGGACTTCTGGGACGCCGCCAGGATAGGGAGACTGGGAGAACAGTCCAGACCCTGGTAGATGCAAGATTGGGGAGCAGTGTAAAGCAGCACCAGCCACTGGGAGATGGCCAACAACCAGAAAAGTTATAGCCTCTAACCAAGGGCTAGGAGCTGAAGACTGAACTGTTGGCAGAGAAAGGTGCAAGTCCTGAGAGTCTGCCCAGCTACACATGGATTGTCACCTGTCCTGAACCACAGACCGCTGATGTCCAAGTGCCAAGGCTGGCAGTCAGGGAGAGTGTGATGCCAGATTGGGGCATGGAGCTATCAGGAGAGGGGGCATCCTTTTGGTGTTGTACCAATAGGATTTTTCCAACACTCTGTGGGGGCATCCCCTGAAGCTCTTGCCCAGCATGGATCAGGTGGATCCAGATAGGTTTGGGAGTTCAGGTGAGGGCACTGGCCCCATGATCCAGAGGAAGGAGCAAGTTGAGGCTCCACTGCCAAAACCTGCAGAGTTGCCAGCAGGGCTGACCGGGATCTCTTCAGTCCTGACAGACCCAGGGTTAAAACAACATCAGCAAGGCGGTACCAAAGGACCTGACATAGCGTACCCTAGTTACAGAAGTGATCCCAACCTTACCAGCCCTTGTGGATATCCACCTGGAGTAGCTAACGACCCCAGCTAAGTCTGCTACCCTGTATGTGCCAGCGTGGAAGTGTTTTTTACCCCCTCCTGAGATGCTCCCTACATGGGATATCCCACAGCCACTACCTGCCTGTGGAAAAGAGGGCAGCAGTATGCCAACGGATGAGATTCTAGTTCCTGACATCCTGGATGTGTCCCCAAGATTGATGCCTGCAATTTGGGGTGGTTGTTGAAAGGAATGGGGTTAGAGACTGTGGACACTTTCCTAAAGGTTAGGCAACCACCCCCAGACCAGGCAAACCTACTACCCCCTCCAGGAGGAGGCCATGAACTGGGATTTACGCAGTGGCCATTTGGGCCAACATTTTTCCTTCTTGAGGACTTGGACTTGGGCTATGAGCTGCAGTTCAAGCCTATAATTCATCAGGATCAATGCCCCAGAACTGCTGTCTGAAAGGGGGAGTAATGTCACAGACCCCTTTTTCTCAACCTAGGTGTTGGCCCATTGAGCTCATTAAAGGACATACAGCTTGGCTCCAGCCACTGGATTATCTTTCACAGACACAGGATTCACTTAGGCTCTTACAGACACAGGCTGCACATTGGCTCTTACAGACACAGGATGCAGATTGGCACAGGATGCAGATTGTCTCTTACCTGGCATATATTCACAGTGTGTAGGATGGGTTTATCAATGTCTCTCCCTCTAGTATTTAATCTATAATGACTATTAACAGTATACAAGCAACTATTAAAAACTTTTTTATGCTTTAAATTTGCCAATGTCTTTTTAATGATTTTCTTTTGCCTAACAGTCAATATGAACGTTTTTATATTCAAATGCAAAATATATACAAATAATAAACATAATCCATTATTTGGGTGCTTCAGTAGAACTTGATTATTATTAATTCTATTAATTGATAAAACAATTACATATTTTCTTTAAATACTTTTGATAACATTTGCGCTGTAGTTATTTTAATATTCATAGTATTCTTTAAAATAATTAACTTTTCTTAAGATGACAGACTAGCAGTCTGTTAGCTTCATACACCTTCCTAAATTCCTTTATTTTTTAATGTGAACTGCTGGCCAATCTGATACCTTTATGTCTATGGCTTGGGAGATTTAAAGAAATTGTATTGGCTGACAGAACACAATGACCCCTATTCAATTTAGCAATTGTTAGTTACTGGAGCCTGTGATGGAGCCTGTAAACTAACTTGCGATTCAATTGCCGTCTTTTAGCTACCAGCAACCGTTTTCCGTGTTACACGCTGAAAATCCGTCCGGTTGTCAAAATCGTAACTCCGACCCATCTAAGCCTTTGATCTTTCAAGCCCGTAAATGTTACAATCACAAATCACTATTCAATTGCTCCAATTCCTCAAGCCCGTAAATGGCAAATGTAGAAGAAAAGACAGGATAGGACTCGCACAGGAGTTAAACACCGGATCATAGCACTGTAGATGCAAAAAAAAATAAAAAATTCTGCACTTTAAAAGACGGGGAAAGAAATGTTATGGCCTTGCTTAATTGATCATGATCATGCCCTGAAATGCTACTTATGTGTGCATGGTTTACGGTTTAGGCTTATGGCCAGGTTGCTGCGGGCTTGATCAATTGATTGATCATGATCATGCCCTGAAATGCTACTTATGTGTGCATGGTTTACCGTTTAGGCTTTTGGCCAGGTAGCTGCGGGCTTGATCAATTGAATTGCTTTGTAACTTTTGCAAATTTCAAATCAAAAGTCTGCGGGCTTGAAATTTTCAATTGAATGGAGGCCATAGTTAAATAGCTACATAGTAATTGAGGTTGAAAAAGACTTTCAGTCCATCAAGTTCAACGTTTTATGTTCTCTGATCTGCAATATGCAGATTAATCGTTATTTATTGATCCAGAGGAAATAATGAATTTACGTTTTGCTAGTCTATTGTCTTGATTAAAGTAAGTTATTTAAAAATGTCAGCGCTACAGCTGATTACCAATTAGCACTACAACTGAATACAAAACAGCATCAAGAGTAGAGCAAAAGACAATCATACCCATAGAACCCCTTTATTTTTTATTGTTGTTTGATATGTTTTTGGTATTCCAATTAATTGATCGGACAATATCTGCATTCAATATTTTAACAATAATAATTTATTATATATTATTATTATCATTATTTGTAGAGCTCCAGCAGATTCTGTAATTCTAGGTGTACAATAAGCACATGTATAAAATTGTAATCTTCCTTTGAAGACAGTATAATTAAGGTAAGACAGTACATTTGTAAAAATACACTTGCCCAGGATATGACGAGGCCCCTGCTCTTGTGGGAGCTTAAAATCTAAAATTGATATATTTTTAAGTACAAGAAAAATAAACTATATAAAAAGTCAACTAAACTCACAAATAATTTCCATGATAGAAGTACAACCACTTCACATGATATATGCTTAATATTTCCATTGATTGGTGGTTGATTAAAAGTACTTACTGTTGATAAGATAAGTACTTTACTGTTCCCATTTTTTTTCAGACTTCAGAGCGGATCCAAAACATAATGAATATTAATAGCTTTTAGTGGCTCCAGCTAAACTAATGGGTGTTCGTTTGCCAAGATGCAGCAATTATTAAAGAGGGGAATTATACTTATTTGTAAAGCATCATAAGAGAAAAGACATTAAAACACATCTAAGAATTAGTATGAACAGAGAGCAGAGCTAAAGGAGTTTTATTTATACCATGATCAATAGTGGTTTGCACATAATTGTTTAGAGTGATCTATAACGCACTAACAACTAAAGTATGTAGCTGTCTTGTCAAGGAGCTAACTAATTTGTTGAAGTTTATTCGCGCCTTGTCTTCCGAAGTGTCAACAGAGCTATACAAATCTATTAATGTGACACATAATAAGTGAATCTTTACTGCATAGATTTTTATTTTACTTATACATTAAGGGACCATGATCTGCCTTGACTTAACTTTAAACTGACTAAAGTTAAGTAAAGCCTATTTTAGCCGAAATCAATGAAGGTAATCAAACAAGCGCCGCTCAACATTTCTCATTTAGCTGTCTTGAAAATGCTTGAATATCACAAATGAGTCTATCATTGAGAAGCTGTCTGCATCTAAACTAAACATTGATGATATATATCTTTCACTTTCCCATTTGTAAGCAAAGATAGAAAGTCAATGGGAGTTTCCATGCCCAGATCGGAATCATGACAATTTATTGAATAGCCCTGTTACTTGAGTTTGAAGACTGAGATTCAGGTTGGATCTCTTATATGTTTCTAGTAGCTGCAGATAAGTCTGCTCCAGGCTGTGAAAGCGATGGATAGTGCTCCAGCCTCAATCTAGATCAGTGGTTCCAGTTGGCCTAAGACAAGTGCAAATCCTTAAAGGGCTATTTACTTCACTGTAAATGCTAAATTATCTATTTTTTTAATTACACTAAAAACAGCTAAAATATCTAAAGATTTAAGTCTGCTTATATAACAAAGTTTATCCTGCCTACTGGCTGTTGCAGGAGTAAAAATAAATATCAAGCTGTGTAGTGACAGTGATCGATAGCAGTTTTTCCCTGCATTCAGGAATTGACTGACCAGCTAACCCATAACTGACCTGTTTGGGTGATTCCAACATTCCATGCTCTGCACAGATGGATTTGTAAAGGGTTAACTACACAGAGCTGTGGCTGTAGGTCTGGCAGAGGGCAGTAAGTGACACATGTAAACACAGATTTGATTTATTTGATTCTCACTAAAAAATGCACGTATTTCAAAAATGTTCCAAATTGTACTGAATTAAGTGGCCCTTTAAGATCTTATCCGCCGGTCCTCAGGACAAAAGAGGGATGAGGAGAGCCTAAAGACTTTAAACTTACCACTACCATTGGTCATAGTTATGGATTGATTATTGATGAGCTTATTTACAGTTCAAATGTACTCTATTAAAATCAGTGCAAAACTAGATAAAAATGTAGTGTGTCACATGTAGTATCACCCTGTTTAAATCTTCTGGATCTCAAACTCAGTCCCCTTGAGCACTGGATGGTCACCAGACTAAAAGGGTTAAGAACCACTTCTCCAGAGCAAGTTTTTTTCTTCTAAACAATAATTATATAATAATAATTATCTATATATATGTGCATGGGAAGAGTTGGAAAAGCAAAGCAAGAAAGAGAAAACTGACTTTTCAAAAACAAACATCTAAAAAAGTCAACCTATAACCCAAACTATTGCACCAACAATACCATATTACATTTGTGAATGTATAGATTGATTTCCTTTAGAATGATACAACCAAGTTCCCAGTTATTGCAGAAATAAAAAGTACACATATAAAAATATAATTTCTGTCAGTTGTTAGGTTAGACAAATGGGCTTGAAATTCAGGTATTTTCAACATACTCCCTTTCTATTAATCACTTTATTTCATATGATTAATTATTTTGCACAGTTAGGGGTGGGCTGAAAAGGAGGCAGGCCATGCTCAGTTTGTATAGATAAGAATAGTAACATAACCTTAAAGGGACACCGTCTCCATAAGAACAAGTTTGTGTCTTCTTAAGGACGAAACGGACCGTCGGCATTTGCTTTTACTAGTGGGACAGGTTCGAATCCAGGGGAAAATTGCTCACAGGGCTTACCTGTCATCTTCTATAAAGAGAGAAGTTTGGAGAGAAGGAAACTGAATCGCAAGTATTTTTGAGATTGCTACATGTTATTTCCCTCTCATACGTATATTCGCTAATTACTTGTTTATTTCTTTTGCATTCATTTGCAATATAGAGCAGCCATTATGTTATATGAATTCCTTGTTTTGTAGTTAATGAATACCTGTGTCCCACTATTCTTTTTTAGTTTTTAACAATGTGAATATTTTGTGCTTTTTTTTATAAATACTTAACAACTCTATGATTATCAATGTATCCTTTATTAACAGGACTATTAGTATATTCTGATATATGAGAGTTGTTTAGCAATGGTCTACAGTATTAGTATGATACTAGTCAATGTATGCTAATAGAATGGCCTAGGTTTATTTATATAGACCATATATAAAAATATCATTTTGTTCTGATACTCTTACATTTAGAGAATGTTCAAAGCACTTTTTAATCACTATCGGCGTTGTTTCGGATCATGTGTATCAAAATAAAGTTATTTTTGATGATCAAGTGGAAGGGGTGTTAAACAACCAATGGATAAAAAAGGTCAATATATATATTTTGGACTCTGTAAACCACAAATCAAAATATTAATAATTATTTGTGCTTTATTATTATGCCAATGCCAGTTATACCAACGTGAGCTCCAGTATGCTAATATGTGACTCTTTGCACAATAAAGTTAGAGAAGCAGATTTAACTGCATAATAACACCGTGGGTGAGTTGTCCTTGTTTGTTTATGTGCTTACAAAAATAGTGTCACAAAAAAGCATTTCAATCAGCTAATTAGTATTTCTGAGTGGAACATTTACATAATAAAGTGGAACAAACAGCTCTGAATATTTTCCTCCTTTTCACCTATTACTGTGAAGATGATTAATGGCAGTAATGTTACAAGAGAAAGGATCCTTTAAGGTAATTTATGCTTAAAAATAACTAATTTTCAAGCATTAATATTACACACTTCTACTCAGTTTTAAAACAACTAATTATAATTATATTTACAAGTGTACTTTTAATTTCTTCAATAACTGGGACCTTTTCTGTGTGTCTTTAAGACGATCATCTTCATCTATTCTTTATAGATCAATCTTAACTTTACTACCATAGATTGCAGGGCCTTTTGTGATTTATCTATAGATACTACCCACTGGCACAGTAAGATTATTTTATCAGCTTTCCTTATAGA
This sequence comes from Discoglossus pictus, assembly GCA_027410445.1. NCBI lineage: Eukaryota > Metazoa > Chordata > Amphibia > Anura > Alytidae > Discoglossus > Discoglossus pictus. The sequence continues at coordinate 180,641,700 of CM050170.1, read as the reverse complement.
TAATTAAACAAGATACAAAAAAGAAAATTTGGGACGCACATGATATCTGAAAAACTTGAAAAATATCAGCAAAATTAAATTCTACAGACAACAGCTGTAATTCTGACAATTACTCCGTTTGCCTATTACTTAAAATGTTAAATGATAATTCAGAATTAGCATTAGCAGTCAAATTACTAAAAAACACTCCTTTTCTCCCCTTTGTTTAATTTAAACCTAATGTCCGCTTATTCTCTCATGAACAGAACACACTAATAAATAATTCTGGAGCATGCCTAAACATCTCCCTTCACAGCTAGATTCTAATTTGATCTCAGGAGACCTTTCTTCGTAGCTGCATAAAATATTTTCATTTACTCTAGTAGAGCCTGTACTTTCTTACATTTTTAATCTCAGGCTGCCCTGTAATGCCTTTAGATGAGGTCCTCTGCAAATCATTAAACTTGTTCAATAACAACGTTACAGAACACAAGAGAATTGTCGTTAGCGAAACAAAGAAGTTTTTCTAACAGAAAATAAAATTGAAAAAGATAACTTGAGTTTCTAGGGCAGTTTCGGGAGATTATTTAATATTTAAGCATATCCAGAGGAAAACTTTTAAAATAGGCTGTCAGAAGTGTTTGAAAATCCCATACTTTCAAGTCCTTTGCCTTTGCTGATCAAATTATGCTTAATATTTGTTAGATTTTGTCATGATTGCAAGCTAAATATATGCCTATTGTCTCAGCAAAATCTATATATTTTATTATATTTGCTGAACTGGTCACAGTGTTAAAAATCAAAATATGGATTATATTAGATATTTGGGTTATGTATTTTCAATTGCATATACATATATTTCCAACATTTATAAAATATTTCCAGGAGCATTTTCCACTAAGGTTTTAGTGTAGCTTAAAAAATGTCACACTGGTAAATTCTATAACAAGCAAACTTTAGTAGACAGAAGCATAAAAATATTTTTTGAGAAAGTCTTACTTTTAGCAGACTTTGCTAGTGTGTCAGAGCAGACATACTTGTGATACTTCCTGTTCAGTGCTCGATGATCAGAAAATAGAAATTAGGGTTTGCACTGTGGAGTGCACTTGTACGTTTCTGGAGTATCAGATGGTAAAAACTGAACTCACATATCAATAACATATCTTTCTTATACTGTATAAAAAAGTCTGAGCACACCATCTCAGGCTACAGACCAGGCATATAGTGGTTGATATCCACTGCATGAGACTGCATGAACGTCATATATCAGGGATGGACCACATGTTATTGCATAGCTCTCTTTCCCCCAGGAGAACTAAAATAGTTAACTCCTGCAGCAGTTAATTGCCCCAGCTGCAGATAGCCTTTAAAGACTGCTGGGTTAGTTTGGGAGTGGGCAGTCATTCTGTGCAGACAGAAACAGCAGTGTAGACCCGTGGAGTAACCTGCAGCAACATTTTAAAAATCACTTCTCAAGGATAAAGGCCAGTGATTATGAACTAATTATTGGACTGTTCATGTTTTGTTTTTGCTCCATCCAGTTTTAGCTGGATGTAAGCTCTGTTGCTAAGGAATCTATCTAACAGTGAACTCAGTGCTTTTAATTTCTCTGTGTTGTTTTGGTGTAAATATTGGAAGAAACAAAGGGCACAACCCAGCAGTAAGTTATAGCTTGTCATTATAAATACTGTATATATATATATAAATACAGTAGAATCACAGGTTATCCGGCACCCAACTAACCGGGACTCTCAAGCAACCGGGACCGGCATCAATTCCCCCGCTAAACCGGCATAACCGCCACTATCCAGCACTATTGGACAGTTAATACAGCACAACAACCATAGAGAGTCCCCGTGGGTGCCGGGTAATCATTTAATATATGGTGGGCAAAAGAGCGATAGAAGCCCTCCACCATACAGTAGTACAGTAAATAAATAGTACATCTGTGTTTGCATTTGAATGTCTAAAACAAGTTAAAAAACCTGTTTCCAGCTCAACATTCAGAAAAATACAGTTATTATACTGCATTCTGGGAAGCTGAGCTGGGAGCATTGTGGGCACATTTGCATGTCCCTGCTCAGCTTCCCAGAATGCAGCATAATAACTGTATTTCTCAGAATTCTGAGCTGGAAGCAGGTTTTTTTAACTTGTTTTAGACATTTAAATGTGAACACAGATATACTATTTATTTACTGTACTACTGTACAGTGGAGGGCTTCTATTACTCTTTTGCCAACCATATATTAAATTATTGTTGTGATGAACTATATATATATATACTAGCGGCTTGCCCGTCAAAAAATGACGGTCAATAAAAGAAAGTGTTGAAATGCTGTTTGTCACACAATGTGAGTGTACTGTGTTCATCAAGTAACTAAATTCATCAAAAAGCAGAAATCTACATTACATAAAATAAGAAAAACTAAAATCACCAAAAATAAAAAATGTACATTACAGAACAAAAAAAAAAACCTAAGTCACAAAAAATAAAAAAAGGAACATTACAGAAAATAAAAAAACACATTACAACCCCCCCACTACAATTTTTTTCTTTAAATTACACACCTGAAAAGGAAATACATATAATACATACAATACAATACATACATATAATACATACAATCCAATACATTTAAATAAAATCCAATACAATTAAATAAAATACAATACAATACAATTAAATACAATACACCCCTATCTAATATACATGCCACTATCTAATATACATCCCACTATGTAATATACATACCACTATATAATGTAATATACATCCTACTACCTAATATACAATACTATCTAATAATACATCCCCCTATCTATCTATCTAATATACAATACATGCTATCTCTATACATAGCTACCCTAATTCTAAGCTACAATAAAATAATTAAGACCACTTACCCTTGAGATGTTTCTTCAGATCAGCAACCTAACCTACGGTAAAAAAGATTAAACAAAATAATACAACACGTTTACCTGAAATAACTAAACATTCTAAACATTCTAAATATTCTAAATATTATACTCAACTTTCCAGCATGTCCCGTTCCAGCATGTCATGTCCCAGCGTGTCACGTCCTCCATGTTTGCGTCTTGTCCGGCGCTGCTCCTGTAAAAAAACATAAAACAAAGTGAAATAAACACTTGGGGCCTCATTCTATTATCGGCCGTAAATCGGCCGTAAGGCTGCGATTCCTTGCGAGGGTTCAGTTAACTCGCGATTCTATTATACGGCCCCGCAAGGATCTCCTTTTACGGCCGGCCGCATATCTTGGAACCGGCCGTAAGCTGTGAAATATAAAAACTGAAAAATAAATTCAAGCCTGCACTGTACAGCTCTGTAAATGCTAGGGATCATATTGGGGAACATGAGGATTAAAAGGAACCCACTCTCAAGCTTGCACATCTGCCCAAACCCGAGTTCAAATTAACTGTTTATTTTCCGGCTGCGGCGTGGGTGTGTCTGAAGTGCTCCAAGCACTCTGGACTTTTTACATGGATATTTTACGGATATTAAAAATTAAATATTTTACGGATTTGAGTACAGGATAATTATGTGCTATTTTTTCTAACACCTAAAATCCCTTTATAGTCTTCTCAGAGTGCAGGATGGCTTTATTTGAGCTATTTTATGTGCTTAATTGGTGCTAGCGAGACCTTTTTCCTGCAAGTAACTGCGGCTCGCTTTTAGCCTTGCAGAGAGGTTTCCCGGAGCAATTGAATTGCAAATCTCTTGCGGCCGTTTTAGATCAAAGGCTTTCCTCCGGCGCGAGCGGCCGCAAGAGATAGCAAGGCACCGGCCGCAAGCCTGCCGGAGCCTACGGCCGTAAGGGAATAGAATAGCAGAATAGCTTGCGGCCGGTCCTTGCGGCCCCGCAGCGGCTGCGGCCGATAATAGAATGAGGCCCAATGTACATTATACTTACCTTTCCGCAATGTCTCTGGCCTCCTGGTGTTCTGCTCCGAAAGCATCTGCGCGTAAAAAAAAAAAAAAGCGACACACATCCGCCCTGGTGGATGTCTCCGACGCTGATGACCTTGTTATGGAGTGTTCCAGAATAAAATTGGCAATGGCGGCTTCTGATTGGCTGAAAAGGCTGTCTATTAAATTCAGCCAATGAGAAGACCCCAATTGTGAACCAATGAAAAAAGTATACACCCCAAAATACAACGCTGATTGGATAACACACCTGTCAATCTTTATTTGAACCGATCCTAAGGCTTTATTGCCATCAGCCAATCACAATGGAATATACCCCCACGTACTAATTGGTGAAGACATCTGCGCCTTCCCATTGGCTGTAATATTGATTGATAATAACAGTAGCCAATGAGAATGCGCAAATCCTTCACCAATCAGTACGTGAGGGTGTATTCCATTGGGATTGGCTATTGTCAGTGCAACCAATCAGAATGCGCAGAGGCTCCAACCAATCACCCTGTGGGAGTGTATTCCATTGTGATTGGCTAAAGGCATCTGTGCCTTGTGATTGGTTTAAATAAAGATTGACAGGTGCATTATCCAATCAGAGTGGGATTTTAGGGTGTATCCCTTTGTGATTGGTTCACACATTTGCGCCTCCTGATTGGGTGAATTTGATAGACAGCGTTTTCAACCAATCAGAAGGCGCCATTGCTTATTTTCTTCCGGAAAAGTCTGCGGGAGCCTCATTAGCATCGGGGATGTTGGGGAGTGCGGATGTAAGTTGCAACGGATCTCCTGGCACCCCGACCGGGTACCTCCGTTGATGGACGCGTCCTAGCTTGCGCCGAGGACTACAAGCACCGCACCGGACACCACAACCACCACAGACTCCAAAACCGCCGTAGCTTAACTGGAGCCGCGCCGTCTTCCTTCCACCCTGTATGAATCTCCAGCATCCAGGATCGTGTGGGGAAGAGTATCAGGAACAAGGGTTTAGTAGTTACAGCTCAAGGGAGTATGCAAAAGCATTGCAATCCCCAGTATGATATAGCGATCCCCTCCAAGAACGAGACAAGGCTACGTTTTGAAGGGTCAAGTAGAACTCTCTTGCTGGCACACCCAGCCTGGTTTTTATTACAGTCAGGTACAAACAGAACACACCCAGGGGGAGTTATAGAACAATCAATAACACAATAGTAACGCCCACAGTCCCTCCCCTCTGCTTGGGAGATAATTGAGTTTATTACTGTATCTACTCAATTATCTCCCAGCTAAAACTTACACATTTTTATACATTTTTATAACTTTATGATTTTACCTAGTACATAAATAAATCTTACATTTTTATGAACAACATAAATTGGGGAACAACATATTAAAAAATGGCATGAATCAGACCAGGGGTTCAAACGTTAGTAAAAGTATCTTTTACACATAACACACAGACATTTCACATATCCCCCATAGTTGGCCACACAATACACATATAGGGACAATAGGTGGGTCACACCTCCCTGAGGCTACCTGGCAACTTTGATACAATCAGATCATCCTTCTTTGTTCCTATGTCTGAGAATGAAAACACTTTATACAATAGACTTCCTTATCTTATGAGGAGTCTCTGTAATAGGATTATCCATTCTGCCAAGGTCTTCAATAGTCTGGGCTAATATTCTGCAGAGCATAAACCAACATACATACAGTATAACAGTAGGATCATATTTTAACCAAGAATTAAATAACCATAAAACAGGGTGGTGATGGGTTCCGTTACATAAGTATATCTTTTTTTTTATACAGGGCATGGCAGAAGAGGATCCGGAGGAGGCCGGAGACATCACAGGGAGGTAAGTAGAATGTAGATTATGTTTATTTTTTTTGATGTATGTGTATTAATGTTGTGTGTTTTTTAACAGGTGCTGCGCCAGAGAAGGATTAAAAGAATAAGGACTGGACATGCCGGAAAGGTGAGTAGAATATTTAGAATATTTAGAATGTATAGAATGTTTATTTATGTACAGTAAACGTGTTGCACAAATTTTTTTTTTTCCGTAGGTGGCTGATCTCAATGGACATCTGCAAAGGTAAGTGGTCTTAATTATTTTATTTTAGCTTAGAATTAGATTAGTTTATATATAGATAGCATTTATTGTATGTTAGCTAGGGGTATGCGTTTTATATAGATAGCATAGGATGTATTGCATATTAAATTGAGGTATTTATTTAGATAGATGGCGGATGTATTTATTATATAGATAGGATGTATATTAGATTATGGTATTTATTTAGATAGATTGGGGATGTATTATTATATATATAGGATGTATATTAGATTATGGTATTTATTTAGATAGATTGGGGATGTATTATTATATAGATAGGATGTATATTAGATTATAATATTTATTTATATAGATTGGGGATGTATTATTATATAGATAAGATGTATATTACATTGTGGTATTTATTTAGATAAATTGGGGATGTTTTTTTTATATAGATAGGATGTATATTAGATTATGGTATTTATTTAGATAGATTGTGTGATGTATATTACATAGGGGTGTATTGTATTTATATTTTATGTAATTGTATTGTTATTGTATTGTATGTATTTGTATTGTATGTATTTGTATTGTATGTATTTGTATTATATGTATTTCCTTTTCAGGTGTGTAATGTATTTTTTTCTGTAGTGAGGGGGGGTTGTTATGTTTTTTTATTTTCTGTAATGTTCCTTTTTTATTTTTTGTGACAGGTTTTTTTATTTTCTGTAATGTAGTTTATTTTTTTGGGTGGCTTAGGTTTTTTATTTCATGTAATGTAGATTTTTTTTGTGTGACTTTAGGCTTTTTTATTTTCTGTAATTAGAGTGGTGGGGGTTATTAGGGGGTAGGTAGTGTAGGTGTTAATAGGTTAGTGTATAGGGTGTTTAGTTGATATTTAATGTTTTATTGGGGGGGTATAGTGCATTGTAGTGTTTATACTTAGTGTCCTTGAGGACCATCATGGCACTTATGTGTTTAATGTAGTGTTGTAACAGGCCCATAATGGTGTTAATATACCCTTATGGGACTGATGGGGTTAAGTAGAGGCTTATGGGGGTCTGTATTAACCCCCATGAGTGACAGGGATAATGAAGGGCTTATGAGGGTCTATATTGACCCCCATGAATGACAGGGTTAATGATGGGTTTATGGGGGTCTGTATTGACCCCCATGAGTGACAGGGTTAATGAAGGGCTTATGGGGGTCTCTATTGACCCCCATGAGTGACAGGGTGAATGAGGGGTTTATGGGGGTCTGTATTGACCCCCATGAGTGACAGGGTTAATGAAGGGCTTATGGGGGTCTATATTGACCCCTATGAGTGACAGGATTAATGAGGGGTTTATGGGGGTCTGTATTGACCCCCATGATTGACAGGGTGACAGTGTATATTTTTTTTCCTTTACAACGGGTCCTTTAAGGACCTTTACAGTCCTTTAAGGACCTGTAATGCAGGAATTTAGAATTTTTATTGCAGTAGGGGTCCCCGATCTCGTGCAATCGGGACCCCCACTGCGATGGGTAATGTGGGGTTAATGCAGGGCTCCGAGCTTATCTCGGATCTCCTGGGGTTAATGCGGGTTTCCGAGCTTATCTCGGATCCCTTCTTGGGTAATTTGTACGTGGCTTGGCTGTGAGCCTCGTTTTCGTTTTTTTCGGCAGCCATTTTTTCTCTTGCTTAGGGGATTTTCGTGTGTCTAAACTCGTGGAATTTGGACTTAAATGGAGGTGTAACTTCACTTTCAGAGGTCCTGGGTGCCCCCCCCCCCCCCCCTTTGCTATGGGTAAGCTTTTTATGTAGTTTGTGTGAGTATTTGGTGTGTATTCACTGTTTTTAGTTGCGCGCGTGTCGGCCGTTATAGTCATATTTTTAGTGCGTGTGGGTGTTTGTTACGTTAAGGTTTGTTCCAAGGTGTTTTTTTTTTCTAAGTCATGCGTGTGACGTGTTTAACGGCTCACCTCGCTAGGTGAGTCTCGCCATCAATGAGCGCCTTTGGCGCTCATTGCCTCTCCTTGTTCTACGATTTAACGGCTCGCCTCGCTACGCTACGCCTGCGGCGCTCATTGCTCATTGCCTGCGGCGCTCATCGCTTAGTCGTACGCACTACGCAAACAGCGTGACGACGAATTGTAGTTGGACAATTATAATATGTGATACATTCTGTTGCCTGTTGCAGGATAAGACATATAACAAACTTCTGAAAACATATCCATTCAGTTGAAAAAAATTATATAAACTGATAAATTCGTGAATGTTAATATTCTGGTTAGGGCAAAAAAGTAAAAAAGATATATGATAGATTTCACAAAGAAAATAGCATTTTAAGTAAGTATATGGTGAAATTGCCAATCTCAAAGCATAGCATGCTGTAGAGTGTTGGGGCATTACAGTGGCTAGTTTAAGGACTACTTTGATGACCTGGCAGACGAGTTATAAATTTGATGAGGTAGAGTTAATAACTAAAATTCATGTTCAATGATTCAAAAATCAATATTATATACTAAACTTAAGTTCAAAGATCAGGTGCAGTTGCTGCCGGTTTCCACCCACTATAAGGTCAATGAGGAAAGGCAACTCTGTGATAGTGAGAGATTGTCAGACACAATTTCTCATTTTCAACTTATTTACAGAAAGATGAAGAATGAAAAAGTTATATTGTAGTTACAATACAAACAATGTTGTGTTATTGAGCAGTTAGTATTTTACAGAAGACAGGATGCCATCATAAGCTTTATTGAGTTTACTCATAGACCAACTTATTGAGAAGCACTAAATTCCCCAAACCCAATGGCATTACATCTTTTTAACTATTCAAAAATAAAGAAAAAACTCTTTTACATCACTTTAGAAGTTTTTTTTCACATTTCATAGCATGTACCCTATGCAAAATATATGCATCATTGTAGTTCATTTTTTAGGCTATGTTGCTGTTAATGATTCTAGTATTATTCTTTTTACTGTTATTGGCCAAAAGTCAACAGTACTTAAAGGTGTGCTATACTAGCAAATTATGTATCCTGCTCTATGAGACAAGTAGAATCTAATATGCATTAAATGTATTTGGTAATGGTAAAACATTAATGCAATAATTATGCTTTTATGTTTTTCTATTATAGTTTAATCAAGCAATTAACCTTGTTTCCATGTTCAAACTAGTTACATATGTATTTATATACAAGATTGAGTGGGGCATTTTTAATTGTTTGGATGTGTCTGTTCCAAAGCTGGGTTATATTTGTCTTTTTGGTAACGATCAGACTGTTAGTACTTATTGTGACCACAAATGACCCAAAAACTCTTTAATTGACAAATGTCAATGTTGCTGCTCATTATCTTTCTGCATTTACACAACAAAATGTAACTAATGGATTTATTGATTTATATGTTTTTTTTTTAACTGTTCTATTTGCAATTGTCCTAAACTAAATATGAAATGGTAGTTACTCAATATTCCATACAAAGGAGTGAGACACATTGTAGTAACAAATGTGATGTACTCTGATATATGGAAAATTGGGTGAATGTCATACACATTCATTAATTAAGATCCTGAGGATTGGTTTAGAGGGTGATTATCCTTTATGACTTTTGTGAAAATCAGAGACATATTTGGACTATTTTATTGCCTAGTTTGGGCAATGTAATAATGTTTTCTTATTTGGTGCCATTGGACACATTATACATGCCTATATTTAAGTATATATTAAATATAATGGAAACTTTAGCATCACCGACCTGAATTCCTTCCATATCAATATTCCCTACTTACCTGGAATAAAAAGTAATCTTGCTCACTTCTTCACGATTTACAGCACTGCAGTATTTTGCATTACAGCTGGTGCTGTAGTATGGGCCATATCCACAAGCCAGCATTGTTTGTATCCAGATGCTTTAGGGCTTATTTCAAGCAGAATTCCAAATGGTCCAAGGGCATGGATGAACACAAAAAAACTTCAGAAATTGCATAGTTACTTAAAAATTTGAATATAAACACAACACAAAGTATAAATCCAGGATGCAGCCATTTTTTGGAACATAAATAATTATACTTGTCTTATATTCTGAGATTGCAACAATAGGGCCCATAAAACCTTCTATATTAATTTAATTACTGGCAACCAAAACTATAGCTAGCAAACATTACCTTCAATATCACATTGTGTAAAATCGTGGCTCATTATAAACAAATAATAAAGATAATTAATAATAGTATTAATTAAAACACAGCAACAATAAGAAAAAAACAACAATAGTAACAACTAGTATGGTTAGTATCCACCATGGGATTCCTTCAATCTCCCCTAGGGCCCTATCCTTATCCTCTATGGTGGTTCATAATGACCTCCATGGTTCATAACAACAACCTTCCCTACCATTGTGAACCGACACCCTTGATCCTCTCTTCACCTCTGATATACAGGCACCTCCATGGAGAAGAATTCTAGCTTGAAGCCACTGAACCCTATTTTCAGCCTATGGAAAAAGCCTCTTTGTGCTTGATAGATACTCAGAGTTATAGAATTGAAATTCTCACAATCTGACTAACCATAGAATATTGCCACCCCGGTTGGCTTATTGATAGACAATATGAATAGTGTACTGTATACGGATAGAGTTGCCTGACTAAGGAATTAGACAGTCAGAGAAGGGAATATAGACTCTCTACTCATTTCCCTAGTCACTTTAACATTCAGTTCTTTCAAATCACTTATTGTTTACAAATATTTACTATAGTAATAACTCATATCTCTAGAATGCTTTCTCTTTTACACTGCGTGACACTGAGTGACTTTGTCTACACTTTTCCTTTATAAGAAAAAATTGTTTATGTTGACCATCACTTATCACATACCTCTGTAGCAACTGTGATTACTATTCTAAAAAATGTTTTCCTCCCTTGAAATGTATCCTAAATTACTTTTGTCAGCTGTATTTGTTCCTAGTTAAAAATGCTATAATAGGCTTCCTACAATGCAGATTTTTCTTTTTAGTTGTTGGCTTCCTACAATGTACCACAGAGTTCCATTCCCCTGCATTTATGCTCAAATGAGTATTCTTAATGACCCATTTGTATATTCAGCCCCTCATATGCTTACATCAGTCCATCCTCAATACAATTCCCCAGTTAACCACCAAACATTGTTTAATCATTTTCAAAAGACACCTATCAACTAAGTCATTTAAATCATTGTGTGCTTCAAAATATACAGTAGATGTGTAATGATATAGGAATCACAAGGCTTTGGAGACCAGCAGCCTAGGTCAGCAATAATCCAATTCAGCAAGTTGTAGGTGAAACAGGAACAAGCTTTATTGAAGGGAACAGGAACCACAATAATCTGGCAAGGTACATTGACAGGAAGTGCCTTATATAGGCCAAGGACCAGACACCTGACCAGGCACAGCTGAAGAGACTTAGGCACTGATACTATTGCTAGCAGAGTCAAGGTTATCAGATCTCAATGAAATTCACAAAGGCAGGCTGGCCCAGTGATAGGGAAGAGGTTCAGCAGCCTGGGGACCAGGGTTCAAAACCCAGCAGAGTCAATTCTTCACATTACCCCCGCCTCTATAGGTGCAGCCTCTGGATGCCCTATTACCCGGTTTAGCAGGGTACTGCACATGAAAGGACCGAAGGAGATCAGGAGCGCGAATATTGTCCACTGGTTTCTATGAACTCTCCTCCTCACCATAGCCTTTCCAGCAGACCAGATACTGAAGCTTGTTCTCCACCTCGTATTCATCCTCACCATCCCCGAGGACTGGAGGTGGGGCAGGCAGGGCTTGGCCAGGTAAAGTGTTAACATGGAAAGGTTTCAGCAGTGCAACGTGAAACACCGGATGTATTCTCATGGAATCTGGAAGTTGCAAACGAAAAGTGACAGCATTGATCTGAGCGATGATCTCAAAAGGTCCCATGAACCTTTGACCCAATTTATGAGAAGGAACCTTAAGCTTAAGATTCCTTGTTGACAGCCAAACCTTGTCACCAACATGATAAACTGGGGCCTCCATTCTATGCCTATCAGCAGCTCTCTTGTAACATTCCTGAGCCTTCGAAAGAGTCTCCTTCAACAGGTCTTGGGAATCTCGTAAGGTGGTTAGCCGATCAGTGACTGCAGGAATGGAAGTAGTAATTGCGAGACTCACTAGAAAGGTTGGATGGTAACCATAGTTTGCCAAAAATGTGCTCAAAGAAGTGGAGCAGTGCTGTGCATTGTTATAGGCAAACTCTGCCGTGGGTAGAAAATCCAGCCAGTCATCCTGCAGGTAACTAATATAGCACTGCAAATATTGCTCCAAAGTCTGGTTGGTTCGCTCAGTCTGTTCATTACTTTGTAGATGAAAAGCTGACGACAGATTTACATTAATCACAAGGTTTTGGTGACCAGCAGCCTAGGTCAGCAATAATCCAATTCAGCAAGTTGTAGGTGAAACAGGAACAAGCTTTATTGAAGGGAACAGGAACCACAATAATCTGGCAAGGTACATTGACAGGAAGTGCCTTATATAGGCCAAGGACCAGACACCTGACCAGGCACAACTGAAGAGACTTAGGCACTGATACTATTGCTAGCAGAGTCAAGGTTATCAGATCTCAATTCACAAAGGCAGGCTGGCCCAGTGATAGGGAAGAGGTTCAGCAGCCTGGGGACCAGGGTTCAAAACCCAGCAGAATCAATTCCTCACAAGATGTTTGAATCAGTAAGAAGATTAATCTGGTACCATAACTTCAGGATGTTATTATATTCATGTTTTCATTTGGTAAATTAATTTGTAAATCCCAAGTCAACATCATAGGGAATATTTAGGAAATGAGGTCAAAATATATACAAATACATAGTTTGGATGAATTACATGATACACATCAAGATATCTTAAGTGCTTCACAAGCTTCAGGTAATTAAATCTAAATAGTTGAACTACTGATTGAATGTACATCTAATGAACATCTTAGGCAGAACTAGAGACATTTTTATCACAATGGTTACAAATACTGCATATCCATGACTCCTTAAATTGCAAACATCCTACAGAGAGGGATTATACTTTCTATTCTGTTCTAGGTTAGATTACATCAAAATAGAGCAATAATTACTACCACAAACTGTGATTACTTACATTCATAATATAAAATGGTTGGAACACGCCGTTATTGAGGCTTCATTAACTAACATTCAGCCTCCAAGTTAGCCTGGTAACTGGCACATTAAAATATAATAAAACTCCTGATGTTATATATTAATTAAAAAGACAGTCAAAAACTATTTTGACTTTAAGGGAGCTCATAAAGCTTTAATTTGAGGCACACTAATTATTGTAATATTAATGTAAACATTGTCTTATAATAAGAAACTAAACTACTATATATATATATATATATATATATATATATATATATATATATATATATATATATATATATATATATAAATATAAATATTTTAAAAAAAATAATTAAATTAGCTTAACTTTTTATACATACTTTTTAAAACAGAACGTGTAGGTGTAGTTAAAATTGTGTTTTTTTTTTCATAAAATATTTACAATAGGAAGTTGATTTTCATTTTTTTTCTGTTTTTTTTTAAGGCTAATGTATTTGATAACACACATATGACATATGATTGATATATAAAAATAAATAACTCCATTAGTTAAACAAACAAAAACAAGTGGAAGGCAGGGGAATCAAACCCATTACTTACCAATGAAAAACATCTTTAAAACAGAACATTTACCACTACACCAACATACTCTGCTTTTAAAGACAGTGTACATCTATAATTGAATGTGTACAGTTATAGACTCCACCCTATTATTTATGCAGATTCTTGTTTGATGGCTTCAAAGGCTAAACTAAAATAACAATATCGAATTCAAATCTTGGTCAATAAAAAAAAAAAAAAGAAGAAAGAAAGAACAACCATAAGCCAAGTTAGGTCCAGGAGATAGATGCCAATAACTTGGAAATATTAATGCTATAATCTGGTTAAGTGAGTGATGTATGGAATCATGAAAGGCTGACCACAATAGGCATCCATGAAAAATTAACTTTTATCGTATATCAATTAAAACCAAAACTATGGATAATTAAAATATATAAATAATTCATGTTTGGGTATATGTCAGAAGGGTGCAAGGCACAGAAAGTCTCCAAAAAGTAAAAAAAGAAAAAGATATTTAGTTTTAGGGCTGACTTTACACTTCCTTACTAAATAGAATTCATTGATATTTTCAGGATTTCTAGAATTATACCAATTCTTTTTTTACATGGTTCTAAATATATGCATCTATTCCCTAGTTATGGTAAACCAGATATCTTATTGTTAAAGACAGGAGTGAATATCCACAATTTCAAGTTATTTTGACATATTCTTACTTAGAGGTCAATCTATCCTGAAATTTAGTATTATCTTTCAGTTGGATGTCCAACCATACAGGCACTATACTTTCTATATGTAATGGATGATTTGAAGTACTTTCAAGTTGCTATCTTGCCAGACAGGCAATGCACTTCTATCATAACTGGTCTGAAGCACTTTCAAGTTAGTTTCCAGACACATAGGCAATGCACTTCTATCTGATTTTAAGCATGTTCAGGTTGCTATCCAAAGTAGATCTTATCTCCAGTAAATTAAGCAGTTGTTACAATGTATCCCTTATCAAAATCCAGCTATTAAAGCATTGTAGTTAAATAATGAATATAGGATTGCAACCGCTATTTTAAATAGAGAAATAGATAATGAAACATGGAAAAAATATGAGACCAGAACATCAGAGAAATAAAACCATAAAATAATGATACTTTTAGAACATTATCACAATCTTTATAAATAAGTACAAGCCACACATACCACCAACATGTTTCAGAGGATATAAATAATTTTGCATATGCATTCACATATGGTAGGAATGCCCTGAAATTCAAACATTCTGGAAGACAGAACCAGAAATAATAATAAATATAATAATGCTGCTAAATGGGCATTTTGAAGGTAATAAGGCGAGATAGACAAAAAAATTGTTATATAGATGTTAACTGAGGCTAAAACTGTAATAGCAGCTCGCTGACTGCAAAAACACCAATCAATAACCTACTAAAACAAAGTTTGCCAAAAATTCTGAATGAAGAACATTTCTTATGCTATGTTGGAGCATTTGGAAACTATGGGCATAATAATTTAGATATAATAACATTTTGGTAATCATTTTTTTAGAGATCGAAGAGTGATTTTTTAAGAAAATAGGTTTAAAAATTATTATAGATTGCCATACAGTCTTATGCATTTCAAGTCTCTTATGGCCTCATTCAATTGCTGCAATTTTGAGATCCGGGGTCGCAAGTAGACGTCGCAAGCTACTTTGCTATTCAATTGCCTTCCGTTTGCAGGCTCCAATCGAGTTACGTGCTTTGAGCTGTGATTTCTAGCAATTTGTCAAATCGCAAGTTACTTCCCTCAAAGCCTTTGAACTTTCACGGCCACAAGAGTTGCGATCGCTAAAATTGCAAATCGCTATTCAATTGCTCAGATTCTCCCTCGCTAACACTCGGTCAAGCCCGCAAATGGCTAAATTCTAACCACAGGTTAATGGTACCAAGGAGATCTCGCAAAGGGCTTAATGACAAATTGGAGCACTTTAAAAGCAAATAAAAATGCAATATAATACTTTTATTAAGAGTGAAAGCGATGTTAGGTCTCAAACTCGCAAATCGGCATAAATAATTACTTTATTTCATGATCAATTTTCATCCAAAGTCCTACGGGCTTCCACCTCCAAGCCCGTAGGACTTTGGAATCCAATTTCCACATTAAATTGACTTCCTACTGGCTTGAATAACGAGATACGGGCTTGGAGGTCATTCAAGCTGGTAGGACTTTGGACAAAAATTAAACATGAAATAAAGTATTTTATTTTGGCGATGTGCCAGCTTGAGAATGTTGTGCTTTTAATTTTAATGTCACCCATTGTATTCCCCATCATTTACAGTGCTGTATTGATTTTATATTTGCATTTAAAGTGTTCCAATTTTTCGTGCTTGAACCACGAGTTACGGGCTTGCGTCCACGATCATGTTCAAGCCTGCAAATACTACTGTCAAGAGCATGGTTTCTGATTCTCGCAACTTGCACCTACTTTGCGGGCCCGGCCAATTGAATAGCACTTTAAATCGGGCTCGCAGCAGGCCCGCAAAAGTAAGTCCTACTTTTTTGGACTTAACAATCTCAAATTGAATGAGACTCCTAGTGCTTACTCATTGATCAGATAGATGAAAGAAGTGAAAAGGGCAAAGCACTTTCTCTTCTCTAATATGTTCTTACCTATTCAGTATTAAGATATTTTTATCTATAAACTTAATTTGCAAGCATAAACATATTTTTGTAATTTTATTTTATCTAAGTTGTATAAAATATTTTCATTATTTTAATCATTATTTTAATTTCTTTTTAAGGTCTTTCTGTGGTGGTGTTTATGATTTTAAATGTTCTGTCTTAATTGTAGTTGGTGAAAAGTCAACAGCACTTATAGGAGTGCTATTGTAAAATAGCAAATTGCACATCCAGCTCGATGCATTCAATCTAAAAAAAAGAAAACACTTTCAAATTATACATTAAATGCATTTTGTAATTGTTATACATTATTGCAATAATTATGCTGCTTTCTTTGTTTAAAGTATTTTCAACAAGCAATTAACCTTTTTCTGCATGTAAATTTGTTATCTATTTGTATGTAACTTTGAATAGAATTGTTGAGTTTTAATTGTTAGACTCTGTCAGTTATAAAACTGGGTTTAATTAGTTTATATTGTGTAAAGGTCAAGGTTAATGCATTAATTCATTCATATTTTTGCCACAAATGAAACTGAAAAACTCTTTAAATGACAATACCTTTTGTTCAATACACGACTGACATTACTCA
This sequence comes from Discoglossus pictus, assembly GCA_027410445.1. Taxonomy (NCBI): domain Eukaryota; kingdom Metazoa; phylum Chordata; class Amphibia; order Anura; family Alytidae; genus Discoglossus; species Discoglossus pictus. Next base: position 180,624,824 of record CM050170.1, on the reverse strand, counting down.
GTCATAAAAGCAAAGCCCTAGTTGACTCATTGGTTTTCATGTTTGATTCTTGGACATGTTCGGTTTTACGTCTCCTAATAAATATTAAACAGTCGCCCAAACTTCAAGACATTGGAATGCAAATGTAGTGCCTTATAAAGTAATTTAATTGTCAGCTTAACATTGTTTAACAATAACTCATCGATGTATTAAAGGGTTATCTCTTCCAATAATAAAGAATACATTAATTTACAGGAGGTATAGAGTTTGGTAAATTATCCTAACGAACATCTTATTTATCTGGCTCCTGAACAGTTCTTATTTACTAAATGACACAAGCAACTGTTTTACAATAAAAAACAGCATTCACAATGTTTCTACCCGGTCAAGTCAAGGCAACCAAGAGGTCCACCTGTAGCCTCTTTGTTCAGCTATCAGATAGTGTGGAATTTCAAATTTGGGACAAGGACATCCTATGTTTCTGCTCACAAATCCTATAATACCCCCCCCCCCCCCCCCCCCCCGCACCCTGCTGGGCTGATTTTTTGGAGTAAGCATGTACTTCCCTCACTTTAGATTCACTATAGAAACTTATTGTAAACAGTAGCCTCACCCATACAAAATGAGACATAATGATAAATAACATATGTCATTTGAGTTCAGGGGAGTAACAAATAGCTAAACTATATGGCCAAAAATAAGAGTGTCATAGCTCGATCTTGGTCCCCACTCCCAGACACCCAGAGCAGCCATTCACTAAAGCCTCTTCAAAATGTTGATCTCTCTGGTTCAAATGTTTATTAAAATACCTTTGTAATAAACCTATTCCTATTAAAACTTGTTTACATTATTTTCAGGTTTAGAACACTTATTTACACCTCTCTTTGATATTCCATGAAGTACTGGACAGGTAAGGAATCCAATAAATAATGTTATTAACACTGGAGAAGGCACTGTCCTAAATTGGTTGGTTATAGAACTGGGGGGTTGTGTTTTGTGATATCTGTAAAATGCGTCTGAGGAATAATAAAATGTTCAGTCTGCTTGTACTAAGCAACGGTACAGGTGTTGTTATTGTGTCCAAGATTTTGCTGGGGATGATTAGATCGTGAACACAAAAAAGACACGGCCTAGAGAGAGTGAGCAAGGTCCCCCAAATCTTAGGGTTGTTACAATATGCTACAATTAAGATATCATTATATTTAGTATATAATACGGTTGGTGGAATTGTTGTTCCCAAACTAAATCTTGAGGAAAAAATAATTCATTGTATGTATATGTGAAAATATATACATACTAATGGATGACAAAAATATATAATGGGGGTTATTAAACTGCAGCCCTCCATGAAATGAGACACTTTAGCATTTCCGGATATTATTTATGAAATCTAATTAATTGGACTACAGTTGTACTCAAATATGATGTCCTGAAAATTCTGTATTAAATGATTGGCATCAAACAACTCTGATGTAGATTCTCATGATTTTGAACTGACATACATTGAAGCTCTTTGTAATTATGAATATGATTGTGTTTCAGGGGTGTAGGAGAATAATTATGGGGGGATACATCTCATTGTATATACATACATACAAACACATACAAATCTGGGGGAATTTGTCCCCCGCATCTGCCCAGTTCCTAACCCATGATTTGTTTCTTATAGTTTTAAACTATCTAATTTTGTTTTAATTCTGTATAATTGTTTTTAATAACCCCATATACACACAAAGGTTAGAGGCCTCTCTCTAGAGAGACATCACTGGCAACATGTTTATCTTAAGGAATCTCTTTTAAAAGTTGGAAAAATCCCATAAGACCCTGCCAAGTTGGAAAAAAGTTCCCAGGGAAATATAAATGTTGAAAAGCTGTAATAAAGCTGTTGAGGAACCTCTCATAATAGTGAATGTAGTCCAATGTTTACACAGAATAGCCAATCAAATGTTTAATTAAAATTGTTCACATGGGGCCTCATTCAAATCGGGGGCCGTAATCGGCCGCAAGTCTGAGATTCCTTGCGATTGGGTTACGGCCCCGCGTATCGCTACATCTACGTTGCTATTCAATTGGGCGGCGCCCTTTACGGACAATCGCAAACCATGCTATCGGCAGAAAGCACTTCCGTGCTTGAACAGGATCACGGCCACAAGGCCGTAACTCATGTTTCAAGCCCGCAAACTTGTGTTGAAATGTAAATGCAAATATATATAATTTAAGACAGCACTGTAAAGGACTGTAAATTATGGGGTACACAATGGGTGACATGAGAATTAGAGACACAACATTCTCAAGCTGGTACATTGAAACAATACAATACTTGATTTCATGTTTGATTCATGTCCAAAGTCCTACGGGCTTGAATAACGAGTTACGGGCTTGGATGTACTTCAAGCCCCTAGGACTTTGGATGGAAATTAAATGTGAAATCAAGTGTTGTATTGTGGCGGTATGCCAGCTTGAGAATGTTGTGTCTTTAATCCTCTTGTCACCCATAATGTTCCCCAGGTCATTAGCAGAGTGAAGGAGCTCCTCACTCCTTATGTTCCAATCCATGCTTAACCATGGGCAGAATCTCTACACAAATCTTTGGGTTTTGATCTTTAATGTATGCAGCCCCAAGATTCTGGAACTCTCTCTACCATGCTCAATAAGAGAGGCCCCTAATTTGAACATTTTCAAAAAGAGACTGAAGACCACTAACTTCAACCAGGTCTTCCAATAAGTTACAACTTTCTCTTTTTTTTTATTCCTCTCCTAAGCACTTTGAGTCACTTCTGGAAGAAAGGGATATATTATTATTATTATTATTATTATTATTATTATTATTATTATTATTATCATCATCATAATTAGTAGTAGTAGAAATATAACTTTTACACAAGAAATCCAGGTCCAAATGCTCTCTGCTTTTCAAACTAGTTCTTTTTTTAGTAAGAATCCATGTGGCCAGTTCCCAGCCAGTGGCAGTGGTTTATACTTAATCATCCTGCGATGAAGTGGAATAGGTACCTCCTTGAGATTTTTAGTGTAAAAGAGATCTGAAAGGGTGTGGAGGTGACTTCCTTTTTCGGATAGTTTTAAAGTCAGATTCCCCTTCTGGATCACTACTTTATTATGGTGAAAGGACTTGTGTACCTCAATGAAGCTATGAGCTATACCATGTAGAATCACCCAAGATGGGCAGGTCATTGCGGAAAGATCAGACAAATTGCAGTCTACAGGAGAAGGAGCTGAGAACCACTCCAGTATCTGTGCCATGAAAAACATATGGATAAGCACAACCAGAAACACAGACAGACGTGCCTGCTGTACTGTGTCCCTATGTTCGTCGAAAGTCAAAAAATGTTATGCCGATTCCTCTACTCTTTATAATTTTGTTTATTCATTGGAGAAAAAACATAGAGCTTCTTTAAGAGTCTTGGTGATTCAGCAGTGAATTAGTTAATGCAAAATGTATTTTACCTAGACTAATAGAAGTGCACCTTATGTTTGCTGCAGATGTGCAAGTCTGCACATGTATAATAGTAAAATGTCAAAGAACTAATTCTGAACAAAACATATGTACAGCAAAGCGCAAGATCTAAGTAGAAAGAAAAGCAAGTAAAATTTAATAGTGTATTTAGGTCAAAAGGTCCTTGCCGCTTAGTAACTTTCCATGTCCACGAGAATTAAACTCAGAAGCTGCCTATTCAAAAAACTCCAGCCTATCAACTTATTACTTTGCTGTTAAAAATATCAGCTGGGTTTTCTGAGTATATAAATATTCTTTATGATTTATTTTTCATGTTTTTTTAATTAAAGATTATTATTTTTTTTTTGCTTTTGGATTACATTACATCTGTTCACTGTTTTCAGAAGCAGTAGGGTAAAATTATCCCATTGTTATGGATGTTAAATATATTCATCCTTACACTGCTACTGATTTTTATTTATCATTTGTTGTAAGGAACTAACAAAAACTCTTAATTTGAAAAGGGCAGATTTTAATGGGCTAAGGGCAGCAATGCAACGTATAGACTGGGACAAAGAACACAGCGGTACAAATACTGAAAATAAATGGACAACATTCAAATCATTACTAAATATACATACATATACCGTGTGAAAATAAAAGGAATAGGAGTAAATCACATCCCATGTGACTTAACAATGATTTAAAGATCATGATAAGTAAAAAAAAAACATGCATTTAAACTATACAAGAAAGAGGGAACAGAGGCAGCTTTATGTGACTATAAGGAAATAAACAAGGCAGCAATAGGGCTATTAGACTGGCTGAAATAGATAATGAAAAGTTAGTTGCAAAGGAGAGTAAACTAACCCTAAAATATTTTTTTAAATATATTAATGGGAAGAAGGCCAGGAAGGAAACTATAGGAACATTACAATGTGACACAGGCCGTCTGATAATTAGTGTCCAGGAAAATGTGGATGAGCTGAATAAGTTATTTTCTCCTGTATACAGGTACCAGTCTTATGGACACTGAAACAAAATGGGGCACCACTACCTTAACCAAATAATTGGTACTGAGGGAACTGGCATTTGTAATAGCCAAACCATTATATTAAATTTTTCAAGATTCACTTAACACAGGGCCGCTATCAGATGACTGGAGAAAAGCAGATGTGATACCTATATATAAGAAGGGAGCAAGAGCAAATCCGGGGAATTATAGACCTGTAAGCCTCACTTCTGTAGTGGGAAAGCTTTTAGAAGGGTTAATAAGGTATAGCATATAAGAATATTTCTATTTAAAATGGATTATAAGTAGGAGTCAACACAGATTTATGAGGTATAGTTCATGTCAAACAAATTTAATTTGTTTCTAGGAGGTTAGTAGGAACATGGATCAACGCAACTCAGTGCATGTAGTCTTTTGATATAGTGCCACATGGAGGACAATTGTGTAAGCTAAGGGATATTGGAATTGCAGTAAATGTCTGCTCATGGATTAAGAGCTGGCTAAATGACAAGCAAAGGTTTGTTTTAAATCAAACATATTCAGATTGGACTAATGTGGTAAGTGAGGTTCCTCAGGGCTAAGTATTAGGTCCTCTCCTTTTTAACTTATTCATAATGACTTAGAAGTAATGACATTTTAGAGCTGGAAAAAGTACAGAGAAGGGCAAAAAAATAATAGCTGGAATGGAGGGACTAAGCTGTAAAGAAGACTAACCTAATTAAATGTAATTTCTTTAGAAAAAAAGGCGCCTAAGAGGGGATATGAATGCATCCAGGGTCAATATAGGGATTTGTCAAGTGTACTTTTTGTGCCAAGAGGACATCCTTTGAGGTTAGAACAAAATAGATTCCACCTTAAAGAAAAAAATGGTACTTCACAGTAAGGGTGGTTAAACTGTGGAATTCTCTACCAAAGGAGGCGATGGCAGCAGATTCGGAAGATAACTTTGAAAAGGGATAATTAGAGAGGGAGTATTGATCCAGTGTCAGGGCTCAGGAAGGAATTTATGTTTTTTTCGCTTATGAGACAATTGGCAAATATTTCAATGGGTATTTTGTTTCTGTTTGCCTTCCTCTGGATCAATTAGTAATTAGAAATTAACAATTATTACCAGGTAATAAATCATCCACATATTATAATGACCAGAAGAGATCTAAACAGGTTGAACTTGATGGACTGAATGTCTTTATTCAACCTCAATTACTATGTAACTACTATGCAACTATATTACATGCAAGTTGGGGCGTGAGGTAATCACTTACATCAGATTTCCTGCTATCTATGGGTACAAGCACTTATCAGCAATAATATCTGCTTCTCTTATTTTTTATAAATGATACTGTAGTCATTTTGTTAGCTAATATATAATGTTCCTATGCAAACCCACTCACGTAGACTTTCAAAAAAGGCTTTTTGCAACTGTGGGAGAGTGTTATTCACAGTCTAAGGAGCTATCCAAATCCCTCAGATACTAAACCCCTCTGTAATGTGGGGAAAATGCATCAGGGCTGTTATGGTGCCCACAATAGCACTGCTGCAAGCCTATGATGCTGTGAGCTCTGTAGTCTGTGCAGGAGTCCTGAAAATGTAAACAACACTCCCTCCTCCCATACATATACATCAACTTCTTACCATGTCAAGGAAGGGAATACAATTATTAGTGATCGGCAGGCTATTTAAAACCCCTAAATCCAATGAGAACCCCCTCCTCCCATGTGATTAAAGGAATCCCCAGGTATTCCCATCCCCACTCACACCTGATCCCCACTACATATAACCATTTGGGTCTATTGAGACCCCCATGGCACCAAAACCTTAACCCCATGCCACAGAAGTCCTTCAAGGACCTCCATGAAAACTAAATGTTAACCCCTACTATAGGGGTCCCTAACTGACCCCATTGGCACACATAGTTAGCCCCAATGACACAGTGATCCTCAGTAAGTAGTCATGGAGGTCCTTGCAAGACCTCCATGGTATTTATAAACTAAGAAATATGCCATGGAAATCTGCAAGGACCTCAATGGCACCTATCCTACTGATTTATGGCTGTATAAGGTCCATCAAACAGAACATTCTAAGTCAATCAAAATCAAATTTCCCACACTAAAACAGCAGGGTGACATTTGAAAAATGATTCTGATTGGCTGAAATATGATGGACACCTATGTCAGCCAATAAGAAAAGTAATGTATTATTTGGCCGCAAAAGCCATATACAGTGGAGCTCCTTACTTAATTTTTTGTAATTAGTTTAATTAGTTTTCTTTTTTTGGAACCAGTTTTTTTTAATGAATGTAAGTTTAGCTTTATTTTTGAAGTGTGCTTTTTTTTACATAGCATGCCATGCCAACATTTGTGGTTAAGTTTAGGGCACCATTGGGTCTATGTAAACTCCCATTTAATTATGATCACAATTGTAGGTAGAGGGTATTTGCTGTACCATGGGGGCCATTATGTCCTTCAAATTCAACTAAGGGGTTATGGAGTATTCAGCATCAGATCTGAGGTTTGATTATTTTTCAGAAGCATGATTCTGACTCTGTGTACAGTGGTGAACAAGCTATGTGTGCAAAAAGAGTACACTGTACGCCATAGTGTGTTTTCCTTTTAAATATTTTTATAAAATTTTAATGGAGGTCCATTTATCATAATGGTCTGATTTATGAGTTAAATGAAACATGAGTTAAGAGTAGGGAAGAGGGTGGTGGTTGATAGCTGAGTCGGCCATCTCCCTGATATTGTCATCCAGATATAGAGAAGGTTCTCAATGGTGGATGTATTTACTTTGGACAAATAATCCTCTGAGCACAATATATCGGTTGACATCAGAGTAGGGTAATTCATAAGCAGACAAGAAGTTGTAGTGCACAGACTCAGAATACAAGACTTAGGGATGACACCTTTTTATTTCTAAGCAGTTGCTGAAAACTTTGGCCTCCAGAATACGCCTCCTGTAAAATCAGAGGAAACTCTTATTTGAAACACCAGGAGCTTTGTCTCCACTACTTAAACATGTGTCCCATGTATATAACCATTGGGGCCATGGGGACCCTGATGGGGTTGATGTGCCCACCACTCCAAAGCACAAAGGGTTGGAGAGAGCCTAATGATCCCACTGGGTATTGGGGGTCTTGGAGGATACCCAAGCTCATATGGGGAGAGGTTATAAACCCCCACATTCGTTTTATTAATATTTATCCCTATAATCCAGACAGTAGTTTATCCTTAATTGAGTCATATTTAAACAATCAAGGGCAAAATCTGATACAATTGAGATACTGTTGTTGTTTAGTTGTGCAGTAAAGTCCCACTCTCCATGACCCGATAGACAGCAACCCTCAAGGCATATCTGTCATCCAATGCCCCTCTGTGCTCCTTCAAGCTTATGTTCATTGCTTAAGTGACTACAAATATCCATCTCTGCCTCTGACACCCCCTTCTCTGTGTGTCTTCAATCTTTCCCAGCATCATAGTCTTCTCTAGGGAATCCTGTCTTCTGATATTTGAGCTTTAGCCTCATGATCCAGTGAATAGTTTGGCTTGATTTTCTGTAGTGTTGGTTGATTGGATCTACTTGCAATCCATGGGGCTCTAAGCAGTTTCCTCAAGCACCACAATTCTAAGGCATCAATTGTACGGCACTAGCCTTCTTTATGGTTCAACTATCACATCCGTATGATACTACTGGGAATACCATAGTTCTAACTATGCGGACCTTTATAATATATTTGCTTTTTACCTCCCAGATGCAAATGTCTTTTAATTTCATTTTCTGCTGAGGTCTTGGGTCCTAGAAAAATATAATCTGTCACTGCCTCCACTTCTTCTCCACTTCTTCCCCATCTATTTACCCATACAGAAACTGAGATTGCGGTTTGCCATGATTTTTTGTCTTTTTAACGGTGAGCAGCAAACCACTATATATTAGTATCTTCATAATATTGGATTTTAGCCATCCAGGCTTCTCAGAGATTTTCCGTCTTTACTGGGGGATTGAAGATACCTTTTGGAAAATTTTGATCACTCAGAAAGAGTTCCAGGTAATTTAAAAGAGCTCAGATATCAATCTGGAAGCAATGTGTAAGACATTTTGGAAATAGTTAGGGCACAGTCTCTTGGGAATTACAATACTACAGATATTTCATGCATTTGGATGGTATTTCTCTGGGGTTTTATTGAAGGGTGTGATGTGATAGCTGGGTAGTGTTTTCTAAGTGAACAACTTATGGGAGCCATAATATCCAGTACTAGAGTAAAGTTGTATCTACAGACTTGGTTGTAAAATGCATACTGTATATTTGAGATACTACCATTTTTTGTTTTTGCTCCATCATTGATCAAAAAACCAAAACATTAACATATTATGAACATTAATATGAATATATGCTAAATGTATGGTGTTATGAAAGGGGTGTGTTTCTATCTATACCCACATTGCCCTGGCAATAGGCCAGTAAGGAAAAAAAAGGACTAATTAATGTAATGATGAGAAACTGAATTAGAAATACATGGTATATGATCATTTGGAAATTTGGAAGCTATGGACTAATTACATTTTACAAAGTGATTACATTTTAGCCCATACCTCATCATTTCCCAGTCCTTCCCTGTATTGTAAATCACCTTCCTTTTAACTGTCCATGGGACAGGTCCCTTCCCAGAGCTTGCCTGTTGATTGTGGTAAATTTGAACACTATAAATAGTTCAGTAGGTCCCTGTTAGGTGAGAACTAGATATTAATTCAAAATGATGAATGGGACCATTAGCAAAACACAGATACCATTATAATATAAAAAAGTCCATAAAGGTTTTCAAATTCCAGAAGTCCTGTACAAGATCTATCAAAATGCAGTATTTTATGTGTTATTGTTACTTAGTTATATACAAATTTGATGTATTTATTATTTTACATATTTTGGTACTAATACCTATTTAACACTATGTAAAGTTTTCCTGATCAAATACTTACAAATAACTTAAATCCTTAGTATAAAAATACTAAACAAGACCATAATACCTAAAGAAAGAAAGCATACATATTTACATTTACTTGGGGCAGAAAAAGATCAAGTGAAAATTGCACCACCACAGCAGATAAAAGTATAATCAAACATAGATTTACTCAAATATAAATATATTTATTCAGATTTGGTAACATCTTTGGATATATGTTTACCCTCTGAGGTGGTGTGTTTTTCTTTTTGTCTTTTTCTGCTTTGGAATTTTTAAACGGGAGCCAAGTGTATCCCCATTGCCAGACAAGGCAGTATCACTTCTGAATTTTAAGATTTCACATGTGTGCATGTAATTGAAATATTTCTTTGGAAATATATACACTTTGTGCTCTGGTTTATTGTTCTATATAGATTTGTTTTTAACTACCTAGATTGATCTATTTATCTCTCTCTCTCTCTCTATACATATATATATATATATATATATATATATATAGCAAACATCAAGAGTACATTTTGGCCTGTAATTTATGCCCTTCATGGGTGAGGTTGCAAAGCAATTTGAGGAACCAAATCAGGTTATACAAAGCTTTAAATCAGAAGTTCAATGCTTGTATCAGTCCATGTTCAGAAACAATACCACAATCATGGTCAAGCACTGAAGGCAAGCTGGCAATGCTGCAGACAGCTATACAGCAGCAGAAACCGGAAAAATGGGGGTCCCAGAAGGCATGAACCAGCACACATAGATGGACATGATAGCTGTGACAGACCACAACAAAAGGTACAGGTAACACTCTTGTTAGTCAGGAACAGCAGAGATGCAGAACACAGGCGGAACTCCAACCAGACAGGAACAGGAGCAACAGCACAGGACACCACTGCTGCAACATAGACCCAGAATGGCAAAAATATTTGCAGTGGAAAAAGAGTCCTTTTTTTATTATTCATTATTACTTTTATTTGTAATGCGCAAACATATTCCTTAGCATTATACAGGGGAAAAGAACAAGGAAAAATATAATTTTAACAAACTGCATACAGTGGAGGGCCCTGTTTTGAGCTTAGAATCTTTGTAGAAATCTTTTTTCCCAAAGTACTCTACAAGATTGAAAACTCTCTACTTACAATCTAAAGGATAACTGGCACTTTGGAAAGATCTCAGCCAGATCATAAAGGACTTACTAGATTTAGATTTATTATTTCACAGACAGAAAAATATCACTGTATCAGGTGCTCTTGTGTCATGAGATCTTTATTTTTTCTGTATATTATACTCCCATGAGCAACAAAAATATATATTTTTCTACATATTGAAACATTTTATTTTTCTGGAGAACCTCTCCATTTGTATATTATCCAAAGGGGCATCCATGATATGTTTTGAATGTATGTATATGTACTGTATATTATGTATATATATATATATATATATATATATATATATATATATATATATATGTATGTTTATATATATATATATATTTTTATATATATACATATATTTATTTATATATATATATATATATATATATATATATATATACATATATATACATATATTTATATATATATACATATATATATATATACATATATATACATATATTTATATATATATATATATATATATATATATAAATATATATACATATATATATATATATATACATATATACATATATACATATATTTTTAGATATATATATATATATATATATATATATATAGTATATCTTACTCATTGAATTACTCTGAATTACAAATTTTCAAAGAAATTTTCCATAAAATTGCATCAGAACTACACTATTTTATATTTTGGAAAAACACTGTTAATGGTACACCTCATTATTTTATGCAGTAGTGCATTCTGTAATTAAGCTGTTTACTCTAAATTTGTAAATGGCTAATTATATCATAAATTGTGAAACATCTGTTTAACACCAGGTATGTGCAAAGAAGTAATTCAATTTCAATGCTAACGTATATTGATAATTAGATTGGCAGTTGGCACCTCAAATTTGCACAATAAGCCACATTTTATGAAACTAAACAACTGTCCAGCTGACAGCATATGGTAAAAATAGAGATATGTTGAAATATCTATTAGTCATGTAGCATTTTTTCAGAATCTCTGTTTGTCCATATTTTTGTTTGTGAGGACATGTATGAAGTACTGTATGTTTGCTAGCATAATATGAAAAAGTAATACGATAAAAAAGTAAAAAGGTAACATTTCTTGGTAGACAGAAGCAAGAATACCGACCTGCAAAAGCTCAAAGTTGATTGTATATATTAGAGTATGTAGGTCGTAAGGTCATTTGCTCTGTGTAGCAAGTTTCCACATCTGTAAGTAATTTCACCAGATTTTATTTCCTTAGAATAAAAACAGCTCATCATCTTACCCTTCTTAACAAAGAATATTTTGGAATTTTGTAAATTGCTAATAACTTATGTTTGTATTTAATGATTTTATTTTTTTAATGTGAAATGTCTTTTCTAAACTTTGACTGTAAAATTGAAATATATTTATGATTAATATATTTTCCACCTGCTTTAATTTTGGACAACTAAAGTTCCATATTAACACTATGATGTTCTGAAGAAATACATTTATAATTGAGGAAAATGTTTTAAGAAAGAAAAATATGTAAATAACATTAACATACTGCACGCATGTACCTGATTTAGGGGGATAGTCCTTCTTTTCAGGGGAAATCCCTATCTCCCGCTTAGACTCCCAAAAATGCCTCTTTTGAATGAAAATCAAATATTTATCGTCAAAGCATTCCAGCCTTGATGTTTGGCTTGGCTTCGCGAACGAGATTTAAAAGGGATGTTTTCCACATCTGCGGGCTCTCTGGTGGCTGAGGAGGCCAATGCAGGACAGGCAGACTCGACCTCAGTGGTTACACAGGAAGGCTTGCTCGAGTTTGGGTGGTGCAGTGATTTTTCCTCTGTCTCTTTTTGTCCTCAAGATCAGCCCTGCATGCTCTCTCGAAAGAGGAGTTGAAAGAGGAGTCAACCTGGCATTAGTTTCAGGCCTTATGGGCTAAAGCTAAAGCCATCCAATGTGACAGACATCAAGGGACTGTTTCAATGAGTCCTTGTACCCCTTCCTCGGTCCTCCTCTGTCACTATTACCAGTGGTGAGCTCACCATATAGGCCTGATAATATCCCACTATCTCCTTTTTCTAATCTTGATTTCTCTCGAAGTCTATGAGAAGAATAGATACCTGTAATGTCAGTTCTACAGAATATATGTGTATATGGAACTGTTTGCACATGTTAAAGGACCAAAAGAAAAGAGGCATTTGTCAAGTACATATCAAACTATCAATATTAGAAGCTGGGTAAGCCATGGACATTTCATTTTGGGCGGAAATCTGAATTTGTGTTTGTGTTTATGAGTACAGGAATCCATTTTGTGTTTGTTACATCACTTCCTCAGAGCTTTGTTATAATGGGGTGTGTTTTGGATCAGTGGAGGGAGGGATGGGAAAGGAGGAAACAGAGAGCTTGTGTTAAGATAATTTAATACAACTTAATACCATAGCCACCCTACCCCCTCGCTTGCCCAGTAGCAGACTCCTTGCTCCAGGAAATGCAGCCATATCTCTCCAGAAATATAAAAATCTCTCCCACAAACAATGTCTGCCTATTTATCACGATTTCCCCAATGGCTCAGTGGAGCCGTCAACATTTATTTTTTCTAGTTAATATCTAGCTGTATGACTTTTTCCCCTCTTACTTGTTCTTAGTTAGACTGAAGGTTTTCAAACATATATTTTTTTTCATTGTGCAGTGCATTAAGTGCATGTTTCTCTAAAATGTAGTTTACCGATCATATTAATGGTGGTAACACTGCCTAATAGTGCATAGTTCTTCAATAATTTAAGTAGCTCTATTTGCCCATGTGAAATGCTTTAATGTCATATTTATTATATTCTGTGTTCAGTTACCATCTATAAAGTGTCCACTATCTATGCATTTATTATTATTATTATCGTTTATTTGTAGCACGCCAACATATTCCGTAGCGCTATACATAAGTTAAGTTACAGGCAAGTTAAAGATTCATACATTGCAAAGAGTGGAGAGCCCTGTCTTTGAGCTTGGAATCCAGTGTCCATAGCGCTTTCCCTAAAGCACCACGCAGGATTGAAACTCGCAGACTTACAATTTATCTGTGTTTTCAAGTGGAACAGAGCCTTGGGATAACACAGACACAGCTTATATATCTCCACAAAAATATTTTTGAATCCTTATATAAGATGCTTTTGCAACAAATGTAGGACCTCCTAACTCTAGTTTGTGTGTGTAATTACAGCACCAGCTGAGTTATGGAGCTCGATGGATAAATTAAACATTTCAGAAGGATGTCTGACTTTGCTACTAATGCATATTGTACAGGAATACTTGTTTTCCCCTATGTATATATGACCTTCTGACACATACAGCTTTATTTAATTGCGATTTGGCCAATTGAATAGGGCTCTATATAAGCACAGAGCATATTTTTTTTAGATAAGTGTTTAGTTACTGAACTTCTATCCAAAAGCAAGGTCTTCACTAAATTAAAACTTCTGTAAAAAATATGTTCTGTGCTTATATGGGGCCCCATTCAATTGGCCAAATCACAATTTAATAAGGCTGATAGACAATAATCTGTATTGCATTCAAACCGTCCTTCTTATCGTTTTTTAATTATTGCATGTTTCCTAACAAAAATTATATTTGAGGTCTACTTATTTATTTGCTATTAGCATACTTTCATTAGTAAAGTGCCACACATTAAGGAGGCGTGTAATAAATAAATGCTGTGAATTCTAATTAAAGGACAAGCAAAAGCTCTGTGCAAGCCACTTATGTGTGAAATATAATGAACCACATATTACTGGTTTATCATTATACCCATTATGGAAAATAAAATTAACCTCACATTAAAGTAGTTAGAATAATACTAGACCAGTACATATATATATAACGAGGAATATATTAACAAATAGAGATTATTTTAAGATACATTTCTGTTTCTCTAGCTCATTATAATGAAAATACCAGTCTAATTTTATAACCCAACACAGCAATTATTGACTGGTTTTATTTTCAAAGTCCCGCGTGGCTGGTGTTGTTGGTGTTTGTTACTGTCTTCGATGTTGTGTATTTTCTAAGTTCTGCGTGACTGGCGTTGTTCGTGTATGTGTTACTGTCTTCGCGTCATCTATTTTCTAAGTTCTGCATGCCTGGCATTGCTGAGCCTTGTTTTTATCCTGTTTCAGATTTTTTACGTTTTTTCGTCCGCCATTTTTTCCCCTTGTTTAGCCGATTTTCAAGTGTCGAAAAATGCAAAATATGGCTCCAATTAGTGTGCAACTTCACTCCCAGGCTTCTTGGCTCTCCCCCCTGTGCTGTGTGTGTTATTATTATTTTTTGTGTTTTTTTCTGTGTTTTCGAGTTACGCGTTTAAATCAACTGCGTGCCTCTCGCTCAAACCAGCCTGCGTGCCTCAACTGCTTGCCTTGTGAGGTTCGCAGTGCAATGGGTCCCTCAACTGCTTGCCTTTCGAGGCTCGCAGTGCAATGAGCGCCTTTGCAGCCTAAGTCTTGCGAGGCTCGCAGTGCAATGTTCGGCGCTTATTGCAGCCTAAGTCATGCATGCATCAACTGCTCGCCTCACTTCGCGAGGCTCACAGTCGACTGCTCGTCTCGCTCGTCTTCGCGCGACCAACATCACAAACGTTTCGAACACTGACAACAATATATATGATTGTAGATAAAGTAAACAGTGGAATATGGCATAAGGCTGATATAATGACATAGGGTTAGAAAAATTATTTAATTCTAGTGATTTGAATAGATATGGTAAGGTGGAATCTCAGAAACCTATGCAGCCTAAAATATTCAGGCATGACCTGTACTTTGGGAATCCTAGTAAGGAAAAGCAAGTAGAAACTAGGTCAGATGAGCTCAATCTGAGAATGAACAAACCTTAATGGTTCTGATCTATAGGCATAATTAGTTACCCAGAGAGCAGAACTCTTTAATCTAACTTGTACCCTTTCCAGGGAAAATACCCTGAAGAATATTAGTCTGATCTCACTCCAAAGAGTGATCCTACACTGAAATACCTGAAGATTCTTCCCTGAATGGAGAAATAACGAACATCAGAAGTAAATATTGGCCTGTAGTCCCTCATGAGTGAGATTAAGCTAATTTCCTTAACTCACAGTTAGCAAGCAGTCTCCATCTAGAGGCTTAAACTCAAGGGTCCTTTTCCTACATGCAGAAACAAGTTTTGAAAAAATATATTGTGTGAAAATTAATGAAATGGGGCTATAAGATTGGTTATTTGATTAAACTGTCACTATAAATGTCAGATTCTTCTTTTTTCTTCTAGTACATAAAATTATAAGGGCAGAGTAGCACTAATGTACTACTTACACCTTCAGCTTGTTTTAGGATAGTGCCCACATTTCTGTAAATAGCTAATTTAATAACCAGTTTATTATCGCTGTTTAATTTGCTTTGGATAATTCTCTACAAGGATGTACCATATCTGAGCTTGAATACATGACTTCTGTATTCTGAAACTAGACCCTTTAGAAACGAGACTTCTGTATAGACCCCAATGGGTCATACCTATCTCCGTGGGGGTCCTTTTGGCACCCCATAGCACCTAAAATTAAACCACTACCATGGCCGTCCCTTGTAGATTACCATGGTGCGCCATGAAGGTCCATAAGGACTCCCATAGTCCTTAACAACACCCACCAAGCTACCTACAATAAACTGAGTATGCAAAATAAAAAAAGGAAATCAATCTGAAAAATACAGAAATAAGAAAATATCACAGATAAAAAAAGTTTACAGAAAAAAAAAAAAAAAATTATAAAATAAATTATAGATGAAAAAATATAAAACACAAAAAAAACCTATTAATCCTGCTGTGGGAAAAAGGGTTACATTTTAAATTACCATCGATGGATGATCTTCTGGGGACAATCAGCGATGCCCTGATTCTCAGTCCTCCTAGGGGAGCCATGTAGTCGAGCACTCTATATATGAAATGACAATTTACAATATTGAGTTGTTTTTACCTCTTTCTTCTTGATTTCTTAAATCTAAAGTCACTCTCTTCTTCTATGTGCGGTCTCTATGTCATTCTTAGTGTCCTAGTACTTCTTAAAATTAAATGGACATTGAATGTGCATAAACAGACAACCGTACAAAATTGCATTAAAAACAAGGCTAATCGTATTTATGTATAAATTCATTTATTTATTCATTTATTTAAATTGTAAACAAACTTAAGTTAAATATGTTCTAAATAGCATATTGGGATGTTATGGGAGTGTTTTACTCCTCACATACCAAAAGGAGAGTCAAGTAGGCAGCAGAACAGTGAGATGCCCTGGTTTGAACCAGTTGATAGCTACTACTTGATTCTGCTCTGTTTTAGTATTAAAGTCCACTTAAGCATTGCTGAGACCCTTGGTGGACCAATTCTAAATTGACAAGGGTATTCAGGGGCCACTTAATGACATTTCTGAATGTTAACATATGTAATTTCCTGTGCTATAATTTAGCATAGCATGTGCACTTATAATCAATAACAATTAGAAGCTAGACACTTCCATGGCCGGATTACCCATTAAGCCAACTAGGCAGCCACCCAGGCGCGCATCCCTGGGAGGGGCGCCACTTTTAAAAAAATTGGTTCCTGGCTTAAAAAAAATTAAATGTTGCAGTTCATAGACTGGCTAGTAGGGGGTAACCACCTAGAACAAAACAGGGAAGGGAACTTATACGTACAGAAAAGGCAAAAATGGGTCCATGCATACCTTGCGTACTCACTTGCAGGGGCTCCTCCACTTCACTGCTTAGGGGCTCCATAATGTTAGATACAGCCCTGGACACTTCAACACAATTTTTTTATGCATATTTTATTAATTGTGTTTCATATTATATCAAGTTCACAGATTAACAGTGATCTGGGGACCACAGTTTGGGAACATGTGCTCTGTTGTGTTTGGATTACACCCTCATTGTGCTGAGAGTAGTGAGACATCTTACTACATGCAATCTAGACAATGAGTAATTGATGTTTAATAAATATATTTGCTATTTAAAAATGTATGTTCGTTACCCACATATACATATTTAGAGGTAATAATGCATTGGTCTAATCAAGTGCGTGTGCCCCTCCAAAAACTCCAAACTATCATATGCACTCAGTCTTGTCTAGGATAAAGATAAAGAACCCATATAAAGACTAACCAAAAGTACTATTTAAAATGTATTTTTATTAAGTTACGGCGCACGTAACACCCCAACTTTATAAGGTGACGATCAGATTGAGACTTTTTTTCAGCACTAAGTGAACGCAGCTCAATTCTACTAAGTTATGGTGCCCTATCGTGTTCAAATTTCCCTCCAAGAGACCAAAATAGATTGTGCATAATCCATCCTGGGCTTTGCTTAAAGCTGCGTAAAACAGGCATATGCTTAAAATGAGCCATATTTGAAATGGTATTTGCAAAGCCTTTGTGAGCACATTTGCATGTCTCTGCCCAGGTTCCCAGAATGCAGTGGAGTGACTGTATTTCTCAGAATTCTGAGCAGGAAACAAGTTTTTTCCCTTGTTTTAGACTCTCAAATATGAACACAATTGTATTATTTATTTAGTGTACTACTGTACGTTGGAGGGCTTCTAACGCTTTTGTCTACCCTCCTAAATTCAATTTAAATAAATAAATATATATATATATATATATATATATATATATATACAGATAGATAGATAGATAGATAGATAGATAGATAGATAGATAGATAGATAGATAGATAGATAGATATTTCTAAAGCAGAATTGTTATTTTATAAAATAAAGGATACTATAAACATTTAATTTAATAGTATCTACAGTATATCTGTGCTTCTTTTTAAGCATTCACGTAGCTGTTGTATTATATATATACAGTATAGACTGAAATGTACTAAGACTGTTGCTTAAATTACCCAGAACTCTACATCTTCCTTGTGCACCAGTCATGCTATATTTTAGTTGCTATATTTGTAAGTGCAATATAAAGAAAACTTTGACTTTCTCTAGGACGTCTTTATGATGTCCTATAAATCACACAGTAAATAATTGGTAGAGCTTGGCTAGCTATCACCAGTATTACATATCCTCTTACAAAAAAAACATTTCAACATGGGCTCAGCTAAACGGTGGCAGACCAAGGAAGTAAAGATATCGCCACTTCTGGTAGATGAAGTCAAGTTGACTTTTAAGGTCTTTCCTCACGTATCATACCTTCATTCTTAGTGTTTTACCAAACCTATCACTACCTCTCCAGTTACATCCTCAAGTAGTAGCCTTCCAGCTTGCCATATTGTGTAATCAATCTCTAATGAGAGGAGCTGAAACCTCTTTCATGCAAACTGTCCCAGAGGCATTCAGGCTCTATTTTGACAACTTGGTTGTTTTTGTAGTCTTTAAAAGCATTCTAGCCTAAGAGTCTTGTCAATGATGTATTTAGACTTTATACTGCCTTGGGCTATTGCCATCTCCTTGTCTACTTCTTCTCCCTGGACCTATAACACACAATATTATTCAATATAGATGTGTATTCAAAAAAAGACAAAAAGTTAGATCGATAGACAGACAGATAGATAATTGATAGGTAGATAGATAGATAGATAGATAGATAGATAGAGTGATCGATCTAGGTAGTTTAAAAGAAATATGTAGTAAACCAGGCCAAAGTTGCAAAGGCACATACTGCATATTTGATTTCTCTTTTATATTGTGTGCCCATAACATCATTAGCACAATTACAGTTAACAGACGAGCTGTTTTTCTTGTTTTTCTGTTGTTATGTATATTTTGTAAAATTAACTTTTACCATTGACTTAAATAATCGTTTTTATCAAATCCACAATTTTGTCAAATTATGTACAATCTGTCGTCTACAGACTGGTTGTAAATAATTGCCAAGAAAAATTATTTTCAATCATGTTTCTAAAGATGTTTTTGATGTAAAACGACATTTTTGGTTTTGGCACATTTAGACATTCTAAACTTGATTTAATTTCATGTATGTGATGCCAAAAAAAGGCATATTCTACATAATGGAGGGGACACATGTGCAAACTATTAGTTAAAATTGAGGTTCTAAAATTGTAAGGTATTGTAGTCATAATGAAAGAAAATTCTGCAGCTTCTATTTTCCTTTTTAGGTTGGTTCATATTTTTTAACAAATGTAATATATTTAGAAAAGGTTACTTAAAGAATCAATACCTTTATTAATTGACTAGTAAATAAGTATATGAACAGGGCTGTGCACCTACAATCTGAGCAACGAACAGTCAAGGAATTAAAATGTGATAATCGATTTCATATCCAAAATCTATTAAAGGGAATGAATAGGTCGCTCACATAAATAAACATTCATATTTTTATTTACTCAGAGTTGTTCAGTCACGTTGGAATAGGGCAACCTTTGGAAACAGTGATCACAACACAGTCTCATTTGAGATTGAATTAAAAAAACAAAACTGTAAGGGGCCAACAAAAACTCTTAATTTTAAAAGGGCAGGTTTTAACGGTCTAAGGGCAGCAATACAACGTATAGACTGGGACAGAGAACTGGAAGGTAAAAATACTGAACATAAATGGACAACATTTAAATCCTTACTAAAAAAAACATACTTATCACCATATACCATGTGGGAATACAAGTAAAAGGAGTAAATCACATCCAATGTGGCTTAATGATTTAAAGATCAAGGTACAGAGCAAAAAACAGGCATTTAAATTATACAAACAATAGGGGACAGGGACTACAGGAGTACAAGGAAATCAACAAGGCAGCAAAAGGGCTATTAGACTGGCTAAAATAGAAAATGAATAATTAGTAGCAAAAGAGAGTAAGACTAACCCTAAAATATATTTTAAATATATTAATGGAATGAAGGCCAGGAAGGAATCTATCTGAACATTACAATGTGACACAGGACGTCTGATAATTAGTGACCAGGAAAAGCCAGATGAGCTCAATAGGTTATTTTCTTCGGTATATACAAGGGAGGTAACAGTGGTTGGGACACTGCTACATAATTGGGCTACACTACCTTGACCAAATAATTGATTAACACATGAAGAAATCCAAAAGTGGTTGGAAAGAATAAATGTTAATAAAGCCCAAGGTCCTGATGGTATACATCCAAGGGTATTGAGGTAACTGGGTTCTGTAATAGCCAAACCATTATATTTAATTTTTCAAGATTCACTCAATAAAGGGTCGCTACCAGTTGACTGGTGAAAAACAGAGGTGATACCTATATTCAAGGAGGGAGATAGAGCAAATCCGGGGAATTATAGACCAGTGAGCCTCACTTCTGTAGTGGAAAAGCTTTTAGAAGTGTTAATAAGGGATAATATACAAGAATATGTCTAGTTGAACAGGATTATAAGTAGGAGTCAACATGGATTTATGAGGGATAAGTCGTGTCAAACAAATCAAATTAGTTTCTATGAGGAGGTTAGTAGGAACCTGAATCAAGGCAACTCAGTGGATGTAGTCTTTTTGGATTTTGCAAAAGCTTTTATACAGTGCCATGTGGAAGACTATTGTGCAAACTAAGGGATACAGGAATTGCAGTAAATATCTGCTCATGGATTGAGAGCTGGCTAAAAGACAAGAAGCAAAGGGTTGTGGTAAATGGAACATACTCCGATAGGACTAATGTGGTATGTGGGGTTCCTCAGGGTTCAGTATTAGATCCTCTCCTTTTTAACATATTTATTAATGACTTAGAAGTGGTAGTGGTAGTGTCTCCATTTCTGCTGATGACACGATGTTGTGCAAGGTAATTAAATCAGATAATGATGTACTTTCCCTCCAAAGGGATTTACATAAATGGCAATGGCAGATGAGATTTAATACAAATAAATGTAAAGCTATACATCTGGGAAGGAAAAATAGCCATGCAATTTATAATCTTAATGGAGCAAATCTAGGGGTATCAGATATTGAAAGGGATTTGGGAGTGCTTGTTGAGAACGACCTTGGTAACAGCGCTCAATGCCAAGCAGCAGCTGCAAAAGCAAATAAAATATTAGCATGTATTAAGTAGGGTATAGAAGCAAGGGAAGCAAATATAATTATGTCACTGTACAAATGCCTAGTACGCCCTCATTTGGAATATGGAGTACAATTTTGGGCACCACTTCATAAAAAGGACATGTTAGAGAAGGGCAACAAAACTAATAAGGGGAATGGAGGGACTAAGTTATGAAGAAAGATTAACCAAATTAAACT
This sequence comes from Discoglossus pictus, assembly GCA_027410445.1. Taxonomy (NCBI): domain Eukaryota; kingdom Metazoa; phylum Chordata; class Amphibia; order Anura; family Alytidae; genus Discoglossus; species Discoglossus pictus. The sequence continues at coordinate 180,603,092 of CM050170.1, read as the reverse complement.
TATTTTCTCTAGAAAAAGAGGCGTCTAAGAGGAGATATGATTACCTTATATAAAATACATCCAGGGTCAGTATAAAGCTTTGTCAAATGTATTAACACGAGTATTAACACATTGCAATGGATGGACGGCCCTGTCTTTGAGCTTAGAATTCGGTGCCCAAAGTGCTTTCCCCAAAGCACTGTGCAAGATTGAAAACTTGCAAACTTACAATCTAATATCAATGGAATGTGCTAAGCACTCTTGAGAACAATATTAAAGAACCTAAACCTATTTGATTTTATACTCAATTCAGCCTTTAAAAGCGAAAATATCTCATAGAACATGCCAAAACATACTCTTAAAAGAAAAGAAACTCATGCTCAAATCAAGATCGCACGCTTACAGTCTATCTTTACTTTTTACTAGCTTGCCCAAGCTTGCCATAATTTTCCTCCCCAGAAGCAACAGTATTTTAATTTTATGGCTACAGTCACTATCTGCAGAGATCTTGGAAAAAAAAAATCTGTCACTGCCTCTACCTCTGCCCCATGTATTTGCCAGGAATTGAAATTGCTGTTTGACATGATCTTTGTCTTTTTAAGGTTGAGCAGTAGGCCAGTTCTTTTAATTCCTCACCACTTTCAGCTATCAAAGTAGTATCATCAACGTATCTGAGATTGTTGATATTTCTTCCAGCCATATTGATTTCAGTTTTGGAATCATCCAGTCCAGCCTTACGCATTATGTATACTGCATATAAGTTGAACAAATAAGGTGACAATATACAACCTTGTTGCACTCCTTTTCTGATCTTGAACCATTCTGTTGCCCATGTTCAGTTCTGACTGTGGCTTCTTGATCCACATACAGATTCCTCAGGAGGTGGATGAGATGATCTGATACTCCCATCTCTTTAAGAACATGCCAAAGACTAAGGCTTTAGAATAGTCTATGAAGCAGAAGTAAATGTTTTTATGGAACTATCTTGCTTTCTCTATTATCCAGTGGACATGGGCAAATTGATCTCTTGCGCCTCTTCTTCTGCGGAATCTGGCTTGCACATCTGGTTGTTCCTGGTCCATATATTGTTGGAGTCGAGCTTGTAGAATCTTAAGCATTACCTTGCTGGAATGTGAAATTAGTGCATATACATTTTAGATCTCACTTAAAGGATCACTGTACTATAACAATAGATACACTATAAAGTTCTTACTTTTATAGGTTTCTGGCCGATGTGCTGTACTTCTTAGCTCTGACCTGTTTGCATAAATTGATGGGGGTCAGCTGTAACAGAGTTTCTGCTGTGTGTTGTGGTGTAAATCAGATCTCACATCTACACTAGTTGGCTGTGGTTATCATAAAAGGAAATTAATCCTGATACAGATTGTGCACCTTAGTAGGGAATAACCCTACATATTACTTTAAAATATCTTCATAAAATATGTCAACAGCATTTCCAGTGTCAACTGGCAGTCATTTATAGGGATATATTCTTCTCTAGTTATAGTATTCCTTTTCTTTGACTAGTTAATCTAAAAGGTTTAAATGTGTCTCCTTTTAGCTATTATTAGAATGTACTAGCGAATTGCCCCTCAAATATGACAGCAATACAATTTTAAGGCTGGCAATGCTGTTTGCCACAAAAAGCAAGGCTTTCCCCCCCTCTACTTTATGGGCCTCACGGTGAGCGCTTTTGGCGCTCATCGCAAACCAAGCAATGTGCGGCTTTGCTGCTCATTGCAGACTTTGGCAAACCTGCAACTTGCAGGCCTCATTGCAAGCCTCTCCCCGTCTCTACTTTATGGGCCCTGCGATGAGAGACTTCGGCGGCGCTCATTACGAGCCTCCCCCCCTCTATTTTACGGGCCTTCAGCACTCATTGCGAGCCTATCCCCCCTCTACTTCGTTGCTCATTGTGGGCTTTGTAATCAGTGCCTTCCCCCCCCCCCTCTACTTTACGGGCCTCTCCCCCCTATATTCTACCTCCCCTGTGTCTCTTTCCCCCCACTCCCTCCCCAGTGTCTCTGTCCCCCCTCTCCCTCCCATGTGTCTCTATCCCCCCACTCCCTCCCCAGTGTCTCTTTCCCCCCACTTCCTCACCGGTGTCTCTGTACCCCTTCTCCCTCTCCTATGTCTCTTTACCATGCTCTCCCTCCCCTGTTTCTCTTGGAGCCAGTCTTGGTTAGATAGGACTCTCACTATAAAAACAATTTGAAGGGGTCTGTACAGAATTGATGAGTTTGTAACTTTTTAAAAACATTTATTCATGTGTTTCCGATCTTTAGATGCTTTTGAAACTACAATTTCAAACTCCTAAGAGAAAAGCCAATGGTCAAGGTGAAATCACATGATCCCTGGAAAGTTCAATTGACTTAGCCTGTTAGATCCTTGTTGTATCTTATTTGGTAAGGGGTTGGCTTCTATGTCAAATCCATGGTAAGTAGTGATGTAAGTAACGAACGGGCGAACATCGGCGAACAGCCATAGACTTCAATGGGCAGGCGAATTTCAAAACCCACAGGGACTCTTTCTGGCCACAATAGGGATGGGAAAGTTGTTTCAAGGGGACTAACACCTGGACTGTGGCATGCCGGAGGGGGATCCATGGCAAAACTCCCACGGAAAATTACATAGTTGATGCAGAGTCTGGGTTTAAGCCATAAAGGGCATAAATCACCTAACATTCCTAAATTGTTTGGAATAACATGCTTTAAAACATCAGGTATGATGTTGTATCGATCAGGTAGTGTAAGGGTTACACCCGCTTCACAGTAACAGACCAATCTCCCCGTTTAATGCACCGCAAACAACCGCAAACAGTCCCTTTGCACAACCGCAAACTCCCCATTTGCATAAGGTTGGATACCAAGCTAGCCATGTCCCGTTCCTTGTCCTCACTGATTTGATTGAAGGTATCTTCCTCCACCCAGCCACCAAGGGTCCCCGAAAGGTGACAACAAGCCCCCTGGGACGCCTGCTGTGTTTGGTCTTCCACCTCCTCAAAGCCACCTTCCTCCTCTGACTCCTCTTCTTCAGACTCCTCTCTCTGCGTTGCCTCTGTCTGCGTTATTATAAGGTATGTACTTAAGTAGTACTATTCCTATTAGGGGACGTGTATATGGCATTGATTTTTGGAACAGGGAGATGGAAAAAGATGCTTGGTCGGACCTCCTACTTCGAATTTGGGGCACTGCACGTGCAATGTAATGTGCCACCAGATAGGAGTGGTGTATTAAGTTGTACTATTTATTTCTATCAGTTTAATACCTGTTACGTCACCTTTCAGGGGACGTGTATATGGCATGGATTTTTGGAACAGGGAGATGGAAAAAGATGCTTGGTCGGACCTCCTACTTCGAATTTGGGGCACTTCACGTGCAGCCTAAGGTGCCACCAGATAGGAGTGGTGTGTTCAGTTGTACTATTTATTCCTATCAGTTTAATACCTGTTACGTAACCTATCAGGGGACGTGTATATGGCATGGATTTTTGGAACAGGGAGATGGAAAAAGATGCTTTGTCGGTCCTCCCACTTCGAATTTGGGGCACTGCGCGTGCAATCTAAGTGCCACCAGATAGGAGTGGTGTGTTCAGTTGTACTATTTATTCCTATCAGTTTAATACCTGTTACGTCACCTATCAGGGGACGTGTATATGGCATGGAATTTTGGAACATGGAGATGGAAAAGGATGCTTGGTCGGACCTCCTACTTCGAATTTGGGGCACTGCACGTGCAATGTAATGTGCCACCAGATAGGAGTGGTGTATTAAGTTGTACTATTTATTCCTATCAGTTTAATACCTGTTACGTCACCTATCAGGGGAGGTGTATATGGCATGGATTTTTGGAACAGGGAGATGGAAAAAGATGCTTGGTCGGACCTCCTACTTTGAATTTGGGGCACTGCGCGTGCAATATAAGGTGCCACCAGATAGGAGTGGTGTGTTCAGTTGTACTTATTCGGTAACATTTCAGGCACTTTCTGCTTATACCGGGGGTCTAGTAGCGTGGACACCCAGTACAGGTCATTCTCCTTCATCCTTTTTATACGAGGGTCCCTCAACAGGCACGACAGCATGAAAGACCCCATTTGCACAAGGTTGGATGCCGAGCTAGTCATGTCCCGTTCCTCGTCCTCAGTGATCTCACTGAAGGTATGTTCTTCCCCCCAGCCACGTACAACACCACGGGTACCAGATAGGTGACAACGAGCACCCTGGGATGTCTGTTGTGGTTGGTCTTCCTCCTCCTCCTCAAAGCCACATTCCTCCTCTGACTCCTCTTCCTCACAATCCTCTTCCAACGTTCCAACGTGTCGGGCTGTCTAAAATCAAGCGCCTCGCTGGCATGTTGTTTCGCTGCTGGATATCTGTAAAGTGCGCCATGGCCGTGTAGGAACGCCTGAAATGGGCACACACCTTCCTGGCCTGCTTCAGGACGTCCTGTAAGCCTGGGTGCTTATGCACAAAGCGTTGTACAATCAGATTACACACATGTGCCATGCACGGCACATGTGTCAACTTGCCCAAATTCAATGCAGCCAACAAATTTCTTCCGTTGTCACAAACCACTTTGCCGATTTCCAGTTGGTGCGGAGTCAGCCACTAATCCACCTGTGCGTTCAGGGTGGACAGGAGTGCTGGTCTGGTGTGACTCTGCTTTCAGGGAAGTCAACCCCAAGACGGCGTGACACTGCCGAATCCGGGATGTGGAATAGTCCCTGTGGAGCTGGGGCGGTGCCGTTGATGTGGAGCAAGACATAGCAGCAGCAGAAGAGGACTCAGCCGAGGAAGTTATGGAAGAGGATGGAGTAGGAGGAGTAGAGGAGGTGGCAGCAGGTCTGCCTGCAAGTCGTGGCGGTGTCACCAACTCCTCTGCAGAGCCACGTATTCCATGCTTGGCAGCCGTCACTAGGTTTACCCAATGCGCAGTGTAGGTGATATACCTGCCCTGACCATGCTTTGCAGACCAGGTATCCGTGGTCAGATGGACCCTTGCCCCAACACTGTGTGCCAGAGATGCCATTACTTCCTTTTGCACAATCGAGTACAGGTTGGGGATTGCCTTTTGTGCAAAGAAATTTCGGCCGGGTACCTTCCACTGCGGTGTCCCAATAGCTAGAAAAAAAATTTGACTGCCTCAGACTCCACCAGCTTGTATGGTAAAAGCTGGCGGGCTAAGAGTTCAGACAAGCCAGCTGTCAGTTGCCGGCAAGGGGGTGACTTTGTGACATTGGCTTCTTACGCTCAAACATGTCCTTGACAGACACCTAACTGTGGACAGATGAGCAGGGACTGCTCAGGGCGAGACACAGAGTGGCAGATGGTTGAGAGGGGGCAAGCAGGGCAGCAGTGGTTGACGTGGCTGAAGATGCTGGACCAGGAGGAGGATGGCAGCTTTGACTTTGTGTGCTGCTTGTACTCATGTGTTGATCCCATAGGCGTTTGTGATGGGACATCATGTGCCTTCGCAAAGAAGTTGTACCAAGGTGGGTGTTGGACTTCCCACGACTCAGTTTCTTTTCGCACAGGTTGCAAATGGCATCACTGTTGTCACAGGCAGAACACGAAAAAATTGCCACACTGCTGAGCTCTGCAATGACGGCATTCTGGTGGTGGCAACAGCATGCGTTGACTGGCGTGCTGTCTGGCTGATCCCGGGGGCCGATGCATGCTGTCTGACTGTGCCACTAGCTACTTTTGACGACCTCCCGCTGCTTCCAACTCGTCTCCTTCTCCTCTCTGTCTCCCCATCTGAGCTTTCCTCCTGTTCTTCTTCTCTTATAGCGGGCGCCCACGTGACATCCATGGACGCATCATCATCATCAACCGCTTCACTTGTATCTGACAACTCAACAAAGGAAGCAGCACCGGGTACATCATCATCATCATCATCAGACCATATGTCCATGTGTGTAATGCTGCCTGACTGGGACATATCCATGTTATCTACATCCTCTGGCACTAATGTTTGTGCATCACTTATTTCTTCCAACGGATGTGTAAATAACTCTGCTGAAGGATCAAGTGAAGCGACTGTGGTGCTAGTGTTGGTGGTGGCGGCAGGCGGGCGAGTGGTAACTGGAGAGGTGCCCGAAGCTAAGCTGGAGGAGGATGGTGCGTCTAGGTTCCGAGCGGAAGCTGTAGAAGATTGGGTGTCCTGTGTTAGCAAGTCAACCATGTCCTCAGAACTGTTCAAGTTCAGGGTACATTGCCTCTGAAAACTGGGCATTATTCTAGGGCCAAAGGGAATCACAGCACCACGACCACGACGGCCCCTGCGGGGTGGCCTGCCTCTGCCTGTCATTTTTTTTCCGATTAGTGGTACTATGCGTGCAAGCTACTGTGACACCAGATATGAGTGTCACTGTGCACTGGCAAAAGTTGTCAGAGTAGGTGCTGTAGGCCTCACACACACGCCTGTAGGCAGGCAACTGATATTCAATCGATTACAGAAAAAAAAGGGTTCTTTTATTTCACTGTACACTAGGTTGCACCAGATATGAGTGTCACTGTGCACTGGCAAAAGTTGGCAGAGTAGATGCAATAGGCCTCACACACACGCCTGTAGGCAGGCAACTGATATTCAATTGATTACAGAAAAAAAAGGTTATTTTATTTCACTGTACACTAGGTTGCACCAGATATGAGTGTCACTGTGCACTGGAAAAAGTTGGCAGAGTAGATGCAATAGGCCTCACACACACGCCTGTAGGCAGGCAACTGATATTCAATCGATTACAGAAAAAAAAGGGTTCTTTTATTTCACTGTACACTAGGTTGCACCAGATATGAGTGTCACTGTGCACTGGCAAAAGTTGGCAGAGTAGATGCAATAGGCCTCACACACACACCTGTAGGCAGGCAACTGATATTTAATCGATTACAGAAAAAAAAGGTTATTTTATTTTACTGTACACTAGATTGCACTAGATATGAGTGTCACTGTGCACTGGCAAAAGTTGGCAGAGTAGATGCAATAGGCCACACACACACACCTGTAGGCAGGCAACTGATATTCAATCGATTACAGTCAAAAAAGTGTTGTTTTATGTCACTGTACACTACGGTTGCACCAGATATGAGTGTTACTGTGCACTGGCAAAAGTTGGCAGAGTAGATGCAATAGGTCTTACACACACGCTAGCAGGCAGGCATATGCAATTAGATTACGCAGAAAAAAATAATAAAATAAAATAAATGATGTTCTAGCCCTAAAAAGGGCTTTTTGGGTTGCTGTCCTTGCAGCAGATATCAGATGAGTCCTTCAGGTGTGTAGTGAAAGCTAAATACACAGCCTGGCTATCTATTTCCCTATTAAATCAGCAGCAGCTAGAATATATGTCCTCTCTCAACGAATGTAGCTTCAGAATGATTCTAAAATGGAGGCTGTCCTTCAGATGGAAGGCCCTGGATGGGAGTGTATGCTGCTGATTGGCTGGAATGTGTCTGCTGACTGTAAGGTACAGGGTCAAAGTTTCCTCAATGATAAAGAATAGGGGGCGGACTGAAAAGCGCATGTGTTCGGCGTTCGTTGCGAACGCGAACATACGAAAATCACAGTGAATAGTTCTCCGTCTAACTGTTCGGGACATCACTAATGGTAAGGTTTAGTAAATGTATTTCGTGTAGATATGAACTAACATACAGTCAGCCTTATTAAATAGTGATTTGTCCAATTGAATAGGGCTCTATATAAGCACAGACAATATTTTTTTTACAGAAGTTTTTACTCAGTGAACTTCTATCCAAAAGCAAGGTCTTCACTAACTAAAAACTTCAGTAAAAAAAATATGCTCTGTGCTTATATAGAGCCCTATTCAACTGTCCGAATTTAATAAGGCCCTGTATGTGTAAAGCCACTTTTTGCACTTGTTGCCCGCAGAATCATTTACAGGCTTATTAAAAGTGGAGATTTATTCAACATTCACAATGAAATAAAAAAAAAACATCTATGTTTGTAGTAGCTGTTCAGCTAATACCGCAAAATTAGAGAGTAGTATTGGGAGTTAGTGATTACATTAAAAATGTAACAGTATTTTCTTTAAGTGTACTTAACTTAAATTATGGTAACTTCTGGACAATTATTTTGATGAAATAATCACAGTGTCTGCTTATTTTACTCAATTAAATAAAAAACACATTAAAAAACTATTAAGGACATACATAAAGGCAACACAAAAATATGGATTGAGACTAACAGAGACTTTGCGATGTGATCACATTGTACTTACCCATTGCATTACTTTGCATACTGCACAATTATTTTGTCTTGAGTAGCAAAAAATGGAGATGTACCAAAATCAAACTGACGCTAATGCAATTCTTTATATTAAAGCATTATAAATTAACATTGATTTATATGAGGATACATAGAGTATCAATCATACATTAGAATGAAATAAAGCTTTTAAACATGCTCTTATATTTCTCTCGATGTGTACTATTATGTTATTTACATTATATATGACTCAATAAATTAGGTTTGAAAGAATAAATAGAATATTATTTTTTATTTTCTATTAATTCTTTTTTTAGCCAGATAAATTTAGAAATATGCAGAGTCTGATCTGATCATGTGTCTTTTTTTTAAATTTCAGCGTAACCAATGAGATATAGAATGACTTGTTGTAATGTAAATTGTGGCAAATCACCAATTTTTACCATATATCCAACTAAATTCTGAATTCCTTTAAGCATTTATACTGAGTATAAAGTATTTTATTCTATTATTTTCTGTATATTATCTTAGTTATTTTTATCACTTATGCCAATGATGAACACAGGAGTGGAGGTCAATGGCAAAAGTAGGTCTCTATGTACCATGGTACAGACAAGAGTCAGAAGCAGAATCAGGGTATAATCCAGGGGTCTAGGTCAGAAAGTCAGTGTAGCAGAGATTGGGAGTCCAGTGAATGGTGCCAGGGGTCAGATATAAGAATGGCTAGTTATCAGATGATGTCAAGGGTCAGGAGCCACAGAGTAGGTAATCCATATGCCATTGCAAGGGGTCACAGAAGCAGATGGTAGTTGGGAACAGGTCAAGAAGTTAAAACAAGAAAATGTTTCATTGGGATAAGGCCTAGATGCACAACTGAGCCAAGACAACTGAGCATGGGCCTCATTTCATGATTGACAGTGTGTACATTACCGTTGGCGCCTCAGAGCTTGGCATGTACTCCAATGATCATAACATCAAAATAATATCCAAGAGTGATACAACAATGTTGCATGAGCATTACCTGGTGCAAACACATGGGCAGCTTACTATATGGGAAGCGAGTGCACCCAAAAACGTAATGCCAAAATATTTGAGTTCTAAGGAGACATGAAACCATGACAGAAACAGTACTTTGTTTAATTCATTTTTTGTATTTGAAATATTAATGCCTCTTTCTTTTGGTTTATAAAATTAATAGAAAATAATATGTATTTTTAATGTATCAATCAAATGTGTACCTTCTGATCATTTCTGCATTATCATTTGGCTACGGAAATAGATCAATGAAATATTGAGTTCTAATATTGCGTACTTATTGTAGTAACATATCACATTTTGATGGTATCATTTTTGATAATTGAATTGCTCCAAATATTAGGTATTTTTTCTATAATATTTTTGCAGCATTCGCCATTTGTAAGTACAAAGGTTCTGTCATGCCACATATTTCTGAATTAGATAAGTTTAGTATATAATAGGCACAGATGTATTAGGTCTTTGTTGTCCTATGCCAATACAGTATAGATAAGTGCACATGCTTCCAACTCAAAAGGACACTAAAAGTCTAACATTAACAAGATATACAGGTAGGATTTTGAGAAATCATTCTCTATTTTCCAAACTTTTCAAAATTTACTCTTGATAATAATATTGATGATGTCATTAGATTCCAGCTCAAGTCTGACAGCTAAAGTATCACATATATAGTTGTGAGCAAGTGGGTCGTTGCTAACGCTGTGGGCTCGGATAGCGAGCCTGCGTCCCTCGCAAAGCGAGGGCCTCAGTTGCTGGCATGGAGCGCCAGCAACTGCAGACCTCGCAACATTTACAGACTTACGACAAACAAATACGAGACGCAGGATTGGACAAAAAAACATTACGACCTCGCAAAAATACGACTTTAACGGCCAACCTGCGCAAACCTGAAAACTTTAAAAACACAATAAATACATACAAGAAACACATAAAAAGCTTACCCACAGGAAGGGGGGGGGGGGGGGGGACAGGCAATATTCTAGTTTGTAATAATACAAGAGTGAAGATCCTCATAGCAGGGTGAAGTCAGACAACAATGACTCAAAACCAAAAATCTCTTGTTTCCTCACCATCTTTAGTTAGAAGCCCTAGCCAGTTACATGTGCGCACTAGATGATAAGAGATCAAGTTTAGGACCTGCAATGCACCATCTTAGATTGCTTGATGATGGCATATTAATCAATATCTTTAAATTGTATCTATTTCTATTAATTCATTGTTATATATTTTCTGTTAACTACCTAAAGGTATATGCAAGTGAGCTGGGTTTTGAATGCCTCTGATAGAGGATAATTCGTAGTGTATGAAAACATGTGTTATATAGAAAACCTCAAGTTTACTTATAAAGTTATTTGCAAAAAAGTCAAATCCAGCGGTTCACACCCACAGGACGCTTACATAAGCCGGGTACACACAGGAAATACAGCGAGATACATATTTTGACCTTTCTGGTACAGAGCCCAGGAAGTAACTGTTGCAGTTCTTGTACTGAGCACACGCCAGAAGCCACTGAGGTGAAGAGTGATACAATGTATTAGCCTGATTCTGAATTTGAATGTTATGCTAATTGAGGTGGAGTTTTCTAGGGGTGTACACCATAAAATGAAAATGTAAAAAAACATAGGACATTTTGCTGACTTCAAAGTAAGCTAATTAGTGTTTATTTTGGGATGTTTTCATGCAAAACATTTTTTTCATACACTACTAATTCTCCTCTATCAGATGCATTCATAATCCAGCTCACTTATGTATTTATCATTATTTATATTTCATTCTTACAATACCCACATATCCTATTATATTCCTTCAATTACATAAGAAATCATAAATGGAAAAAAGATTCTGGCAATAGCTCTAATTGAACCATTGGAACCTCCTTAAGTGTTGTTAGCAAATATCTCTCCTTTTGTATTAAATGAAAAAATCACATTGATTGTTGGACAGCTAGATAGTGTTATATCATATACTATTTCTCCTTACTTATTTATTCTTGCTTTATACTTGGAGTCTCCAAGTGGTATAGTAGCTGGTTGGTCAGTAGTTCACCCTTCGGTGTGTCCAACCACACATCATATATAAAGTTAGGCTACCATGGTGTGGCAAGTAACTTTCAATCTGCTTTTATTTAGGGCAGACAAGGCTCACAGATTGCAACAGTTGGTAATATATATGTATATGTTATTTTTTACTTGATCAGAAGACACTATCATTAAAGAAATGTTTAGAGACCCCTGCCCTGCATAGAGGTGAAGAGGTCTAGCCATTGAGCTGTGGAGCTTTTCCTTAATTGATGTTATCTACCCTAAAGAATTAAAAACAATTTAAATTGAAGGGACGGGTTAATTGGTAGAGAATTGATCTCAGCAGACTATAAAGTGATCAGTGAAATGATATACTATTGCATCCTCCCAATGAGGTTGAAATAAAAAGGCTAGACAATGACATACAACAACTTGCTTAATTTATATTAAAGGTATACCAAAGTTTCCTGGGTTTCAAATGTTTCCTTAAAAACAGCCACTGATTAGTAGAAAAATATGTATTATATTGAAAAGTTGAATGTACTTACATATTTATATGCTGGATACTGCTATCTGGATTTGCACACCCCAAGGAAGCTTACATAGCAGTGTACCCGGCTGCACAGGATTTGGGTACAGTTTGTGACCGCTAAAGGAAGTGCTGCCAGTCACATGGTTGGTGTGGACACAGCTGAAACTTTCCACAAGGAGACAGACACAACCAGAGAAAAAACAACAGCAGCAGGGATATAGGCAACAGACAATCTGCAGGTTTGTAATCTAGGTTGCATGTTCTGTAGAGATAGACACATAGTACATTCTAACATGTGCCAAACTACATATCCCAGGCTGCTTTGCAGTACAGACAGCAATCCCAGATTAGGACACAAATGTTTCAGCCTCTGCTTCCTCCTGATTGCCCTTTTTTTAATGCTTATTTAGTCCTAATTTTCAACTGACAGAAATTACAAGACATTTTGCTAACTTCAAGCTAAGTGTTTAAATGTTTATTTTGGTATTTTTTTCATGCAAAAAATGTTTTCATACACTACTAATTCTCCACTATCAGATGCACTCATAATCCAGCAAACTTAAGTACACCTTTGAGTACAGAATGGAGATGTAAAAGCTAATGCAACAGATTATTAATATGTGTGTTAAACTCAAGAGGTCAATAGCCGATACCAAATTGTTAGGTTTATCCTTGATTAAGGTTAATTGTAGTATATACCATGATGTTGTAATGACATGTCAGTTCTGGAGAAATTCCAGTTGGTTGTAAAAACCTTTCTGAGCAGTGGCTCCATATGGTAGGCTCTCAAAATGATGGTGTGAATATTATGTTAAAGGGGTGATTGGAAGGATTTGATGCATTTGAAAGGGGATATTTGATAATGTACCACTGTGAATTTTCCTTTAGTAAATTACATTCACAAATAAGAAAAAAAAACTGATTCAAATAGTTAACTCCTCTGGAGGCTTAACACGTAGCACTTGGGCGATGAGCACCAAAGGCGCTCATCGCCTGCGAGGGGAGCCGTTAAGCCACTACAATGCACTACAACTATCAGCACAAACACGAAGAGGCAATGAAATACGCGGGACTTAGCCGCAAAACACTTCATAAACCCGGGATCGCCTTGGCGTGCAAGTGGTTGAGAAACCCGGGACTTCGAAAAAAAAATCTTACAAGACGCGGGACTTAGAAAAAAAAAATACGAGACGCAGGACTAAAAAAAATAAATTACAAGATGCGGGACTTAGAAAAAAAAAAATACGAGACGCGGGACATAGAAAAAAAGATACGAGCCGCAAAAAATTACAAGATTAATGATCGAACGACAAGAACGAAAAAACAATAAAAACACACTAAATACACCCCAAAAAATTACAAAAACATCAGAGACAGCACGGGGTAACAGCCAGGACGTCTGGGAGTGAGGTGGAACGCAAATTTAACTCGATTTAGACAATTTTCGACACTTGAAAATCGCCTAAGGAAGGAAATAAATGGCAGCCGAAAAAAATGAAAACGAAGCTACACGACACTGGACCACGCAAAACACTGCAAAACATGTAGCACTTTACACATCACACTACGACCTACAAGATACACTATCACAAAAGCCGGAAAATGCACACGAGACGCGTAACACATTAATAACATTACGACTATACAATGCCGCTTTACACAATAAACCAACGGCTTTCCCTCGCGCACGCAGCCGATTTATAATGCACGCTTGGAACATTCATTACACTTTATAAGCAGGGCACCAACACTCACAATGTATATTCTATGCAGACGTAAAATACAAACAGATTGTTAGCTCTTCAGCCACACGCTGATACAAGGCAGTAACCTTAAAACATCTGTACGTGGGTAGGATCGCTGGCTTGTGTATAATCCATCCTGAGCTTTGCAAAGAAGCTGTATAATACAGCAGGCATATGCTTAAAGGAAACCATGTTTAAAATAGTAATGAATTGCAAGAGCGAAGCCTTTGTGGGCACATTTGCATATCCTTCCACAGGCTCCCAGAATGCAGTGTAATAACTGTATTTCTTAGAATTCTGAGCAGGAAACAAGTTTTTTTTTTTTTTTTTTTTTTACTTGTTTTAGACATGCAAAAGTGAACACAAATGTACTATATATATATTTACGTGTGTTTATATATATATATATATATATATATATATATATATATATTGTAACTAAACACCAAGGGCCTCATTCTATTAGCGGCCGTAAATCGTCCGTAAGGCTGCGATTCCTTGCAGGGGTTCTGTTAACTCGCGATTCTATTATACGGCCCCGCAAGGATCTCCTCTTACGGCCGGCCGCATATCTTGGAACCGGCCGTAAGCTGTGAAATATAAAAACTGAAAAATAAATTCAAGCCTGCACTGTACAGCTCTGTAAATGCTAGGGATCATATTGGGGGACATGAGGATTAAAAGAAACCCACTCTCAAGCTTGCACATCAGCCCAAACCCAAGTTCAAATTAACTGCGGCGTGGGCGGGTCTGAGGTGCTCCAAGCACTCTGGACTTTTTACATGGATATTTTACGGATATTAAAAATAAAATATTTTACGGATTTGAGTACAGGATAATTATGTGCTATTTTTTCTAACACCTAAAATCCCTTTATAGTCTTCTCAAAGTGCAGGATGGCTTTATTTGAGCTATTTTATGTGCTTAATTGGTGCTAGCGGGACCTCTTTCCTGCAAGTAAGCTGCGGCTCGTTTTTAGCCTTGCAGAGAGGGTTCCCGGAGCAATTGAATTGCAAATAGGAATTTCTTACGGCCGAAACTCTTGCGGCCGTTTTAGATCAAAGGCTTTCCTCTGGCGCGAGCTGCGCAAGAGATAGCAAGGCACTAGAATAGCCGAATAGCTTACGGCCGGACCTTGCGGCCCCGCAACGGCTGCGGCCGCTAATAGAATGAGGCCCCAGGTTTTGGACTTTTCCGTGCCTAATTATACTGTTAGTCAAAATCATCGCAGACATGACAACATGTGGGGAACATTGTTTATCTTCTAATACCTGTCGCTGAAAAGCCCAATTTGTTATAGTAGCAGAAATTTAGTTTTTAATGGACAATTGCTGTCAAAAATGTAAAGAACTACACTTGCAAAGAGAGCTGTTTTTTGAATGTAAAAGAAAATAATAATCGTCTTTGATTTATTACTTTTATATGTAGTTACACAGCTGTGGAATCTACCATTGTAGTTATCAGTGATCTGTTTCCTGAGGTGGGAGGAGACTTTGAATGCACAGGAAGTTTGTATCTGCACAATGGGAAAGCTGCACAAACCATTGTCTGGAAAGCTCTTAAGTTTACAAGGACACACTCTGTAGAGACAGGCTCAGTAAAGAAACTGGAACGACAGTAAAGAAGAATTGCATATAATAGTTAAAAAATATAAAGCCTGTATTTAGATTTTGGATCTTTCCCTTTTTTTGGCCGTGCGCAGTGGCACCCTTCGGACACTAGGTGTCGCAGCCGATTGGTCCGTCAATTTCTTCAGTAAACCAAACGCACCTAACCCTAAGACCCCTCACCCTAACACCCTGCACCCTAACACCCCGCACCCAAACAACTGACCCTAATAGCCCTCACCCTAACACCTAACCCTAACAACTAACCCTAACAGCCCTAACACTAAAACCTTTAACGCTAACAACTCTCACCCTAACACCTAACCCTAACACCCTCACCCTAACAATTAACCCTAACAGCCCGCACCCTAACATCCCCAAACCCTAAGACCCCTAACCCTAAGACCCCTCACCCTAAGGCCCCTCACCCTAACACCTAACACCCCTCACCCTAACAACTAACCCTAACAGCCCTCACCCTAACGACCCAAACCCTAAGACCCCTCACCCTAACAACTAACCCTAACAACTAACCCTAACAGCCCTCACCCTAATACGCTTAACCCTAAGACCTCTCACCCTAACAACTAACCCTAACAGCCCACACCCTAACACCCCCTGACCCTAAGACCCCTCACCCTAACACCTAACCCTAACACCCCAAACACCCTCACCCTAAAAACTAACCCTAACAGCCTCACCCTAACACCCCTAACCCTAAGACACCTAACCCCAACACCCCTCACCCTAACAACAAACCCTAACAGCCGCCACCTAACACCCCTCACTCTAACACCTAACCCTAACACTGCTCACCCTAACACCCCTAACACTCCTCACCCTAACAACGCTTACCCTAACTCTAAATCATAAGAAATTGACAAACCCCTCGGTTGCGCCACCTAGTGGCCGATGTACGGCACTTTGCACGGGTTGCCAACAGGAAAGGTCCTATATTTTTACTTTATAACAAAAACTTTACCCTTAACCAAGTCATGTTATTCAAAAAATATACAACTAAAAAGTGACCACAGATGTTCTTTAATTACTCTTTTAATCTAGCCCCACTGATTCCTTTATCCAGTTCAGTTAAAACCTTAATGTCATTTTTTTGTATTAAGTATTAACACAGTTTTCATATTTATATAGCTCAGGGATAACATATTTTGCATTGACTGCCTAGAAGATGAAATAATTTTCACTCAAAAATTGACTTTGACAGATGTAAACTACACTTCAAACAAATATCCATATTAGCAACTATTGTGTGTTTTCATAAATAACTTCAATAGAGAATTGCCAATAACTGGGAGCAATTAGAGGCCTCCAAAATAATCTCCTATTATCTTAAACAGATAAGATGATCCTTCAGCATTTAACAATCTTCCATCTTTGATTTCTGTGTTTACTACTTAATTTAAGTGCCAGGACACTGCTGAGTGTACAGCTGGTATACAGCCCTCACAACAGGATTTTTTTTTCCCAAACTGTTTAATGCAACCAGTAAATTGCTTAATAAGAAGATTGTAAAACATTTATTAAGTGCTGTCTGTCAAATCAATAATTCATCTTTTTTTCTGAGGGTCCTATTTTACATTTAACATTTTAAATGTTAAGGTCACCTTTTGATGTTTTGGGTGCATCTGTGAAACTGAAAATATAATCAGATTTTGAATACATTATATGCCACATTGGATAAAGCTTTTTTTTTTCAAATTAGATTTTTTCCTGTTTGTATTAATTGGTTTGATTTAATAAATAACAACGTCAAACCAGACAAATACATTGTTAATTGAATTATTATGTTCCGTTAATGTAATATACTTCTCAGTCAGTGTTGTATTGCATACGTTTGCAATTTGCATTTTAATTGAAGCCCAAATAACAGAGAATTAAACATTTCTGAAAGCAATCTTCAATGTAGAAATTAATACCTGCAATTAGCTTTTACGTGTTATGTATTAGTTTATGTTGATATGTTCATTGAACAAACAAAACAAACAGGTATAAATTTGGTATTAAAATGCATTCACATATTGTTAGTTAAGTTACATTAGGGTGGAAGTATGCAGGCATAACGACTATACAGCCTCATTAAATTCGGGGACCGTAAGTCCAATGTGAAGCCCATAACGGCTGCAAGCTTGACATTTTGAATAGTTACATTACAATTAAATAAGAATGGGCTGCGAGCTGCGGGCTGGAGATGCAAGTCGTAGCTCATTTGTAGAACGTTGGATTTTCCGTCGAGCAGACGATCAATTAGTGTAGACCGTAGTCAGGGGTTTAGACGGAGTCAGTGGAAGAAGAGATCGTCAGCGTTACGTCACTGAAAAAGGGGAGGTTATTTTTCAAAGTCCTTCGGGCTAAAATTACGAGTTACGATCGGAAGCACATTCCAGATATAATGCAATATTGATAAAGCCGTAAATATGATATTCCATCACATGCGAGTTACAGTATATGTATTAACACATTGATTGCCAGGATCGATATAACACGAAATATAAACATTAAATTAAGTATTTTTTGGGACGATTTGCGGGCTTGAGAATGTTGTGCTATTAATTCTAAGACCTAACAACACTTTCTCTTTTATATAAAGGACACTAGTGTGTTTTTATATGCATTACACGTCCTCTAGAGCACTTGTAGGGCTTTGGGCTCCATTTGCGTGTTACGGGCTAGCTCGCGGGTGACTTTGTTGCAATTTAATCATTGAATTGAGCAAGTAGCAGTTACGGGCTTGACAGATCAAAGGATTTGCAGGCTGCAAGTTCCACGTTTACTTCCCGTAGGCATTTTTCGGCCGATCTGCGGCTTACCCGGCAGTCGTCTGCGGGGATGTTTAAGAGACCAATTTAATAGCTCGAAGTCATGCGAGCTATGCTACGAGCTACGATTTTCAAAAGAGTAGCAATTTAATGAGGCTGATAGTGTGGCACATGCCTATTTGTAGCCCCCAAAACAGCACATACAAATATATTTTAAATTTAATAAGTATATAAAACAGAATCTGTCAGATGGACAGTTGTTGATATGGTGGTGAGTGATGTGGGTTTCTTGTTACTCAGAATTCCTACTCTGTATATTCCAAAGCTCCTGATAAACCTTAGATGGCCACTTGATACGGCACAAGATCTCCTAAATGCATGTTGAAAAACTGTTTGAATTTTTGAAATACATGCAGTTTTTTACTGAGAAATCAATAAAGTAAAGTCTGTGCTTACATGTGTCCCTGACAGTCCCCTGCCAGACCCACAGCTACTGCTCTGTGTAGTGAGCAAAAGAAAAAACAGAGTTAACCCTTATCAAATCAATCTGTGCAGAGCAAGAAATGCTGGAATCATCTAATTATGGATTAACTGGCCATTGCATTCCTGAGCTAGGGAAAAACTGCTATCAATCACTGTCCTCACTGCATGGCTCAGCTGTCTGTTATTAATCATTTAATCATTTAACAGTCAGGGACAGGATACACTGGGTTTATAAACAGACTTAAAACTTCCGATTTTTTTGATTTTATTAGTAGATCATTTAAACATACAATCTTGTGCGCTTTCACACCATTAAAAGCATATACAGTGAGATAAATGCCTGTTTAATCAGTATTGCTTTAGACTTGATAAAGAGAGGTGCAACTTTTGAAAACTTATCACTCTCTCTAATATGTTAGTCTAATAACATTCTATAGAAAATCTATAGTGAAGTTTATATACATACAAATATGGGAAAATACAAGGCAATGTTGCCATGTATTATTTTGTAAATCATGTTTTATTTATAGGTACTATTCATGGTGAATAAGTTATAAAAATACAAATTGTGATTTATTATTACATTTAAGCTGCAACCTCTCTGTTAATGATATTCCTGTCTCGGATAGTATCTTAAGATAGAATATGACAAACTAAAGCTTCAGTTGGGCTTGATAAGAACCTTGTTCAAACCCAGTAGGACCATCTGGTTCTTTGTGAATCTCTTATGGCAGGAACAGAACCAACCCAGCTTACAGCCACCAAAGTGCCCATCACAGGAACTAGTAGCCATCCAGGAAATATTACCAACTGTAACAGAGTACCATGCAGGTTCAGCATCAATAACCCCAGATAATAAGTATTATTATTCCCTCAGAATGAAACTCACACTTCAATTATGCATGTTTAAACTAACAACTCTTTATTCATGCATAACACATTTTGTACACAACCAAGTCCTTTCATTCTCCACCAGTCCCCGCACTGACCATCTGAGGAGGCATGTCCATCAGTAATGTTATCTCCTCCTATTCACTCCCCACGATCCAGGAACTTACCATCCATATGATCGTAGCCTCACGGGGGGGGGGGGGGGGGGGGTACATGATCAGATCAGGAGTGCAGACACTCAATCTCTGATGTAATGGACCCTCCATATGCCCAGCATGTTTCCCTATTTACACCTAAGTGTCCACTGTCACCTGGTGTTGACCAGCTTTTTCCATATGGAATCATCTATGGAATCATCTAATGGATCCTCTACAACCAAGCATCTCGTAACCCCTCTGCCTTATGAACCCTGGTAATACACTTTATTGAACTCCCTGGGGAAAATGCCAATACCAAACATGTCTGGGTTGCTTTCATACATCAATAAATGATCATACCACTACAATAATTCCTGCCTGTTAAGACCACACTACCCTATATTATACACAACCACATACATTACTCAGTGTATAATACATGGTTGAGGGAGAGAAGGAGGAAAGAATAGCAAAAGACTGTGTTAATCCAGGCCCCCCATAGTCCAATAGTCCCACAAAGTCTTAGGGTCCCCTGGACATCACATAGAACTTAATAGTTTTTCTATAATTTAAATTATAATATACTGTATAGAGAGCGCTGACATATATTATCACATATAATTTGTGGGTATAGGGGCTTCAACACTTTGATGTTTTTGAAGCTGCTACATTATGTTTTCTGTCATTTTACTGTTTAGTACATATGTAAATACCTAGATAAAAGTCTTATTTCCTCTCAGCAACGCAAATTGATATATATAGATCAACTCAGGACCAAACCAAGGACAGTATTGTTGCATGATCTCTGTAAAATAACCATTGTTACCCTCTCACTACCACATCACCCATTAGTACATTCTCCCCAGTAAAAACAAGCTGCTGTGATAGATAAAATGTAAGAAAAACAAGTATATCCATGTTCCAATAAACAAGTTATATTAGCAATTCGGCATGGAAGGGTATGTGTCCAGTCAACATATGAAGGTAGTAACTGAGTTAACGCTTTAGCGGTAATTTCGAGCATGACTCTGGGTTCATTTTCGAAGCTACAGCGGTAACCCAGAGTCACGCTCAGGGTTACATACTTCCTCCTTCCTCCCCCTTTCCCCATCTGCCTGTGCTACTCCCCTTCCCCCATCCTCCTGTGTTACTCTCTCATCCTTCCCCTGCAGCACGTCTTCAGGCAGTGTCCGGGAGTCCCAAATGACGTCACACACACGTCACGTCAATAGCTCCCTGCCACAGCAAGAAGACGTGCTGCAGGGGAAAGATGAGAAATTAACACAGGAAGATGGGGGACGGGGGCAGGAATAAAGTGTAAGGTTTGGGGAGGAAGGAGGGGGAAGGAGGGAGGAACGGGGGGAAGAGGAAGGAAGGAGGATGGCAGGGGAGGAGAAGGGAGAGGGGAAAGGGGAGGAGAAGGTAGAGGGGCAACGGGAAGGAGAAGGGAGTGGGGGAAGGAGAAATGTTAGGGGTAAGGGGAGGTGAGGGGGGAATAGTGTGCTGCAGGGGCTGGGATGGAGGGGCCACTACACTACAGAATCATTTTAACTATAGTGGCAGAGCAGCAGAACAAGGCGGTCTGATCATGTCAGTATCCCATGTACCACTTTAACACTCTGAAAATTGAAAATTTGATCTTAATTGTTAACAATAATGAGAAATGATATAGCAGAATGTCTTAAAACTTATTTATGGACAATTAAGAAATTTCACTTTAATTGAAGCACTTTGATACTTCTTGGAAAATTATAACAATGTGGATTGTGGAATGCAATCTGGTCATATACATATTTTACCTATTTGGTATGATCATTGTGGTTCCATTTCTTTAATCATTTTAGGTAAACTAACCTCCCCATTACTATATGTCATAAGAACCTGTCTTTTGTTGATATGCTTTTTTGGCTTTGGAAATTTTTTTCGTTACACACTAAAGAGAAAATATAAGTGGAAAAACATTTTGGAGTTGTCATTTGTAATGCCAAAATAAGAAATCGTTAATCATAAAATAGTACTCAGCCCATCTTATGTGATTGCTGAACACACTTTGATTTTCATTTCAGATGTTAGACGCTTCTTTTTCTCTGCTGTAACAGGAGCCAGCTTGAGGCAAAAATTAGAAACTGGATGGAGTCCAATACAGAAATGTAAAATTGAACTAAATTGCTGTCTGCAGAAATACTGGTCATTGTTAAGGAAAAAATACATATTTTTTATGGATTATTGAGCCATAATAATCTTCAACTCTTTGATGCAAGGTAGACCTATAGCAGCAGGGAATTGCTCTTTAATCTAGGATAAGCATTCAAAAGACGGATGGGTTGCAAAGACACTAACACGGATAGACTTAATTGTTTAAGGATGATCACATAAAACCAACTCAGCATAAATTGTCTTAAATGCAGTTCTAAAGACAATTTAGCTTACTTCCTGAGACCACTGCACCCTGACTATCTCATTTTCCCGACGTGTGCTAGTCATGTACTGAGTGCTTCTTATGCTTTTCTCACCATTATGGGCTTTGTTAGAGGTAATGTGATGGCTCAAGCTGAGATTTTGATTGGCAGGTTTGTATTTGGTCCACCTACACTATTCATTGCTTCCAATAATGCCTGAAATTATGGTTTATCTAACTAATACAAAACTTATTGAAAACATTGACAAAAGAAGTTAGTGCTAGCTAAATGTCACATTGTAATTATTTAAATGAAGTTACTCTACAGCAAATGTGATAGAATACATAGGTTTCCTAACCAATTTTGTCCCATGTGGGTATTCTACATAGCAATAAATTATTATCCTGTAAAGCTTAAACATTATAAAGTGATAAAAACTCCATGGATGTTGTCTCATCTTGCCTTTAACATTATGGATTTCTCTCTAGTTTGTTAACATTGAAAATGGTGAGTTAAGTCTCCATAGGTTGGTTAAATACTTATTTCAGGCAAGATATGTTGCTCTTCCAAATATTTTACAACTAATAGCATTATACAGGCCACAAAACTTCCAAAATATGCATTTTTACAGATATATTGTAATGATTAAAAGTAGTCACACATTGATGGTTACTCATTTACTGTCCAGAATCCTTAAGTGCTGTGAAAGCACTGTCTGTTGAGTTATGTGGCTGAATGAGTCTACTGACCTGCTTGAGACATGTACCCTACTTATCTTTTCTTTCTTTACAGTATTTTTAGTAAGATTAGAGTATATCAGTCATCTTTCTACTCAAAATAACAGGGTGTGTTTCTGCCTAGGCTCACCGGGCCCAGACCTAGGAAAGCAAACTTCCAGGGAATAGCGGTGCAGTACATTGAAATACATTTGTATATGCACAGAAATGTCTGTAGGCAGTGATATTTCTGTCTATTTTCTGTGTACTTTACACTTTTTCACATAAACTAATGATTTAAGATATAGATTCTGGACTCAGACCCAGCCTAGTTGCTTGCTCCTCGTCTCTGCTTTTAACTGGGCCCAGGCTCCATACCAGCGAAGCCTTTCTCCCTCAGACCCTGGACCCAGACGCAGCCTCGTTGCTCTCTCCTCTGCTCTGCTTCCAACTGGACCCAAGCTCCATACCAGCTAAGACCCAGCCAAGTTGCTCTCTTCTCTGCTCTGCTTTCAACTGGATCCAAGCTCCATACCAGCTAAGCCTTTCTCCCTCAGACCAGGGACCCAGACCCAGCCTAGTGGCTCTCTTCTCTGCTCTGATTTCAACTGGATCCAGGCTCCATACTAGCTAAGCCTTTCTTCCTTAGACCAAGGACCTATCAGTGAAGACCCTGGACCCAGACTCAGCCTAGTTACTCTCTCCTCTGCTCTGCTTTCAACTGGACCAAAGCTCCATACCAGCTAAGACCCAGCCTAGTTGCTCTCTCCTCTGCTCTGCTTTCAATTGGACCCAAGCTCCATACCAGCTAAGCCTTTCTCCCTCAGACCCTGGACCCAGTTCTGGCCTAGTTGTTCTCTTCTCTGCTCTGCTTTCAGCTGGATCCAAGCTCCATACTAGCTAAGCCTTTCTCCCTCAAACCAGGGACCCAGACCCAGCCTAGTGGCTCTCTTCTCTGCTCTGCTTTCAACTGGACCCAGGCTCCATACTAGCTAAGCCTTTCTTCCTCAGACCAAGGACCTATCAGTGAAGACCCTGGACCCAGACTCAGCTTAGTTGCTGTCTCCTCTGCTCTGCTTTCAACTGGACCCAAGCTCCATACCAGCTAAGACCCAGCCTAGTTGCTCTCTCCTCTGCTCTGCTTTCAACTGGACCCAAGCTCCATACCAGCTAAGCCTTTCTCCCTCAGACCCTGGACCCAGTTCTGGCCTAGTTGTTCTCTTCACTGCTCTGCTTTCAACTGGATCCAAGCTCCATACTAACTAAGCCTTTCTCCCTCAGACCAGGGACCCAGACCCAGCCTAGTGGCTCTCTTCTCTGCTCTGCTTTCAACTGGACCCAGGCTCCATACTAGCTAAGCCTTTCTCCCTCAGACCAGGGACCTATCAGTGAAGACCCTGGACCCAGACTCAGCCTAGTTGTTCTCTTCTCTGCTCTGCTTTCAACTGGATCCAAGCTCCATACTAGCTAAGCCTTTCTCCCTCAGACCAGGGACCCAGACCCAGCCTAGTGGCTCTCTTCTCTGCTCTGCTTTCAACTGGACCCAGGCTCCATACTAGCTAAGCCATTCTCCCTCAGACCAGGGACCTATAAGTGAAGACCCTGGACCCAGACTCAGCCTAGTTGCTCTCTCCTCTGCTCTGCTTTCAACTGGACCCAAGCTCCATACCAGCTAAGACCCAGCCTAGTTGCTCTCTCCTCTGCTCTGCTTTCAACTGGATCCAAGCTCCATACTAACTAAGCCTTTCTCCCTCAGACCAGGGACCCAGACCCAGCCTAGTGGCTCTCTTCTCTGCTCTGCTTTCAACTGGACCCAGGCTCCATACTAGCTAAGCCTTTCTCCCTCAGACCAGGGACCTATCAGTGAAGACCCTGGACCCACACTCAGCCTAGTTGTTCTCTTCTCTGCTCTGCTTTCAACTGGATCCAAGCTCCATACTAGCTAAGCCTTTCTCCCTCAGACCAGGGACCCAGACCCAGCCTAGTGGCTCTCTTCTCTGCTCTGCTTTCAACTGGACCCAGGCTCCATACTAGCTAAGCCATTCTCCCTCAGACCAGGGACCTATAAGTGAAGACCCTGGACCCAGACTCAGCCTAGTTGCTCTCTCCTCTGCTCTGCTTTCAACTGGACCCAAGCTCCATACCAGCTAAGACCCAGCCTAGTTGCTCTCTCCTCTGCTCTGCTTTCAACTGGACCCGAGCTCCATACCAGCTAAGCCTTTCTCCCTCAGACCCTGGACCCAGTTCTGGCCTAGTTGTTCTCTTCACTGCTTTTCTTTCAACTGGATACAAGCTCCATACTAGCTAAGCCTTTCTCCCTCAGACCAGGGACCCAGACCCAGCCTATTTGCCTCTTCTCTGCTCTGCTTTCAACTGGACCCAGGCTCCATACTAGCTAAGCCTTTCTGCCTCAGACCAGGGACCCAGCCTAGTTGCTCTCTCCTCTGCTCTGCTTTCAACTGGATCCACTTGCACTCCAATCCATGGCGATATCATACAGGTTACAAACAAAAAGAAATGAAAGCACACCTAGGACAGGAATCACTTAATAGTGTGTCCTATATGATAATGCTCACCCAGACTGCTGCAACTTTTTGTTCAGTTGTGTCACTACAGAGGAGCAATATGCTGAAAAATATCAGTCACTACCTGCCCCTAATGCAAGGTCAGAACCAACATTTCAGGCAAGGCTTCACTGCACAGACAAAACAATAACTCCCCAGTGATTGAGGAAATCAGTAGCTTCACACCGATGAAAGCCATTTGTTACGGAAACTAATGTGGGGGTTGATGATTCTTCTGTCCAGAAGGAACATGCCTGGCATTTTGATTCTGGGCTCCCTTTAGGGGCAGGTACAGACTGATATGTTTCAGAGGATTTCTTCTCTGTAGTGGCACAAGTGACCAAAAACAGACTGCACCCTGGGTGGACATTATCCCATAGGAAACACTATTAAGTAATGTCTGTGCCCAGATGTGATTCTCTCTATTTTTGCTATGTTCCACAGGTTGTCTGAGACCAGTGCACATCCGCTAAAATTATACATGTTTAAAATGAATATAGGCAATAAGAAATTTTGTTTCAGCTATATGTTACTACCCAGAACCCTTAGCTGCAGTCGAAGAGCTGCTTACTGAGTAATTCTATGGAAAGACAAGTTAGTGTTTGAGAGGGACTATATTATAGAAAACTTACTAAAATATATAGAAATACTGGTATAACATTTTAATATTTCTCTAATAAAATTTAAATTTGCTGATATATGTTTATTTAGTCAGAAAATATATGAAAGTCAAGATATTGCACATTGTATGACTATATTGAAATACACACAAAGCATTGAGAAATATGGATAGATGGGGATCCAGCTCATAAAAATAACACTACAGGGCAATTTTATACCTGGCTGGGTGTTTTCTCAGGTGAGAGATAAGACTTGTTTCAATGTAGTTCTTCAGGGCTGATTCATCAAGCGATGAGCATGTTTTATAAATGTATAAATGTTGATGAATCAATATCATTGCTTGAAGTCTTATTTGTCTGACACGATGGGAAAAAAACATACTTTGATGGATCTCCCATTTCTTTTAATCTATTCACCTTGTAATGAAAACTAAGCATTGTAATATCCTAGACACTAGAGCCTTTGTAAAATTATGAAGGCATACACATAGCACTGGATGAATTTAATTGCCATGAGTCTTTAGAAAACAGCAATGGATGATAATTGTAAGAGAGCACGATGGGGATCGGTGGAGATTCAATTTAACAAAGCAGTATACTCTATTAGAGTTCTGTGTCATATTTCCTATCACTAGTAAAAACTAACAATTCAATTTTATTATAATATATAACATTTTTAAAATAGTTACTAACATTCTCAATATTTATCTCTATACACTGAGTCACAAACATATGGTTAAAAAAAAAATGTTGATTTTGCCATGATATTTTTCCTAGCATGAATTAGTCATAGAATGATAAGTAAAGTTCTGAAACACTTTATATTAGTGCATATAAATGGGTCAGTTGTGTAAGATATAATGATTAAAATACCACTGTAGTTCAAGAAAAAATGCTCTTGTTTGAGAGGTATGTATCAAACTAATAACATTAGAAGCTGTGTAAACCATGAAAATAAAAATATTTTAAAGAAAATTACTTTTTTTTTAAGACTGTTTATATACGGAAGAATCAATCAAGTCTTTGTTCAATCATTTCCCAAAAGTTGTGAATGGGTGGGGTGGGGGGGAGGAAAAAGTATGTTAGATAACTGTATCAGTGGCTCTTGCACAGTCAACTTTTAATCAAATGAGAGAAACCAGGACATCTTTAAGTTTCTTTATTTACAAGCTTGGAGCCAAGATGTCACACACATAGGAGGGAAGCAAAATTGGACTCAAGTACAATGAAAACTTTTGTGTGTATATTGGCTTTACAGCAAGAAATGGAAGCAAATGATAAATATGGTCATTGACCTAATATTCACATTTGCACAAAAACATTTATGATTAGAAAAAATGTATATCAATAGATGAAATCCTTAATCTCCAGAAATGTAAATATTCCTCTCTCACACACAGATTCGTCAAAGTATCATGGATGCTCCAGGGTACAGCAGAGGCATCAAAATATATATATATTTTTAAAATGAAAACCTAGCCTTATGGCATTTTTACTGACTAATTAAGATTTTAGTCAGATTCCGATTTTTCAAACATGTTTTTGCATTGTACAGTGATGCATTAATTTTTGATTGAAAAATTATAATTTTGAATTTGTGCCTTTTCCTTTAGATATGTTTTAGCAATATCCATACTTGATGCTGTCTTTAACATACAGTACTTAAGAATAGCAGAGGCATTGTTGAAGGAGTGTGATAAAGTTATAATTTAAAGTTAAGGCTCACAACAACTGTAGCCTACCAGGCACACTTAGATATATACATCAATGGTGAGATGGTACAGAGAATACAAATAATGGATAAATAAATAAAAGAGAAAGACATTACATTAAAAGAATAAATGTTTGAAAGTAAAAAGTACCGAACATACACTGGAAAAAAATAAAATGTACAGAGAGTTAAAAAAAAAATATATGATTTTTTTTGGCCATTGCAAAAGGTTTGAAAGATGGAGGCAAAATGGCAGAATAAATGATGAAATGTTTAAAAAAAAGTAAAGTTTTAGGAACAGAAACATGTTGACAAGGTTACTGAAAACAGCAATGATTGTGACTCTGAAAACCAACTATAGACTGAACAGTGCCCTCAGCCATTTGAGATGCTTTTAAATACAGTACAACAACGTACAGACATGCATAGCAGGTACTGGAAGAATATTGAGTCATTCCCATCAGCGTATCGCAAGTGCAGTATTATAACCACTGATGTTATTTTCCTAGATGCAGAAAGAATATGTTATTAACCTGCCTGAAGAAAGAAAATAATTGGGGGAAAACTAGCAAGTGAGAAATAGTAGCAAATACGAAACAAACAAGAAAACTACAGTAAGTAGCAAGAAAAAAAAAGATTCAGTAAAAGCGTGAATGGACAGTACTACATTCTGCTAAACAAAAAAATATTTATATAGTATTTTGAGATTGAGTATTAGTAGCTTTTATGCACCAGGGATCTGAAAGTATTTTTTTTTTAATTGGAGACACTTGTCATCTGTTAAAATATATTGATAAAGACATACTGTATATATTGGCATTAGCCATTTCTAACTATATCAATAAGATATATCATGTTGATTATTAAGATCTAAATGTTTTGATCTGAGCATGCCCAAGATGGCTGCCTCGTCCTTTTCATGCTCCTGAACCTCTTCATAAAAGATTTTTATTTATTCCATTGGATTTCACAGAACAAAAAAAAAAAATTCAGTGACCTGATTATTCTTGAACCACTGGACACTTGAATCCAACCAGCATAAACAGATTGCATTGTGGTGCAGAGATCCAAAGAGGATTACTTTTATCCCATCATTGGCTCCAAAGGGAATCATACTGGCAGATGAAAGATCTCTTCAACAAGGACTACAAACCAAGGTAGTGGGGATGGCTGATAGTGCCAAGAATCCCAGCTCTAAATGCCTATAAACTCCATCTTCATAATAAACCTATTGCAAAATATTGAGCTTGCATACTGGATAATGTATAAGGCACTTCAAATAACTGTTAGTGTAACGGAACCCATCACTGTTTTACCCTGTTTTATGGTTATTTAATTATTGGTTAAAATATGATCACATTGCTGTACTGTAGATATGTTGTTTTATGTTCTACAGAATATATTGGCTCAGAATACTAATACTACAGCTACTAGGCTAATAGATAATCCTATTACAGAGACTCCTCATAAGATAAGGAAGTCTATTGTATAAAGTGTTTTCATTATGAGACATAAGAAGTATAATCTGATCAATGTCTGATTGTATCAAAGTAGCCAGGTAGCCTCAGGGGGGTTTGACCATACCTATTGTCTCTCTATGTGTATTGTGTGGCCAAATATGGGGGATGTGTATTACCTGTGGGAAGAGATGTGTATATATATTTCTGCACAACAAAATAAAGACAGTATTCTTTGACTCCCAATTGAGTGTCGTCCAATATGGGAGGTTGGGGATGGTGAGACTGTAGTGCTTCTTGGATATTTTACCGTATACCAGCGGAGATATTGGATTCGTGTTCCAACTCCGTTACAGTTAGCACCTCTGGTTAGCTACATTTCCCACCTATCCAGGCCTGCTTGTCTGTCCTTGAACTGTTCCTTGTGCAGGGAAACACAGAAGGAACTTCAAACTATGAACTAATATCACTGATGAACAAATATACTGCTATACTCCCAGGCCCTCATTCAATTGTGATTTGGCCAATTGAATAGGGCTCTAAATAAGGACATAGCATATTTTTTTAATGAAGTTTTTAGTTAATGAATACCTTGCTTTTGGATATATGTTTACTAACTAAAATCTTCTTTAAAAAAATATGTTATGTGCTTATTTAGACCCCTATTCAATTGGCCAAATTGCAATTGAATGAGGGCCCCAGTGTCTTACATGCCATAAGGCAAGGCCCAGGCAATGCTACAATTAAGACATCCCTAGCTCCTACCCTCAAATCCTTAGAAATCCTTTAGAAAATACATAGAAGATGCAGGGGTAGACAAAAGACTAACGAATATGGTCCAGAATAAAAAACTGCTGTACCCCTGTGGCAATTCACGTTACCAGAGGAGAGATAGATAGATAGATAATGTTTTCAGTCCAGCAACTAATATACATCACAGAGCACAAGAGCAAAAAAAAACAATGGCCTTCCCATCACCAGTCCCAGGTGACCCCTTTTTAAAACCCAGAGCATTACCCCAAGCCTCCCAGCCTGGCCTATCAGAAGTGTGCGATGCAATGCCAGGTCAATTAAAATCAAGACAATAGTGCAAACCTGACTGAATCATCACATATAGTATTTATCACACAAGGTACTTGGATAGATTAACTCAGCACCCATTTGTACCAGCACAATACTCAGTTATTCCATGTCCATAAAAGGACAAGAGGGGAGAAAGAGTATTCTCCAAAAACAATCTTTGTAGGTACAACTCATTTGAGTGCATTGATGCTCTGGGAGATGAAAAGAAATGTGTGCAAGAAATCACAGATCTTCTGTTAAGCTTAGGTTTGGATTTCTTTCAGTGGGTTGATGTCAACCTGTCACAGTTTGTACAAGATCTCATTTGCACAATGGATGGCCTTGGCCTCACGCTGGTAATTCAAAATTCCACTTATAAAAATAGTCATACACTTGACATTGTTTTCCAAAGTGGCTTGAAAACTTCATGCATAAAAATAGACCCTGTAATCTGGTTTGATCATCATGTCTGAAGTAATGAGTGACTGTCATGATCATTGTTCTCTTGTCCATCCATTATTATAATAAAACTAGCGACTTGCCCGTCAAAAATGACGGCAATAAAAACTGAAGCCTGGCAATGCTGTTTGCCACACAATGTAAGCCTCTCCCCCTCTACCTTACTGGCCTTGTGATGAGCGCCTTTGGCGCTCATCACAGGCCTTGCAATGAGCCCCTTTGGAGCTCATTGCGAGTCTCTCCCTCTGTCTACTTCCTCCCTCGTGTCTTATTTCCCCCCTCCTCTCCCTCCCTTGTGTCTCCTTCCACCTCGTCTACCTCCTTTGCATCTCCTGCCCCCCTGTGTTTTTACCTCCCTCTCCCTCCGGTGTCTCTAAACCCCTCCCCTGTGTCTCTTTCTCCCTTCTCCCTCCCATGCATCTCTTCCCCCCCCTGTGTCTCCCCCAACCCTCCCCTGTGTCTGTTCCCCCCTGGCCTGTGTCTCTTTCCCCCTCCCCCTGTGTCTGTTACGGCCTTCCTCGTGTCTCCATTTCCCTCCCTTGTGTATCTTCCCCCCTGCACTCTCTCCCCTGTGTCTCTTCCCCCTCCTCTCACTCCCCTGTGTCTCTTCCCCCTCCTCTTTCTGTGCCTCTTCCTCCCTGTCTCTTCCCCCTCACCCTCTGTGTCTCTCCCCACTCTGTGTCTTCCACCCTCTCCCTCTGTGCCTCTTCCCCTGCCTCTCTCTGTGTGTCTCGCCACTGTGTCTCTTCACCCCTTCCTCTGTCCCCCCCCCTCTGTGCCTCTTTCCCCCTCTCTCTGTACCTCTTCCCCCCCTTCCCTCTGTGTCTCTTCCTCCCTCACCCGCTGTATCTCTCCCCCCTGTGTCTCTTCCCCCCTCTCCCTCTGTGCCTCTTCCCCCCTCTCCCTCTGTGCCTGTTCCCTCCTGGCCTGTGTCTCTTTCCCCCTTCCCCCTGTGTCTGTTCCCCTCTCCCCCCCCCCATTTCCCTCCCATGTGTATCTTCCCCCTGTTCTCCCTCCCGTGTGTCTTTTCCCCCTCCTCTACCTCCCCTGTGTCTCTTTCCCACCTATCCCTCTGTGTCTCTCCCCCCTCCCTCTGTGTCTCTCCCCCCTCCCTCTGTGTCTCTTCCCCACTCTCCCTCTGTGCCTCTTCCCCACTCTCCCTCTGTGCCGTGCCTCTCCCCCCCTCTTCCCCACTCTCCGTCTGTGCCTCTCCCCCCCCCCCCCCCTCTTCCCCACTCTCCCTCTCCTCTTCCCCACTCTCCCTCTGTGCTTCTACCCCCCCCCCCCCTCTTCCCCACTGGGCCGCGCTGCGCGCAAGCGCGGCTTGCGCCGCGCTCTGCGCATGCGCGGCTCGCGCCGTGCTCTGCGCATGCGCGGCTCGCGCCGTGCTCTGCGCAATGCGCAGCAGTTTGTAATTGTCTAACTGCGATTCGTCTGAAGCGTGACGACGAATCGCAGTTAGACAATTATAATATGTGATATGTGACTGCTGCAATAAACATAATTTCCCTTGTTTGCATATAATCCCTCATTTTGAGCAAATACTCTCCTAGCTTGATGATACTGTAAATGATTTAAAAATAAATGGATGCCGTATTGGACAGCTTTGGAGGAGAATTCAAAAACATGAAGACCAGGTTAAATTAGCTGACCATCTTAAAAAAATATCAAGCCATAATTACTAAAAAAAAGGTAGAAATTTAGTCCAGATAAATCATGACTGCAGAAAACAGACTAGCTCAGTTTTTACACAGAATAGAAAGCTATATGTCTATAGTCTAATATAACAATGTCCCAATCACAATGCCAAATATTTCACAGACAAAGTGTCATTTATTTGAACTGGGATTTCAAGATTGGTGGCATATGAAGGTCAGGTTTAAAGGCAATTATATTTGAACTCTATGGACTCAAGGTCTGAATTTGCTCAAGTAGATATGGGACACATGGTGCAGACAATCAAGCAAGCAATGCTCAACTAGCTGTGTCTTGGATCCAGATCCAACTCAATCCTTGGACTGGCTCAGTATTCACAAAATGTTCACTGCACAGTGACATCTTTCCTAATCAACTAACAAAATCAATTATCTAACTGCTTCTAAAAAAAACATTTAGATCCATTTTCTAAAATAATAAAGCCCAGGTCCTGATAGAATACACCTAAGGGTACTGAGGGAACTGGGTTCTGCAATAGCCAAACTGTAATTTTTCAAGACTCATTTACCATGGGGTTGCTACCAGATGACTGGAGAAAATCAGATGTTATAACTATATTTAAGAAGGAAGCAAGAGCAAATTCAGGGAATTATAGACGTGTAAGCCTCACTTCTGGTGGAAAGGCTTTTAGAAGGGTTAATAAGGGATAGTATACAAGAATATGTCTACTGGAAAAAGATTATAAGTAGGAGTCAACACATATTTATGAGGGATAGGTCATGTCAAACAAATCTAATTAGTTTCTATGAGGAGGTTAGTAGGAACATGGATCAAGGCAACTCAGTGGATGTAGTCCTTTTGGATTTTGCAAAGGCTTTTGATACAGTGCCATATGGAAGACTACTGTGCAAACTAAGGCATACAGGAACTGCAGTGAATATATGCAAATGGATTGAGAACTGATTAAAGGACAGGAAGCAAAGGGTTGTCGTAAATGGAACATACTCACATTTGAGTTATATGGTAAGTGTGCTTCCTCAGGGTTCAGTATTAGGTCCTCTCCTTCTTAACATATTTATTAATGACTTAAAAGTAGGACTGGAAAGTGTCGTCTCCATTTTTGCTCATGACATTAAGTTGTGCAAGCCAGTAATTAAGTAAAAAAATGGTGTACTTTCCCTCCAAAGGGATTTGCATAAATTAGAGCAATGGATATCTAAATGGCAGATGAGTTTTGATACAAATAAATGTAAAGTTATGCATTTAGGAGGGGAAAATCACCCTGCAATTTATAAACTTAATAGAGCAAATCTAGGGGTATTAGATATTGAGAGCTATTTGGGAGTGTTTGTGACCCATGTAACAATGTAGATCATTTTAGATCTGGAAAAAGTACAGAGGAGGGCAACAAAGCTAATAAGGGGAATGGAGGGGCTAAGCTAATCAAATGAAACGTATTTTCTTTAGCTCAAATGTGTCTAAGAGGGGATATGATTACCTTAAATAAATATATCCAGGGTCAGTATAAGGCTATCAACTGACAAGATGACACCTCTGGAAGTTAGAAGGAAAAAGATTACACCATAAAGAAAGAAAAGGATTCTTCACAGTAAGGGGGTTTTAACTGTGTTCTCTACCCAAGGAGGTGGTGACAGCAGATTCGAAAGATAACTTTAAAAAGAGATTGGATATATTTTTTTGTAAAAAGGGCATTCAGTGTTATTCTGGATAACTAGAGAAGTAGTATTGATCCATGGAGAAATCCAATTGCCAGTATCTGGATTCAGGAAATAATTTTATTTTTTCCCTTTTGAGACAATTGGCAAAGTTTCAATGCTTTTTTTTCTGTTTGCCTTCCTCTGGATCTATTATCAATTAATCTGGTTGAACTTGGTTGGACTAAAATGGTTGAACTTGATTACCTAAAAATGACAGAGGTACTTCTGATGGGTCCCTGTCAGATGACAGCAGCTTCCTTGGGCTAAATAGGAGTGGACTTTCAGTTTTTGGACTCTCAGTTGTTAACATATGAATCAGTACACATCTTTAGGGTTGGTCTACATTGTGGTCTGACACTAAAACATCTTTTATCAGCTGTGATCAAATCTTCATTTTTCCATCTGAAGAACATAGTCAGGATTAAGCACTTCATAAAAGATCTCCATACTCTTATCCATGTCAACTGGACTACTGCAACTGCCTTTATCTTGGACTGTCAAATAAAAAACTACATTGCTTACAGTTGGTACAGAATGATGCGGCAAGTTTATTAACAAACCAACCTCTTTTAAGCCACATAACACCTATCCTTCTTGCCCTACACTGATTCCATATAAAAGACTATATACATTTCAAGATTGCCTTGCTGACATTAAAAGCCCTATCTGAAGTAACTCCTCACTCCTTATGTTCTAATACATGCCTACTGTAGATATTGGTAGTTGAAAAATGTATTTACCATCCCCAGAATCTCTACACCAATCTCTGTGTCCCAAGATTTGTTTTTGTATACAATACAATATTCGGGAACTCTCTACAATACTCAATCAGAAAGGCCCCTAATTTAGGAATTTTCAAAAAGAGACTGAAGACTATGCTCTTCACCCTGCTTTCCAATATGTTACAACACTGTTTCTCTTTTGTTCTATTATCTTGTAAGTGATTTGAATCCCTACTGGAAAAAAGCTCTATATTAATTATTATTATCAATATACCTTTTCAATATATGGTTTCACTTAAAATGATACTAATTGGTGACAATGAAGAAACATGGGGAAGCCCCTACATCCCCAATAATATAAATTTATAATAAGTTGCAATTTCTTTTTCAATAACAGAATGACATGTTTTTTTTATTACTGTATTATCTATATTTAGCAACTCATGGTATACAGGCCGTATGTCTGCGAGTTTGCTGCGGGCTTTAACTTTGCTACAATTACAGAGCGATGTAATTGAACAAGCACGCAAGTTATGGGCAAAAAGCCAAAATTGTAAACCATCGTATGTAGCTTTCAGAGCATTAAGCAAGGCCGTAACTACCCATTTAAAAACAGCCAATAGAAAATGAGACCGTCATCATTACGGCAGTATAAGATGGAAGTTACATGTCAATCAATTAGTGTTTAGAGGCCTGATATGTGATCAAACTAGGAAACCCACAAAATACAAAATAATAAAAATGGGTGGCCTGATATGTATTAATTCATTGATTCCCGAGATCAATATAACCCCGAAATGAAACATAAAAATAAATTATTTTTTATTACCGATTTGCAAGCTTGAGACTTTTGTGCAATTAATTCTTATGTCTTTCATCGCTTTCCCCCTCATTTATAGTGCAGTATTGATTTTTTATTTGCATTTACCTTGCTATCTGGTACCCGTAGGATTTTCTTCTACACCTGCCATTTACGGGTGTGAAAACATTTGTGGGATTGCGGAATTGTAGCAATTCATTAGCAATTTTCAATTCTAGCGCTCGTAACTCTGGCAGACCTGAAAGATCAAATGTTTAGATGGGGCGTAAGTTGGGGTTGTAACAACCGTAGGGATTTTCAGCCCGTAATCCAATTGAATAGCAAATTAGTTTACGGACTACATTACGGGCCCCGTAAGCTCAATTGAATTTGTGAAAGTGTATTGGTAGTTTTCTATTCACGCAATTCCAGTGGAAATAGTAGCAAAGTAAAAAAGTGGGTATATATTTAGTCAGCTTATAGCAGACCTCACTTGATTATATTAATCTTAGTAAAAAACCCAAAGGTGGCTGCTATCACATCTCTTAGTAAATCTATTCCCTTTCGTGATTTAAGGATCACTATGGTCTGATTTTTTGCTATATAAAAAAAAAAAATAACAAAACTTTATTGTCACGATCTGCTTCTTCTTGGGGGCCTGATATGAACCTAGTTCAAACCTACCCCAGCAGAATCATGTAGTTCCTGTTCTCTGTGGCACAAAAGATGGCCTCTGAAGAGGGCAAGACCCAAAAGCTACAGGCAGAGGATACTGGATCCAGGTTACTTAGTGGCCCATAGCAAGACCACTCCCCAAGTCAGGATACAACACACAGAAATAGTCTCACACCTTGTTTTTGTGAAAACTATCTCTCAACTACCTTTATTTGGAAAACAACATCTTTTAAACAGGCATACAACATTACCAGGAGGGGCTACCTTTAGTCAGCCCCTAACTGCCTCTGGCCAATCCCGTAGCTTTACACCGTGGGAAACATGAGACTCCTCCCAGGTCCGCCCACTAGGCGTGGCTACCTAATTTAGTTGGTCTCTGGCTCTCAAGGGAGAAACATCTCCCTGCCCTCTGGACTTTGCCCTGATTCTGTGAGTGGGAATCCCTGTAGACCCCCTGGGGTTATGGTGCCTCTGTGTCTGTGGAGACCCCTTTGTTCTGGCCTTGCTATCACTTCAAGTGTTTACTTAAGGTGATAGCTGGAAGGCAGATGGGTGATCTACTCAGGTTACATATGCAGTCAATATGCATGACTGCACCCAACATGGCTCCCACATTACAATACAATATATTTACAGATATTACCACTACAACATTTTATAACCCACATGTTATGAGTTGAGGCATTACTTCCTACGTCAGTCCACTTAATGCGTTATGACGACTTTATTAGTGGTGACGTGGTAAACTGCCTCTTCTCTCAATGCATAACAATAACAGTGGGACTCTGCCCTGAATATATTACATTATAACAGTGGCTCTGGGAGCCCAAAACCATCTGTTCAATAACATGTGGCAGATAACAGTTCCAAATCCAAGATGGCCCCTGGATGATTCATGACATTTATATTAAGCAAAATGTTGTTATAAAATTATTATTTTTAATCACAGCCGTTATAGTTTTCGCTTCTATATGCAACAATTGTTTACTCTAGGCTTCCATTTTTTACCGACTGCTTTTTGTAGCTTCTGTCTCAAAATGATGTGTCTTTACAAACTAATGAGCTTTCTGTAAGAACTAATGAATGCAATGATAGTTGTTACTGCTGTATACTCATGGTGCATATACAAACTTCCTGTCTCCTCCCACCTCAGGAAGTACTTCACTGAAAACTGGATTCCCAAGCAGCATACTTGCATATAAAAGTAAAACATGTTCCCTGTGTTCTAATGTAATGTAGTTCTTTAAAAGTGTCTATTTATATTTTTGATTACAGTGGTTTTTCAACACATAAAAGAAGAAATGGAATCTGGTATTTAAATGATAATACTTGAATAATATTGATATGTGTAATCATACATCATTGTGGTATAGGCTTAATAATGAAACAATCTTAGTATATACAGATCGTTTTTTTGTTAGCAATGAGCAGCAAGCCAAATTATAAAATAGGTTGACAAAATAAAAATCATAAAATACCCTAGTCCTTATCTAAAATATATATTATGAGGAATAGAGGCGTAACTACTCGATGCTCCAGCAGGATACGGCTATATACTTACTACTGTATTTTTTGGATACTCTACTCGGAGTCCTCTACTTACCTTTGCTCCCGGTGTGGTGAAAGCAGCCGTGAGGTTCCCAAGAAGGGTGTCCGGCACAGCAGAAACGCTGAGGCATAGAAAGAAGGTACTTTTTTTGCTTGTGCGGTATTACCACCTACAGCTAAAATATACCACACACTTTTGATATTATAACAGCTTAAGTCTGTACTATTATGTCCATTTCTTTTTTTTTTATGTACTCCCCCTTTTTTAATTTTTATTTATCTGGGCTTTCTAATGATCTACAGCCATATTAAATTCCAGCCTCGTAAGTCCAACGTGAAGCAAGACACAGCTGCCGGGTTGAAATTTGGCCTACTTACGTTGCTACTAAGTGATGCGAGTTACGAGCGAGAGATGCTATATCGTAAACCAGTTCTTGACCGTCGGAGTTGCGTGCTCGAACACAAACAATTAAGCAATCGCTTAGTTACAGGTTCAGATGGAGCCAACGGAAAAAGAGATCGATAGCGCTACGTCACTGAAAATGGGGAGGGTAGACTTCAAAGTAATACGTGCTTCAAGTACAGTTTGCGATCGGACCCACATTCCAGAAATAATGCAATATTAATAAAGCAGTAAATATGATATTCTATTACATGCGTGTTACAGTATATGTCGTAACACATTGATTGCAGGGATCGATATAACACAAAATATAAACATGAAATGAAGTATTTTTCGGGGCGGATTTGTGGGCTTGAGAATGTTGTGCTATCAATCTAAGACCTAACATCTCTCTCCCTTATAATAAATGTACAGTATAATGTTTTTATTTGTCTTTGAAGTTCTTCGTATTGTATTTTACCCCCCCCCCCCCCCTTCCAGGTACTCTTGAGCACACGTAGGCCTCTGGGCTCCATTTTTGTGTTACGTGCTTGCTCGAGAGTGACCACGTTGTAATTTAATAGCTGAATTGAACAAGTACCGGTTACGTGCTGGAGGGATCAAAGGATTTACGGGCCTAAAGTTCAACGTTGCTCAGCAGGTAGCCTATTCTCTGCCGTCCTGCGTGTTAACACGCAAGCCCACTGCGAGCATTGTTAAAGGGCTAATTTAATAGCCGTAACACATAAATCTTGAGTTACGGGCTACATTTTACAACAAAGCCCCAATTTAATGAGGCTGATAATCAACCAAATGATAAGAGCGTGCTAGCTCCAAGTTAACTGAATATTGTTGAAATAATCAGTCTTGATAGGGGCAAATTATTTATTTACACTCCATCACCTTACATATATCACTGAAATAATCACTACCAAATCCACTATTAGTATAATCACATCTAAAATGTATTATTTTATTATATTTTGTCACTGGTAAGATTATTACCTAAAATACGATTTACTATATCTTGTTAATTAACAACTACAGTATATATAACTCTTCTATGT
Organism: Discoglossus pictus; assembly: GCA_027410445.1. Lineage (NCBI taxonomy): Eukaryota > Metazoa > Chordata > Amphibia > Anura > Alytidae > Discoglossus > Discoglossus pictus. The sequence continues at coordinate 180,564,111 of CM050170.1, read as the reverse complement.
ATAAGAATTGTAATCATTAGTCCTTTTTGCATAGGTTTTCTTTATTACGCACAATAAAGTTAATTGAACACATGTATATGATCTTTTTACTTATTTAAGGGCTATTATTTATTTTTTCACAGACATTATTCCCCTATATATTGTGAGATCAGCTGAATCATTTATATTCTGGGAGCACTAAGATGGTCTTACTTTTTGCGTAATTTTACTTATGCTGATTAATAAAGATTGCTTCTTTTAATTATATATATATATATATATATATATATATATATATATATAAATATGGTGGATATATATATATATATATATATATATATATATATTTCCTTTATATATTTATTTCAATATAATACATATTTTTCTACTAATCAGTAGCTGTTTATTAGGAAACATTTGAAACCAGGAAACGTACATATCCCTTTAAGAAAAATAAATAAAATGTACTGTTTTAGTTATAATTAATGAATATAATGTGGAATCACATATATAAAAGTGCAATCACATGTTTTACTTTTTATCTTTTAAACTCTATATACTTTTATTAAATCAGTACATGTAACCATTGAGAAGCGTTTCTGCCCAGCTGCTGACCATTTAATATACTCTTCACTTGTTATACATACTTTTTATTTATTCATTTATAGTGTCCACGCTTAGCACCTGGTTGTTATTCACTTTAACTGCTACCTACCAGCACATCACGTGGATCTGAACTGACCACCTCTGTTTTAAAGAGCTTTTATATAATTAAAATCTGCGTTCTAAAGTCTGTTTTTTATACATAGAGGAAAAAAGACGATCATTAGATTCCAGTATGAGCAATTTCAGTGGAAAATAGTCATTTGCTCCAAACTTTTGCCAAAGTTGCTAAATTCACAGACAGTGCTACATTATATATTTAGTTACAAATAAGCAAATTATAACCTCATGTAATATTAATGAAGCTGTGAGCTATACCATGTATACCATTTTGGTTTCATGATATGTATTGAGTCCTGGGATTGATATTACTAAAAAATAACAGTTACAAAATTGTTTTAATTGCATAGTTGTGTGTTTGAGACTGTTGTGCAATTAATTCTAATGTTTTCCCTGCCTTCCCATGCTTTTAAAGTACAGTATTGTGTGTTTAATTGCTGTTACAGCTCTGATAAGTGTTTGAAAAAGCCCTTGCGATTTCTATTTAATCATATTATTTTTGACAGAAACTTTAGACTTGTTTCAGTTGCGGGTTAGACTTTGCGAGCTAGCGCTACAGGTCTAATAGAATATCAATTTGGTGTAACTTTAATTAGTTAGAGCTTGTAATATTTGAGCTGTGCTAAAACCAATGAAGTTCTAAGGGTGGTTTTGTGTTTTTGGCTGGCCCATAGTGATTATAAGCGGGGAACTTGCAATCGGATTGCGAGTAGCTAACAGAATATGTGGCCATATTAAGAGTGATTTCAAGTGTGTACAAATTTACAAAGTGGGCAATAGAATATGGCCCTTAACCTATTGTTTATATGAAATGACTGTAAAATGTTACATATATATATATAGTGGACTCTTGGTACTCGTCGTTAATTGTTTTCAGAAGGCACGATGAGTGGTGAAAATGACGAGTTCCAAAGTCCTGTAACAGGTAATGTAAATTGGTTTGAGCAATCAGAACGAGTACCAAGGAAGCATTGAGTGCCAAAGCCTTTTTTGCTCATGAAGATGCTTTGAATCAATGAGTTTTGAGGTAGACGAGTACAGAGGGACCACTATATATATATATATATATATATATATATATAAAACTGTATTTCTCAGAATCTTGAGCTGGAAACAGGTGTTTTAACTTGTTTTAGACATTCAAATGTGAACACAGATGTACTATTTATTTACTGTACTACTGTACAGTGGAGGCTTCCATAGCTCTTTTGCTCACCATATATTAAATGATTGTTGTGGTGAACTACCTACTCATAATCCCGCTCCACGCTGATGATCGCCAGTAAGTTTTAAACAGCTGTACATGGATAGGATTCCCAGCTTGTGTATAATCCAACCTTGGCTTTACATAAAAGCTGTGCCTTAAGATTTAAAATGGTTTATGGATTGAAAATTGAGGCATTTGTGGGCACATTTGCATGTCCCTGTTCAGCTTCCCAGAATGCAGTGTAATAACTGTTTTTCTCAGAATTCCGGAATGGAAGCAAGTTTTTTAACTTGTCTTAGACATTCAAACGTGAACACAGATGTACTATTTACTTACTATATATATATATATATATATATATATATGTATATATATATATATGTATATATATATATATGTATATATATATATATGTATATATATATATATATATATATATATATATATATATATGTATATATATATATGTATATGTATATATATATATGTATATGTATATATATATATATATGTATATATATGTATATATGTATCTATATGTATATATATATGTATGTATATATATATATGTATATATATATATATATATATATATATATATATATATGTATATATATATATATATATATATATATATATATGTATATATATATATATATATATATATATATATATGTATATATATGTATATATATATATATATATATATATGTATATATATATATATATGTATATATATATATATATATATATATATATATATATGTATGTATATATATATATATATATATATATATATATATATATATATATAAATATAAATATAAATATATATATATATATATATATTCCACAATAATCATTTAGTGTATGGTGAGCACAAAAGTGAGAAAAGCTCTCCACCGTACAAAGTACAGAAAACGAATAATACATTAATAATTCCATTTGCATGTCTAAAAGGCGGGGACATGCAAATGAGAATACAATGTATATATATATATATATATATATATATATATATATATATATACATATATACAGTATATATATATATATATACTAGCGAATTCCCTGTCAAAGAATGACGGCAATAAAACTGTAAGTGAGCTAATGCTGTTTGGTGTATAATAATAAAATAACTAATAGATTAATAAAGTAATATACTTTACCTATTTTGAAGTAATATATGCAGGAAGCATTGTGTTGAAGAGCTGACAATCTGTTTTCATATTGCTGCAGCATTAGTGGTGTGGAGCTGCTGTGTAAGCGTGATGAATGTGTGGAGTTTAATAGTGTGCGTGTGAGAGGCAAATCCGTTAGCGTAGCTGTGTACTTCCGCATTATATAAGTTATTGTTCTAAAATGGCGGTGTTTTGCATGTTTAGAGTCCTGTAGCCTCGTTTTTTTTTTTTCGGCGGCCATTTTTTCTCACGCTTAGGTGATTTTCAGGTGTTTAAACTAAAATTTGTACTTAAATCGCGGTGTAACTTTACTTGCAGAGGTCCTGGGTGCACCAGCTTGCTGTGGGTAAGCTTTTTATATGTTTGTTGTGTGTATTTATTGTGTTTCTAATGTTTTGGGGTCGCGCGGGTTGCGTGTTTGTTTTCGAATTTGGTATGTCTTTTTAATGTCATTATCTAGGCAGCTTCTTATGGGAGAGGTTCAGATGCTATAAATAAATGTCTAAAAATGGCAATATGTTAGATTGCTGCAGCTGGTTATACCAGTTTTGGGTCCACATTTTCAAAGACACTTTTTTTTAAAGGAATACAGAACTTACATTTTTAGCATATGCTCTCCACTGATATATATATATATGTATATAAACAAACTCAAGATGCTTCAGCTTTCAAGAAGTGATAAAATAAACACAAACTGATTTCTCTATAAAGCATGAGAATCCAATACTATGAATACTGCACAGGTTAAAACGATCCAGTTGGAATCAGGGTGATTGCTGAACATTTGGAGAATTTTGGGAAATGTAACTCAATTATTGACACTGGATATATTATTTCTGCCATGATGCCAAGGGTCAGATAAAGTTCTTGAAGTTCCATCAGCTTAAAAAAGATACATAAATGTGGAAGAAGACACCCTCCAATATGCAGATAGTTGCTCCTTTGGTTGCCTGTGGCTCTTGTTCTCATTTATCAACAATTGAAGTATGTAAAACAAAGGGTAATCACAGCTCTCTGAAATGGAAAATTACAGTTATTATTAAAAGCTTATTTAAGTTTTGTGGATTATGAATGTGATATAGGAAAATCAATAGTGTATGAAAACATTTTTAATGAAAAAAATCTGAATATGAACATTAATAAACCTATCCTGAAGATAGCAACATTTCTTCTGTTTTCTGTTGATTTTGAGAGTGAACGCCCCCTAAAAATCCAAGCACAATTAGCATACAATGTATAATTTGTTTTGGCCAATCAGAAGCACTGCAACATTGTAGAAAAGTATGGGGATTCTGTCTCCACAGCAAAGTATTATGGTATTTGTAGTCTGGCATGTATTTATGTAAGAAGGTGCTATGTATTTTCATATTAGAGTCTCTCTCTGCAACACATTCTCACAGTACCTGCAGCACATTCCACCTCAAGTCTCTGCAACCCATTTCAACTTTCACATTCACTCTGCAGTATATTCCACCTCAGTATCTGTTGCACATTCTCACAGTCTCTGCAACTCATTCCACCTGTTTCCCTGAAGCACATTCCACCTGAGTCTCTGCAGCACATTCCACCTCAGTCCCTGCAGCAAAGAATAAATAAGAGCCTGATTCAATTGAGCTTTTGCAAGTTACTGTAGCCCATGAGGCCGCAAGTTAATTTGCTATTCAATTGGCATCTTCTTTCGGGCTCCAAACGGGTTATGGCCCTGAAAACTTTGTGATGGTTAAACCCGGAACGTACAGCCTCCCTATGCATTTTATCTTTCAAATCCGCAAGAGTTATGATCGCTAAAATCGCAAATCGCTATTCAATTGCTCCAATTCGACAAGGCCGCAAATGGTTTCACACCCGTAAATGGCAAATGAAGGAGAAAATTGGTGCTAGAGAGGACCCGCAAGAGGTTAAACACTGGTTCGTAGCACTGAAAATGCAAATAAAAGATCAATACTGCACTGTAAATAATGGGAAAGCGATGAAAGACATTAGAATTAATTGCACAACAGTCTCAAGCTCCCAAATCGGCAGTTCATTAAATTTATTTTTATGTTTCATTTTGGGGCTATATTGATCTCGGGTATCAATGAGTTAATACATATTGGGCCACCCATATGGACTAGAACAGTATTGGCATTCATTTTCATAAGTCTTTATTTTGTTGTTTTGCGAGTCTGATCGTATATCTGACCCCTGAACCTAACTGATTGACATGTAACCTCCATGTTTTACTGCCGTAATAATGACGGTCTCATTTTCTATTGGCTGATTCAAAACGGGAGGTTAAGTTCTTGCTTAATTGATCATGTTCCCGTCCTGATCTGCTATGAACCAGTGCATGGTTTACGGAGTCAGCTTTGGGCCAGTACTTTGCAAGCTTGATCAATTGAGTAGCTCCAGAATAGGAGACAAACAGGAGCCCGCAGGACAACCGCAAACATACCGTCTGAATCCTGTGAGATACGGGCTTGCAAAGGAATCAGGTTTACATATAAAATGCAATCATACTGCTAAACTAAACACTGGCTGCCAGGGTTCATCCTTATGTGCACCTTCTACAAGTCCTGATGGAAATTAATTAATTGTATCAACTACTGCAGCTTGCTGCTAATGGTGGGAGGGGCTGATCTCTCAGCTTTGTAGATTCTCTCTTATCAGTTATCAGTGTCCATCATCCAACCCACTCAGGTTTCTACAATGTTTACAAACAATGACAACTTGTCTGTCATCACTAAAGCAAAACTGGATACTTAAAAAAAAAATAAACTCTGTACAGTTTCTTTTAAACCATACAAAGACATTTTGTCCACTATTAAGCCAAGTTCTTCAAAAAAGTAGACTGCATATATTACACTGCAGAGTTCCTTTAAAGCAATGTATATGACTATCAACAAAATGTGAATCATTAACTGCTTTGATTATAAGCAATGTATTGGGTTATTTTAATGTATTGTCAGCGACCCATATTAGTTATGCCTGTCAAGTTATGAGCACTAATACAACCATCTGTCGATATATAGTGGTGAGTAAAAATGTTGTACCTAATCATTTTCCATTCCTTTTAACATGTTTAAATGCTGTATTTTATATGCAGAAACTGAAAACTGAGGTATCCATATATCTTTAACAGTAGAGTATAATACTTTACTACTAAAGCTGTTGCATGCTAACAAGCCTTCAAAAGCATAGGAAGTTGACAAAGGATGTCATTTTCGTTGACATAAAATTCTAACATGTCAATCTTTGGTTCCCATTACTGTCTTAACTTTTTCAGTGTTGAGCTTCTTGAACATCATACCACATCGGGAGATCTCACATTTTGAAAACAAAATCACCTATTCCTAAACACAAAATAGCACATGTACTATGCTCATTACAACCATGTTTATGAGGCCTCTGAGGACACAGAATACTTTTCAAACATCAAGGATTAAATCTTTTTCTAGACTTAAATAAAATCGGTAGCATTATTTGCCTAACGGTCATTGGCTATTGGCTACTTCAAGATCTGAACTACCCACATGATTACAAAAGATCCCTATTTCTATGATTTCCTGTTCCCATATAAAATATATGGTAAGGAATTTTTTAATCTGTATGGTAATAACATTTGATTTGATCAACTTGGATCAAATTTTCTTGTTGGCTGTGTGTACTTTTTGTTACTTTCATCTCTTATTTGTTGTTTAGTCATTCAGATGTGTCCAATTCTCAGTGACCCTTATGGACCAAAGCACCCCAGGTATATCTCTCAGTCACTGCCCCTCTGAGCTCCATCAAGTTCATATTCATTGCTTCAGTGACCTCATCTATCCATCTCCACCTCTGTCATTCCCTTCTTCGTGTGCCTTAAATCTTTCCCAGTGTCAGAGTATTCTCTAGAGAATCCTGCCGTCTCATGATATAGCCAAAATATTTGAGCTTTAGCCTCATGATCATACATTCCACTGAACAGTTTGTTTTGATTTCCTGGAGGACGGATTTATTAGATCTTCTTGCAGTCCATGAGACTCAAAGTAGTTTTTCGCAAAACCCGAATTCAAAGGCATCACGTCTACAGCACTCAGACTTCTTTACGGTCCAGCTCTCACATCTGTATGTTACTACTGGGAACACCATAGTTCTAACTATGCTGACTTTTGTTGATAGTTTAATATCTTTGCTTTTTACTCGCTTGTCCAAGCTTGCCATAGCTTTCTTCCCCAGAAGCAAACTTCTTTTAATTTCATGTCAACAGCCACCAGCTGAAAAGATATTGGATCCCAGAAAAATATCATCTGTCATTGCACCCACTTCTTCCCCATTTATTTGCAAGGAACTGAGATTGCCATTTTGCCGTCTTTTGCACTCTCTTCTTTTACCCTCATCAATAAGTACTTTACTTCCTTCTAACTTTCAGCCATCAAAGTAATATCATCAACATATCTGAGGTTATTGATATTTCCTCCAGTAATATACGCATACGTATAAGTTGAATAAGGTGACAATATACAAACTTGTCACACTCCTTTTCCGATCTTGAACCATTCTGTTGTCCCATGTTTGGTTCTGACCGTGGCTTCTTGGTCCACATACAAATTGTTCAGGAGGCAGATGAGATGATCTGGTAGTCCCATCTCTTTAAGGACATGCCACATTTTGTTGTGATCCACACAGTCAAAGGCTTTAGAATAGTCTATGAAGCAGAAGTAAATGCTTTTTTGAAGTTCTCTTGCTTTCTCTATTATCCATCAGACATTGGTAATGAGATCTCTTGTGCCTCTTCCGCAGCGGAACCTGGATTTCTTGTTATATATTTGACTGTGTATAAGGCATGTACTTAACATTGAATGTATTGTGTTGTTGGTAAAAGAAACCAGAATGATATGTCTGTTTATACTTTTTAAATACCCAGGCTTTAAACATTACTATTTTTGTTACTTTTTATTCTAATTTTAATAAATTTAACAATGTATTATGTAAAAAAAAAATAGTAAAAAACACATTTGATACTTAACCAACGACATTGAATGTGCAAAGGAGAGGGATAAGGGAAGATCCCCCCAAAAAAGAGGTGAAGATGGATTGGGAGGGGTGAAAATAGTAGATCGACAGAAGAGATAAATAATGTGGTACAATATATGTGCAATATAAATAATATATATTGTATTTTACAGTTTTATATTTCTTATGAAAGCAGAAACACAACATTACTACAAATACACAATCTATGTATAATAAAGCTATAAGATAATAATTAATAGAAAAATTATATTAGTTTTATGTAAATTAGGAGACATTTAGCTAAGGGTTACCAGTACCCTGTTTTATTTCTTAAAAAAGTGCAAACCAGGGAGCCATTTGGTTCCAAAGGAGGGTAAGGAACCTTTCAATCTTGCTGATAGTTTTTCCATTTCAATATTTTCCCAGACCTTGGTAATAACAGTATTCAATTCATGGCATTTTCAATAGTTTTGTTAAAGATCTTCTTGAGGCTAGATTAATTTGTGCTGCTAAGGCATTTTAATTCCTAGCATACTGTTCCATCAGACTGAACAATTAATAAAACCATGGGTCAAGTGGTGATTGGGTTTCTAGACAGGTTGCTGTAAGGGAGTTAATTGAGATCCAGAATGGTTGGATTTTTCGGGCAAGACCACCATGTATGTAGATATGTTTTCTCCAGGCCGCAGCCTTTCCAGCATAGAGCACTGGACACCCGACTCATCTTGTATAATTTTAGAGGTGTAAAATACCATCTTATATGATTGTCCTTTGAAGTTAAAATATTGTTTTAAAAACTTTTACCAATGCCAATGGAAAATTCTAGGGGGAGTACATTATCTTTCTATAGCGCTCCATAATTCAGCTGATGCAGTGTTTTGACTTGCTTTAAGGAAGTTTGTCATAGATACAACTTACTTAAGGCCCTGATATTCTTATATGATCAATTGTTTCTTAGTTACACTGTATTTAGTCATTCTTGTATACTGTATGTGTTAAATTCAGATAAAGTTTTGTATTATTTATTCATGTGATCTGTAACATATAAAACATTTATTTTGCCTCAGCATGCTTTTTTTCGTACTGCAGATGATCAGTGAAAAAAAGATTTTAAAATGAACGATTTTATTTTAGTAAAAAAGAGCAGATCTGAATCACTTGTATTTAATTTAGGACAAGCTTAATTGGGATTTTATTGAAGAGAGCCTTAAGTTCTCAATCCATTCAACTTGACTCAATGCAATTAATTATATTCATAAAGTTGGATAGAACATTGAAAAGAAAGTGAGTTGATTAGCCTGAATCTACTTATATAAACATTACAGCACTAGCATTATGTATTAAGATGTCTCTCTCTCTCGAAAACATCTCTCTTTTTCCACTATGTAGAATTGAGTGCTGAAGTATGAAATATTGTGCTTCTTTTAAACATCACAGATTTTATACATGGTTGATATAAAGATGCAAATCACAAAACAATAAATTCAAAGCTTTGTTACAAACACCCTGAAGAAAACCTGAACAAATCATAACTGTCAGACGGATGGATGATGAAGGATTTTGGCATGGAAAGAAATACAAATCACTTCGCTCTTTTGAGCATTGCATTTTTTTCCTGGTTGCAGGCGCATCATCAACCTTAATGATAGAAGTCTTCCACAAAAATAATTCTTAAGCCTCAGGAACACACACCTACCTGACACCATTAGAGATTATTCAACAAACACCATCAATCTCTTTGTGAGTATGATTTACAACCATTCTGTCTAGATTATTGAAGTCAATTCTGTGCATATCCAGTATTGTCAGAGGAGGCACTTACCCCATTTTACTCTAACATAGAAAAAGTATCAAACTTTGATTAAGTTATTTTAAGGAGATATGTTTTATCTGACAACTTAAATTTTGTGTAGTAAAAAAACGGCAGGCAAACTGATGATAGTACAGATTAGTGTCTCTCAGCCTTATTGGTCTGTATAGCAGCCTGTTACCTTACAATGCTCATCGGGACAACATTTTTAACAGGGTTAGACAACATGTGGTACATCAAATTTTCACATTGTTTTGCACTTATTTGTATAGGATAATTTTAACTACAAATACATTCATCAATGATCTGTATATAACTATGACTAACAGTAGCGATTTTCACGACCCAGGAGTGAGGGGACCATATACACCACTAACCCTCCTGCTTTAGCTTACAGGGACAACCCCTGAATGGTGAGGTTTTGTGTTGTCTCAGCGCCCAGCATGCCAATTCAGGAACATCAGTCATGGAAAATCAGAATATCAGGGATTGCAAGCTCAGCCCAAAGGTTAGTATTAAAAATAATACAACTCCTTTCTATCCCTTTGTATAGGATTAGAAGAAGCACACAGAGACTGACTTTATTCTTCACAGACATAGTTTTTAAACAGTACATTATCACACCCCACACTAGACCCACTTATTATCTCTCTTCCTGGATGAGGGGTCTGGTTTCTCAGTGTGACCCCCCACCCTGTTACTAGGGCTATCAACCCTCCTCCCTGGTTTCCAGATACACCAGTGCTTTGGGGTTATCTTGTTAGGTGATTTTAAACAGACTATGCTTTGATCACACATGAGAGTTCAGGAAGGGGGTGTAGAGTAATATCTAGGAAGTTACCTGGTTTGGATTCCACATAAGAGGCTAGGAAGGGGGTGGATCCCCATTCAGGGACCGAATACATCATAATATCATATAGAACAAACCATTTCTGCCACATATAAGTAACACATGATGAATATCACTTCACATAGTAACTTCAAAATTCATTAATGTGGCCAACATTACATTACATATAAAAAACAACACGTCACAGTCCTTAAAACAAGTCTCATGTCGATTGTAATAGCCTTTGATATTAGGAACCGCATGTGTTAGGATCCCAAATAACACGGTTGCTTGTGGGGTTAGGGGCAGTCCCACCCTGGCCGAAATAATTAGTCATGGCAGTGATATTTTGTAAAAACTTTTTTTATTGCTAAAAAATCAAAAGAATAAAACCATTACACAGATATGATATAGAAAAACAAATTCTTACAGATAGATTGCAGAACAAAATGTAATAGTTATATACTAGAATACAGACCATGTATAATAATATGTCAGTTAGAGTTTGTTTATTCCAACTCCTGAGCTTTCAATTTTTGTTATTATATAGGGGTAGAGGAATAAAAGAAAAATAGGAGAAGGAAAGAGAAAATTGGATGTGGAGATAGGAACATTATAAAGGAACTAGGGAAAAGGAGTAAAAATAAAAATACATAATAAAACAGAGAGGGTGGATTTATATGAAACTCATCTTATAGACAGCCCTAGATTGATTTCTAATCAGACTGCTATCCAACAGAGTATAGTGATGATTAAATAGATATATTTATATATCCCTATATATTTAAAATATGTATCTATGATTAAGGAAATCTTAGTGAATACAGAGTAACTTGCTGTGATTGTTACTCTCCTTTCTATTTGCACTTTAGTGGCCCCATGCTAATGATAATTTTTATTGGTTTACTAAAAGTAATCTATAATAAACTCTCTCCTTGCTATCCTTTCATGTGATTTAATTTATATTTTAAAAACCCTAGAATATGAGTCTCAGATAAAGTCTCATTATATAAATTGTATTTAGTTTTATTTTACTCACATAACTTTTTTTTAACATGTACAACATTTTGTAAACGTATAAAACATTATTTTCTTTAAAATTAACCTGGCTATATTTTAAGTACTTTGGCTTCAAAATTATTTATTTTTGTTACAAAACAAATTTGAGCTAAAAGATGTTACTATCTCACAGACATTGAGCCCTATTCAATTGAGCTTTCGCATGTTATTGTAGCCCGTAAGTGAGGTTGCAAGTTAATTTGCTATTTAATTGGCGTCTTTTTGCTGGTTCCAAACAAGTTATGAGTTACAGCCTTGAAACAATTGTGATGGTTAAACCCGTAACTTACAGTTTCCGGAAATTTTTGATCTTTCACTTTCACAAGAGTTACAATGGCTTAACTCGCAATTGTTCAATTTCCCCAAGCACACAAATGTTTTCACACCCGTAAGTGGTAAAGAAGGAGAAAATCCGATGAGTGCTAGAGAGGACAAGCAAGAGGGGTTAGCACTGTAAATGAAATACAAAATCAATACTGCACTGTAAATAACGGGGAAAGCGATGACAGACATTAGAATTAATTAGCTAGCAAATCAACAGGAACTTTAATTTATTTTTATGTTTAATTTCGGCAGGCTAAATCAATCTCAGGTATCAATGAGTTAATACATATCAGGCCTAGAAGAGTATGGACTAGAACAGTATTTTCATTCATTTTCATAACTCTGTATTTTGTGGTTTTTGCGAGTCTGATCGCATATCGGACCCCCAAACCTAATTGACTGACATGTAACCAGTGACTTGCGAGCTTGATCAATAGCATCAGAATCGGAGACGAATTGGAGCCCGCAACACACCAGCAGACATGTAGCCTACAACAATCGAGTTGCGGGCTTGCAATTTAATTGGGCCCATTATTTCTATTGTTTTATGTAAAAGAGTTTCCAGTCATATTAAAAGTGAAGCAAACTATAACAGATGTGACTTGGTTATTAGATTTCTCCAACACCAGAAGTACCTTTGAAAAAAATCCAATATATTCAGTGAAGTGAAAATAAAGTGGAAACTATGTCATTTGAACATGAACTACCTTTAACATTTTAAAATAGTTGTTGGGACACTATATAACATAATCTACTTCAATGGTATATCAAATTCTGCTTTTATGGCAAAGGAATCGTTCAGTTTAATCACATATTGCTTTTGCGGACAACAGACAAGAGATTTTCCATATGTTCATTGTAAAGAAGAAATGTAAACATTTGATCCACAAGTATTAATTTTATAGGTCATAATAATGGCTAATAATACAGGAAACATAAAAATTATACAATACACAGTGACGCCAAAAGATCTTTTGGTTTGACAGCCCACTTAAAGATCAGCTTCTGCAATAATTGAGTTTCCGCATTTTTTCCTTTTAATTTCAACATATGATGACATTTGAGAGCAGTAGACTTTATTTCAGAATCCCATTAGGTACCATTATGAGATCTTATTTCCTCCAGTTTTAAAATCTAATTGTCAGTCAATGTGTTACAGTAAACCTAGCTTTCTTTTGACTCTCATGGCTATACACTATTGGGAAAAAACAAAAAGAAGAATAGTTTATCATTCTGTCAAGAAGGTTTCTTAACAAATTACCTTTCCTTTCAAAAGAAAACATGAAGATACTTTTTGTAACTGGAGCAAATCTCATAGTTCATACATATGCTGTTTTTCTGGCTGTTAAATTGAACAAGGAAGTCTCTTCAGTACTCAAAGACTGACATTCAATTATTTTTTTAAAGATTTATGAAGAATTCGTTTAATAATTTTTAACTGCCAATGGATTTTATTTTTAAAGTTATACAATGTCATTTAATAAATCTAAAGTTTTCTTGTAAAGAAAAATACAATTTTATATAAGCTTATTTATTTGTCAATTTTAGTGAGGAACAAAGAGGTTTACATTACTCCATTTTGTTTTTTTTTAATGATGTACTGTATAATTGTATTACCTTTCTCCTTTTTTTTAAATATGTTAAGGTTATGTCAGAAATTGGATAATGTTTGCATTATTCAGATAAGGTTAATATTATCCATGGTGATAGAACAATGTCTCCTATTTCAGATTTTTTCCTCACTTTCTCTCAATAATGACAATAATATCGATAAGGGTTTCTCGTCTAATCTGCATTACAGAAAACGTGTAGGGCTTTTCACTTCCTTCCCAGTATTCAGTGGCTATTTTTCCGATTAACCTCTCAGCCCAATCTAAGACATGACTATTGAAGAGTCTTAAGGGAAGGTAAGGAGTGTGTTAACCTTCAAAGTATTGACTAATATTTTTTCTCTTCTGCACATACTATGATGAAACTGTCAACACTTTTATCTGAAACTTGTCGAAGTGCCTTCTACTAGGTTTATGGAGAGAATTTATGAAAGTATTGCTGGTTTGTATGACCTTGCAATATCCCGCTGCAATCTACAATCCAGCATCTCAGATCCTAGTGCGTTTTACAAAACATTTTCTTAGCATTAATAATCAGCTTATCAGGAGTTATCCTTAACCAGATGCTTTGTGGGCACCATATTGGAAAAACCCAAGTTCTCTGAATATACTAAAGACAAAATCTTGCTTTTAAATATCCACAATGCCATTATCAAGCATGGCGTGTTTCAATCCTGCGATAGCAGTATGTTTTATTATTACATAAAATTATAATACCAATATTCAGCCATGAACACAGAATTTACGCACAAAAAGGTAAGGAGAGAGAAATTGCAAGATCTCCTAGTGTGGATAGCCTGGATCTATCAGTGAGCACACCAATAAAATATATGTGAATGCCGTCACCTTGAGTAACCTCAAAGGTATGAGGTATTATGAGCACTCCCGTCAATTTGCCATCCAATGTCTTTTGGGTTCTGGTTGTCCCCACTCTTTCAGGTGTCTCCTTCATGGGAACTCCTTTTTGCTACTAAACCAGTATATACTAGAGTTTATGTGGGTGCACTGTTATGAATTATGCCAAAAAGTGGCCATAAGTTTGCAGTACATCAAAAGTACAATGAGATAAACAGCAAATCTTTTATTTTGATGATAGATACTTTAACTTGAAAAATATAATAAAATAATTCTTCTAACTCTTGTATAATAATACTCTTTCAAATGTGAGTAACAACATACATGATAACAATAATAATGGTGTTAGAATCAAACACTTCTCATGCGGCTTCTTCAGTGATGTGGTATCCTGTAAAAATATATATATGCACACACATACTGTACATACATTTGTATCTATCAATGTGTATGGACACGCATATAGGTATAAAGTATATGAACATACATCAACACAACAACACCTGTAAAACAATACATCAATACATTAATACAAATAATTGCATTAGCGTCTACAACACTAGTGTATCACTTGTTTGGCTATTATACCTATTTGATAATATAAAACGCGTCTGTATAGAATGAGAACATATTAGGATGTGACATTTACACACATGGACAAGCCCCAGACTACTGCATTAAAATGGGCTGTTAAATACAACTTCCAAATTCCATGAACTCAACTCATTCCTAAAATAGAATACATTCATAATTATCACAACTCAGGTTTATGAAAACAGTAAACCTTAATAAAAATTATGAATTAAAACTTATTTGTACTTATATCTATCGATATCTACATGTATATGTATAAAAATATATCTATATATCTATATATACATTTATATTTATTTATTTATTTATTTATATATATATATATATATATATATATATATATATATATATATATATATATATATATATAAAGAGTGAGATAGCCGTGAATGTCCAGTAATCCAGATTAATAATCAGAGTATTGCAGTATATATAGTGATACCTTTTTTATTGGACAAACATATTCATAGGTTTCATGACAAGCTTTCAAGAGCGTTGATCTCTTTGTCGAATCAGAGGAAAAACTGATTATAGATTCACAAATACAGCAAAGAATTCTAGGATTCACAAATAATGTTCTGTTCAGCCTGCTTTGCAAGTATGTGGGGGTGCCTACCAAAGTAAGTAAATTGGGGTCATAAATAGTTTCACATCTAAGGAACCACAGAGCTGTAACCAAACTCAGGAAGAAGACAGAGAACAATAAATAAATGAACACACATATATATTTACAATCATTAATGTTAGAGGTTACAAATTTTTTTGGTAATGAGATATAAATCTCATGTCTACATTAAGGCCTGAGTTATTACTGTTAAAGAGCATAATCATTTTAATTTCAAATGTCTTTCTTTCCTTAGTGTTTTTAAAAAAAAAATTGAGTATTTTGATTTTGAAATTTTTCATGGAGTGGTTATTCTGGCTGAAATGGTGTCCATTTATATTTATTTATATAGAGGAGTAAGGCATCTTTCCCTCAACTCTGACCAGTGACAGATCATGTGACTCTTAGATTGCACACATCATTTCACTAATTATGTGACTTCTGTAGGTAATTGGTTGCACCAGAGCTTTTTATGGGCTTCATTACAAAGGGGGTGAAAACATAAGCACATGCCAATTTTCTGTTTTTTATTTCTAAAAAATAGTTTTATGTATATATTTTTCTTATTTCACTTCACCAACTTGGACTATTGTGTTCTGATCCATCACATAAAATTCAGATTAACAAAACATTGAACTTAAGGCTGTAATGTAACAAAATAGGTAAAAAGTCAAGGGGGGTTAAATACTTTTGCAAGGCACTGTATATATATATATATATATATATATATATATATATTGTGACCTAGACTGTATAAAATTAATGTTTATTATTTTTTCTTATATTATAGTTTTGTATAAACGAGATGTGAATACAATTTTATGAGTATGTTAATTCAATATTATAATGTCAATTTGCCATTTGATTCCTATTTCTTTTTGTAAGAAGTAAATTACATATATTCATATATTTAAAACTCACTGTTTCTAATAAAACACAAATCAAACAGTGAATGTTGAATGTAAAAGAGTACTTATCATATAAAATTAAATATTTTAATATATTTGTGAAACATACAGTATAGAGTTCTATTGAATCAGTAAAATATATTGACATCAAAGAAGTGTATGCACAATCGCAGATACTGCACAGGCAATGCAAAAGTATTGTGAATCAATTCAAGTCATGCTTTGACTAATTATTTGAAAAGTATAAGAAAAAAGAGACAGAAGCAGTTCTTGTCTTGATGGATATATTTTTTATTGGACCAGTTCCGATAATATTGAGCATATGGTCATGAATGGAATTGGGGTGAGCCACAAACTGGTATATTGTAGGTATTAAATACTGTTGAATATTTCATCATAATCAATAAAAGTTGACAAAAGTGCATTTACTGAACAAAGTTAGATGGTTAGATCATTATGTTTTAAAAAATGATTTCTGTATCTCTTCTGTGCTTTCTAGAGAGCATTCCTCCAAATTCCTGTAGGGTATAAACATTCCTTTACCATTACATTTGTCAGAGAGAACAAGCAGGTTAAGTATTAGTTTGATATTGTGAGATGTACTAAAAGGTAAAGCACTGGAAAACTCTAGTAGAACCTCTCCATTCCCACAGGAATTGCACTGACTTAATCCCCCATCACTTACTTATTTGTATAATTTATATAATAAAAGGAGAGGGGTAGAAGGAGAGATGATAGAGAGGGAGAGAGAGGGATAGAAGAAGAGGCATAGCATCTATCTCTCTAACTTTCAATCTTCCTCTCTCTCTATCCCTACCTCTCTCTCTACCCCCCCCCCCCCCTCTCGATCCCTGTCTTTCTCTGTATGATCACTTGTGTGGGTGGAGACTGTGTCACTAGGCAGGGTCTATACATGTTGTGGTAACATGTTGTGAAGGGGAGGGGTTTATACTGTTGGGTGGAGTCAATGTAAGGGGAGGGGCCAGGTCTCTGTTTTCCACCCCATCAAGTTGGAATGTCACCAGCCGCCACTGACTAATGTTTTTGTTTTTGGATACTAAACCTTAAAACTAAGCAGACATAAAGAAAACAAAAAAACAATAATTACATCATATAACATAGAATTGAGAACTTCATTTTAGCTGTACTTGAGTGCACAGTGGGATGGTGGCAATGTAGAGGAGGAGATGGAGAAGAGAGATTATTGTTTGGAACTTTGCATCTTATAGGCGCAGGTTACACTTTGGTTCTTGTAAGCACAGGCTGCACATTGGCTCTTACAGGCACAGGCTGCACATTGGCTCTTACACAAGCTGCACTTGGGCTCTTTTACAGGATGCACATTAGCTCTTACAGATACAGGCTGCACTTTGGCTCTTACACAGGCGGTACTTGGGCTCTTAAACTTGATGTAGATTGGATCTTACACAGGTTGCACATTTGCTCTTACACAGGCTGTACTTGGGATCTTACGCAGGCTGCACGTGGTCTCTTACAGGCAGAGACAGAATGGGGGTCTCGCAAGTGTATGGACTTCTGAGCAATCGTTGAGTTCCGAGCAATTGCTCAGATCAGTCCCACGAGTCGAGTAGAGAGCAAGCATCGAGTTCTAAGCAATTTTTTCCCTGTGAGATGAGTTGAGTACCAAAAAAGATGAAAACCAGAGCTGACGGGAACTGAGATACAGGGGCGGATCTACCACTGGTGCAGGTGGCGCAGTGCACCAGGGCCCTCCTATAGGGGGCCCAGTGCTGTGTAATTTTTTTACATTTGGATGTAATTTTTTTACTGTGGTGTAGGAGCCCCAATGGAACCCCCCACCCTAGCCCAACCCAATACAGTCCCCCTGGATCCCCGTTGCTTCCTGGTTGCTGTCACCCCCCTAAAATTGATGTGTGCCTTTTTAAATAAGAGCATATCTACAGAAGCTCCGAGACATGTGGAGCCGTTTAACATGCTGGGGATGTGCATCAGGGATGAAGGTAAGAGAGCAAGGTCTGCAAAGTTACAGCAAAGTGCAGGGGGGGAGGAAGAAAGGAGATAGGGTTGGGTGCTATGTGAGGTTGTTCCAGGGATGGATGCTGAGAGGGGACAGCTGCTGACAAGGACTGGGTAGGGTTGGAGCAGCAATGGTTAACGGTCTTGTGAAGGTTTAGTGTTATGAAAAAGATTTTTTGGGGAAGGAAGTAATTATGGGAAGGGGTATGGGGGAGGAGCAAATGTTTTTACAACATCCCAGAGGGGGCCCAAAACTTTTTTTGCATCAGGGCCCTTCATTCTCTTGCTCCTCCACTTCTGAGATACCACTGATTTGACATTTCCAAGAGTTTATTCTTTAATTATTGAAACTGCATAAGAATTTCTAGTTAGTACAATTTACAAACTACAAATAGACATATTATATAGCAGTTCTGTCTACACATTCTTGAAATTATGCTATATGTACGTGATAAGAATAAAAGTAAGCCAGTAAAAAAATAATATGTCACAGTAAGAGAATTCTACAATAAAATTACAGCCAAAAAATATATAAAATGTCTTATTACCAAATTAGAGCCAAATATAATTAAGTTTCACAGTTCCAGATTAATACAACAAAATTGCAGCCAAAATGAAACATTTCAGAAACTTGATTGCAGTCAAAAATAACACGTTTTAAAATATGCAAAACAGACATAAGGGATTAAACTTGTCATAATGGTAACACTACTACAGTTATAAATTATTATGTAAAATCATTTAATCAATAACTGAAGAACTGTTTGAGGAAGGAAAAATAACAAGTTTAAAATGGTTAAAATTACTAAACATTAATTTAAAGCATTCTCTTCAGTCTAATGATAGCACTCAATGGGGGAGATGCCCTGAAAACCATTAAGTGCCTCAATGAAAATTTGGTATTGAAAATTTATCTCTATAATAAAATTCAGAATTCTCATGGTATGCAGTAAAAATTACTATACCACAGTGTGCACCAGTAATTTTCTTATTTGTGTTGGGATTACAGATTATATATGTGTATTTTTGTGTGCAATAATACACATATTTATAAACATTGTCTTTATTAGTTTTGTGTGGATTTTTTCTCCCCTGCAAATTGTATCCCCAATCTTTTTAACATATAGTGACTTTTATAACAAATAAGGTTAAAAAATAGTGCTGATTTTTTGTGTGCTAATTTATAGAGCATATTTATCAAAATATGAAAAATACTAGATGTGTTAAAAACATGTTTCATAAAATAAAATATAAAATAAAATTAGTAATTGTTCTATTTTAACATTGAATACCCATTGATAAATATGACTCATAATAATCTATATTTAAAAAACATACATACTCATTTAAAAACTGCTCCCTTGCTCATAAGCCACGTTTTTATAACATAGTATACTGCAGAGTGAATTTCTAAAGAATAGTCAGTGCATAGCAAGTGCTAAATACCTCAAACTCCATATTGGTTTTTAAGACTAACAATAGAAACTGCTATTAAATGACATTCTCTATGTTTTTGGGGTGTAAGCAGCTGTGCACACTCTGTGCTAAAAGTTAGCAAGTACTAAAACCACCCACAAAACTATCAAAACACTCAGAGAGTCATGAAAAGTAGTTTTTGTGTATTTGCCACTATTTACCTCCAGGGTGTTGCCATGTTGGTTCTCCTCCCCTCAATTATCTCTCCACCAGTAGCCCTCGGTATCATGACTGATCTTGAGACTCTCCTGAACCCCACAAGCAACACTTCTATTTTGGACTCTGACACATTGGGTTATTAATATCCAAGGTTACTAAAATGGACATGAGATTTGGTTAAGGACTATTTTTATGTGTAGAGTAGTGTGGGCCACAATAATTATTGTTGGAGTTGCTATATTGTGTTATGTGCACTGTAGTAGTTATGTTACCTGTAACTAACAGATACACTTCTCCACCGTGTTTGTAGTGTGACAACTAAGAATTAACTCTGCAGGAATTTGATTGTGTATATGGCCCCCAGATGTTACGTTACATTCTAGTATCTCCTAACTGATCAAAGATAGTCATCACGTTTGAAGTTAGTTCATTGGCCTGACATCCTTTATTTAAAACAGTAGCCCACTACATCATGGATTTCAAGACCTTGGCAACCTTGTTCTGAGATCGGGCTGCTCCTAACTACATATATCATAGTGACCTGTTGATTGCAAATGGCATGAGCTAACCCACTATGTGACACAGCAACTACCATAGATAAGATGGCTGCACTGACAACTCTCATCAATTCTTACAGGATGTCAGTTGAAAAGACAATATCTAGCAAGTACGCTTGGAAGACATTTGTATCTATGCTTGCTTTCACAGATAAAGAACCTATGGAAGTAGGTAAAAGTTGATTGTCTGACACAGAGTGACAGCGAAGAAGGATTTAAAATCTCTGTTACTACTACTGTGCGAGAAGGGCATTTGTGTACATCATATACATTGAAAGTGGGAAACGTCAGGGTCTGAAGATCCAAGAGGAGCATCCTTCCAATAGAATTATTCCTGCTCCGCGTCATTCAAGGCAACTACTAGTCTCAGTTAGACTGACGTGGGACAACAAAGTCATAGAAATTCTGGAATTCAGGATCTACAGGGAATTTAAATCAATAAAATAAAGAATTGTGAGACAGTTCAAAATACCCACCTGAACCCTTTGCATCCTATACCTCCTGGCCTGACACACATGCTAAGGATGGCACAGGGCCAAGATGGCGAGTGCGAGCATCTGCACCTTCATACAGTGAACCTCTTCCAGGTCCTTCCACACCTCCCTGTGATGTGGTTGTTCTGGCAGACCTGTTTATGTTGATTGTTTTGTGCTGTGCGGGCCTCACATTCTAGAGCTTGCACTATGTGTAATCGTTGTTGTTTAGTTGTTCAGATATGTCTGACTCTCTGTGACCCTATGGACCACAGCATGTCAGGTATAACTGTCAGCCAGTACCCCACTGAGCTCTCTCAAGTTAATATTCATTGCTTCAATTATCTATCCATCTGCATTTCCTCCGCCCCCTTCTCTGTGTGCCTTCAATCTTTCTCAACATCAGTGTATTTTCTGGGAAATCCGGTCTTCTCATGATATGGACTAAATGTGAAACTAAATATTAATTTGTATAAAACATGGATATTTCTCTGTATTATTTAGACTGTTATTGTAAAAAAAACACAAAAAAAACATTTCTATTATTTTCTCTTTTTTCTTTAAGGTATTATAAATATTAAACTTCAATCAAATTAAATAATAAGACAATATAAAACATAAGATAATAAAGAAAAATAAAAACAGTAAGTAAATGTGATGAAGATAGAAATAGCATATATATATATATATATATATATATATATATATATATATATATATACATATATATATATATATAGTATATATAAACAGTAATATAAGCTGTCTCAATTTACTCAATCTCTTCCTCTTTCTCTCCCCTCCTACCCCACCTCTTAACCATAAGCATGTAACTCATACCTCTCCATCGTCCCAAGGACCAAAACCAGCACTTTGACCAAACACCTTCCTCCTCCACTTATGGGAATAATTTTAACACATATAGATCCCGACTTGCCATACCTTTCCTTTCCAGAAGCAAACATCTTTTAATTTCCTTGCAACAGCCACCATCTGCAGAAATCTTTGAGCCGAGTAAAATAAAATCTGCCACTGCCTCTACTTCTTCCACATGGATTTGACAGGAACTGAGATTGCTGTCCTTTTAACATTGAGCTGCAGGTCAGCTTTTGCACTCTCTTCCTTCACCCTCATCAAAAGGTCCTTTAATTCCTCTTCACTTTCAGCCATCAGAGTAGTATCATCCATGTATCTGAAGTTGTTGATACTGCTCCCAATAATATTGATTCTAGCTTTGGATTCGTTCTCCGTGTATGTTGAATAAATAAGGTGACAAAATACAAACTTGCCCACTCCTTTGCTGATGTTGAACCATTCTGTTGTCCCATGTTTGATTCTGAGTATAGTTTCTTGTTCCACATACAGATTCCTCTAGAGGCGGACAAGATGGTCTAGTAGCCCCTTCTCTTTAAGAATTTGCCACATTTTGTTGACTGTAATCCACACAGTTGAAGGCTTTAGAGTAGTCGATGGAGCAGAGCTAAATGTTTTTTCTGTAACTCTATTTTTTTTCTGCTTTCTCTAGTATCCAGTTTTTTAAGCATTTCCTTGCAGGCATGTGATGTGAGTGCAGTTGTTTGGCACTGCCTTTTTTTTGGATTGGAATATAGACTGACCTTTTCTATTTTACTGGCCACTGTTGAGTTTTCCAAATTTGTTGGCATATCGCAAGAACATTTTTAAATTCATCATCTTGTAGGATTTTGAACAGTTAAGCTGGAATTCCATCAACTCCTGCAGTCTTGTTTTCAGGTAGACTTCTCAGGGCCCATCTCACTTCTCACGCTTCTTTGTCTGATCTGCCTCTGTTTGCTTTTTATTATGCCCACTTGGACATTGAAGGTTCCATTGAGATCTTCCATTTTCTTGAAGAGATCTCTTGACTTTCACATTCTGAAATCTTCTTTCTTTTTATATCACTAATTGTGGATTGTCTCCTTGTCTCTTTTTGCTATCTTCTGTAATTCTGCAATCAGTTAGACAAATTGTTCCCTGTCTCCACTAGTTTTCACTTTCCTTCTTTCCTACATTTAAATCCTCCTCAGACAGCTTTCTTACTTTTCTTTCTCTTGGAGATATTCTTTGTTACTGTTTTCTGGTCAATGTCACAGTAACGGAGTTGGAATCATAAGTCCAATATCTCCGCTGGTATACCGTTAAATATCCATATAGAAGCACTGCGCAGTCTCAGAAGCCCAGACCACCCATATTGGACGACACTCAATTGGGAGTCAAAGAATACTGTCTTTATTTTGTTATGCAGAAATATATATACACCTCTTTCCACAGGTAATACACATCCCCCATATTTGGCCGCACAATACACATAGAGAGACAATAGGTGTGGTCACACCTCCCTGAGGCTACCTGGCTACTTTGATACAATCAGACATTGATCAGATTATATTTCTCTTTGTTCTATGTCTCATAATGAAAACACTTTATACAATAGACTTCCTTATAATATGAGGAGTCTCTGTAATAGGATTATCTATTAGCCTAGTAGCTGTAATATTCTGAGCCAATATATTCTGTAGAACATAAAACAACATATCTACCATACAGCAATGTGATCATATTTTAACCATAACCATAAAACAGGTCAAAACAGTGATGGGTTCCGTTACAGTCACGTATTTATGTCCGAAGTTCTTCAGGCATTCGATCTACTATATCTATAGTTCCTTAAATCTATTATTTACCTATACTGTATATTCATATGAGTATATAATTTACTTTGAATCTGATTGGTCTGATTATTTTCCATCTTTTCCTCAGTTTAATTCTGAACTTTGCAATAAGAAGTTCACAGTCAGTTTCAGTTGGTGCTTATGCTGACTGTATAGAGCTCCTCCATATTTGGCAACACAATATATAGCCAGTTTGATTTCTATATTGTCCACCTAGTGATGTCCATGTGTAGAGTCATCTCTGAGGCTATTGGAAGAGGGTGTTTACTATGACCAGAGAATTTTCCTGACAGCATTCTACGAATCTCACTTTTACTCCAAAGCCAAGCTTGCCCATTATTCCAGGTACCTTTTTGTTCCCTGATTTATCATTCCAATCTCCTATGATGAGAGTAACATATTTTCTTGATGTTATATCTATCAGGTGTTGATATCCTTGTAGAACTGAACAACTTCAGCCTCTTCAGTGTCTATGGTTGGAGCATAGACTTGGATCACTGTGATGCTAAAATGGCCTGTCTTGAATTTGAAATCATTCTGGTGTGTTAATGGAGTTGAACTCGAGCACTGTTTTGACATCCTTTGATTAATCATGACAGCTAATCAATTTCTTCTGAGAGATTCTTGACCACAGTGATCTGGTGGTTGTCTAATATGAAATGTACCATTTGAGTTCACTAATCCTGTCATCTCATTTCTGATCATGTCCAGGTTGCCTTATTTCATAGTTCTAACATTTCAGGTTCCTATGTTGAACTTTTCTTTACAGCAGCAGATGTTCCTTTCCTCTCCAGCATCCTCTGACTTTGGCCCAACCACTTCTTCAGATCTAGTGCTACTTGTACTCACCCACTGAACCATTAATGTGGTAGGCACCTTCTATGTTATGTCTCTGGTTGTGCTTATCCATAAAGTTATCTTTGCAAAGAAACTGGAGTGGGTTGCCAGTTCCTTCTCAAGTGGACCACCATTTGCCTGAGCTTTCTGCTATGACTTGCCCAGCTTGGTGACCCTACATAGTATACAGTAGCTCACAGCTTCATTGAAGCACAAAAGCACCTTCACCACAACAAGGCAGCAATCCAGAAAGGGTTATTACTCCTCCCTTAATCAGCTACAGGGCCTGGGCACAGCTAGTCAGTGAGTTCCAGGGCCTTTCTAATCTGGTTGAGTCTAATGTTTTTGGAGCGACTAACTTAATTGTAGACTGCTTCCACATTTTTCCAGCTCCTATGGCCCAAGCCTCACCAAGGGACACAAAAATTGTCTGTCTGTGATCAAACCTTGCCAAGGGACACAGAAAGCGTCTTTCTGGACCAAGCCTCACCAGTGGACACAAAGTAAGTGTCTGTCTTCATCCTAGTGTCGGCAAGGGTTACAGAAAGGGTCTTTTTGCGTCCAAGCCTTGTCATGGGACACAGAAAGTGCCTGTTTGCGAATATGCATCACTGAGGGACGCAGAAAGTGTATTTCAGTGACCAGGCCTTGCCAAGGGTCACAGAAAATGCCTGTCTACGACCAAGCCTCGCCAAGGGACACAAAACATGTCTGTCTGTGACTAAGCCTCTCCAATGACTCAGAAAGTGTCTCCACCAACTTCTCCAATTTGGGTGCAGCCACCAAGTTCTGTGCTAACACCCAACAGTCAAGTCCTCTGAGATCAGACCCTAGCACTTTTCCCATGAACATCCACTGGGTTACTCCGGTCACCTCTGACAGTGCCATTGTCATCCATTTTGCAAATAAAAAAAAAATAACAGCAACTTTATCATGAGACTGGCATATAAAATAGTTATTGTAAAAACTGTCCCTTTAATAATTAATAAAAAAGGTCCAACTTTAACAATAACTCTGTTATACTTTTTATAGTCACGTAATACATATAATAGAGTCTGCTTTTTTAAATTGAAAAATAGTTGGCAGTGGCATCAACAGTATCTATCTATCAATCTATCTATCTATCTATCTATCTATCTATCTATCTATCTATCTCTCTATCTATCTATCTATCTATCTATCTATCTATCTATCTATCTATCTATCTATCTATCTATCTATCTATCTATCCATCTATCTATCTATCTATCCATATCTCTGTCTGTTTGTCTATCTATCTATCTATCTATCTATCTATCTATCTATCTATCTATCTATCTATCTATCCATCTATATATCTATCTATCTATCTATCTATCTATCTATCGATCTATCCATCCATCCATCCATCCATCCATCCATCCATCCATCCATCCATCTATCTATCTATCTATCTATCTATCTATCTATCTATCTATCCATCTATATATCTATCTATCTCTCTATCTATCGATCTATCCATCCATCCATCCATCCATCCATCCATCCATCCATCCATCCATCTATCTATCTATCTATCTATCTATCTATCTATCTATCTATCTATCTATCTATATATCTATCTATCGATCTATCCATCAATCTATCCATCTATGCATCTATCTATCTATCTATCTATCTATCTGTCTATCTGTCTATGTATTTACTGTATCTATCTATCTTATATGCATGCATATGTGTTCTATGTACAACAGGAAAAATAGTTTTTATAATTTTTTGGGGTACCAACATTCATGAGATAAACAATTACAATTTGAGGGAGCAGTACATTGCTCAAAGCATTTAATTTCATTCAAGTTTAAAGCTACCCATGTCCTTCTATATAATAATGTTATTTAATTGTTGCACTGACGTGTATTTATTTGTACAAATCAGTTAATTCTTAATAAATTATATTTTTTTGCAGACGGACATTTTTTTACATTTCCTTGTCTACAAAGTTGCCGTAGTCTCAAATCCTGCAAACAAATGGCACCTTTTCACACACCAATTTGCAAAGGAAACTTTTTAGTGCATAACCACAGGTCAGCAAAGATCTTTCTCTGTGGAATTGGATCAGTCTCGTGCTGTGAAAGTTGTAGCCAAAAAGCACTTAGACCCTGACCTAACCAGTCATTTACACTCACCGTGACAGTGAAAGGGAAAATGACTTGGCTCACGAAACAAAGGGCTCCACATGTTCCAACAGCAGCAGGAAAATGTAAAAACAACTATAGGTGTAAATACAGACCAGAGATGGCTTTGCAGGTGTGCTCAACCTCCAAGCCTGTTTGATGCAGCTGATATAAATAATGTATAAATCAAAAAAACAAGTAGCTATATTGGAAAAGTTTTATTTTTTTGTTATATTTACCCTACCAAAGGTATTCTTTTGGACTCCCATGGACCCTATATGCCCAATTGAGGGTCCATTTCTACAGGGATCCAACCAAAGACACTGGGCTTGATACCATCCATTCTGCAGATTCACTTTCCATCTGTCACTTCTGAGTCGCATTTACTACTAGGACTGAGCATTCATTTCTACAGGGATTCAACCAAAGACACTGGGCCCTATACCATCCATTCTGCAGATTCAATTTCCATCTCTCATTTCTTAGTTGCATTTATCACCAGGACTGAGGAGCCATTTCTACAGAGATTCAACCAAAGACACTGGGCCTGATACCATGCATTCTGCAGATTCGCTTTCCATCTGTCACTTCTTAGTTGCATTTACCACCAGGACTGAGCAGCCATTTCTACAGAGATTCAACCAAAGACACTGGGCCTGATACCATGCATTCTGCAGATTCACTTTCCATCTGTCACTTCTTAGTTGCATTTACCACCAGGACTGAGCAGCCATTT
Source organism: Discoglossus pictus (assembly GCA_027410445.1). Taxonomy (NCBI): domain Eukaryota; kingdom Metazoa; phylum Chordata; class Amphibia; order Anura; family Alytidae; genus Discoglossus; species Discoglossus pictus. The sequence continues at coordinate 180,536,375 of CM050170.1, read as the reverse complement.
CTATACGGACTCAACCAAAGACACTGGGCCCTATACTATCCATTCTGCATATTCCATTTCCATTTGTCACTTCTTAGTTGCATTTTCCACCAGGACTGAGCAGCCATTTCTACAGGGATTCAACCAAAGACACTGGGCCCTATACCATCCATTCTGCAGATTCGCTTTCCATCTGTCACTTCTTAGTTGCATTTACCACCAGGACTGAGCAGCCATTTCTACAGGGATTCAACCAAAGACACTGGGCCCTATACCATCCATTCTGCAGATTCGCTTTCCATCTGTCACTTCTTAGTTGCATTTACCACCAGGACTGAGCAGCCATTTCTACAGAGATTCAACCAAAGATACTGGGCCTGATACCATCCATTCTGCAGATTCGCTTTCCATCTGTCACTTCTTAGTTGCATTTACCACCAGGACTGAGCAGCCATTTCTACAGAGATTCAACCAAAGATACTGGGCCTGATACCATCCATTCTGCAGATTCAATTTCCAACTGTTATTTTCCCATTTCGATTTATCTTATTTCTTTTGCCTCTAAACCTAGACCTTCTTACACCACCACCTCTCTTCAGTATCTGAGCTCATATAACTTGCCCGCCCACCTATGATTTGTGTTATTTTATATTGCAGGTTTAATACTATCACCTTCATTTTAATCCCTAATTAACCGTCTATATTTTCTTCAATGACTTGCCAAGCTCTTGTTTCTTTCATTTATTACTTCACATTTTGTTTTATTTATCCCTTTATATTGTAAGTTTGCAAGTTTTCAATCTCATAAGGCGATTTAAAAAAAAAAACTCTTAGGCCTCCATTTAATTGCAAAGTTGCAACACTTACAGATCGATTCAATTGAACAAGCCCGCAGCTACCTGGTCGAAAGCCTAAACTGTAAACCATGCAATCGTATGAAGCATTTCAGAGCATGATCATTAAATTAAACAAGGCTGTAACTACCGATTTAGAAACAGCCAGTAGCAAATTACACCATCTTCATGATGTCAGTAAAACATGGAGGTTAAACGTCAATCAGTTAGCATTTAGAAGTCCGATATGCGATCAGACTCGCAATCCGGCAATGTACCAATGTGCGAGCTTGAGATTGTTGTGCAATTAATTCTAATGTCTGTCATCGCTTTCCCATCTTTTAATGTGCAGTATTAATTTTTTATTTGCATTTACAGTGCTACGATCAGGTGTTTAACCCCCTTGTGAGTCCTATCTGGTACTAGTAGGATTTTGTTCTACATTTGCCATTTACGGATTTGAAGGCAATTGCGGGCTTGAGGAATGGTAGCAATTGAATAGAGATTTGCGATTGTAACATTTACGGCCTTGAAAGATCAAAGGCTTTGCTGGGTCGGAGGTACGATTTTGACAACCACAGGAATTCTGAACTTCTAACCCGCAAATTATTCGGAATAGCCAAAAACACACTATGTAAATAGCAAATTATTTTACGAGCTACATTACGGGCTCTTGTAACTACAATTTGCTCAATTGAATAGAGGCCTGTGTATGTAAAATTTTAAAATCAAAGACAGAGCCCTATACTTCCTGCAATGTGGTTAATATAGTATTTATATTTTCCTTTGTATTTAACCCCTATACAGCGCTACAGAATTTGGTGTCGCTTTAAAAAAAACTGTAACAATAATATTAAGGATCCCCATAGTTACTAACACTACCCCCAAAACTGCCTATTCTAAACTATTTAAATAAATACATTATAAAAATAAAAAAAATACAAAAAAAAAGAATTACAGAAAAAATGCAATAAAAAATATTATTAAAATAATAAAAAGTACAGTAAGAGAATAAAAAATATGAATACATTACCCCCATGATGACCCTCCAGCATTGATCCTGGATGCCCTGGTTGCCAATCTCCATAACAGGATAAGCAGGCACATCCTTGGGCCTCTTGTTTCTTTCCCTCAATACTATCTTCAGTCCATGGGACATGGACTTCAGACATGCATAAAGTAATCTTGCACAGTTTGATGAAGTTTAGGCATCCATAAGGATCACTGCCCTTTTTATAATGTGTAAAACTACAATGGCCCTTTAAGAAAGCTCTTTATCAAGCAAATACATGTATTATCCACACATTGTATTCAGTAAATTAGTTAATAAGTTATAGATAGTATCAGTTTTCTCCAAAAACATTTCACCACTATCCATTTATTTCACATTACTTCACAATCACTGAAGTTTGAAGGGACTGTGCAGAAATAAATATATTTTTTCTGATATTTCTTGTAACAAATAAACACTTTTGTAAAGTCTTTTAAAGAATGATAGATCATTTGGGGGTTATAACCCATTAAGAGTAAAACAATGCTAGGACTTGTGAGACCTCGTATAGGATAATTATATTTTCTGCTACATAGGCAACCATTGAAGAAACTGTGAGGGCATTTGAGATAAGTTAACATGTCAGATAGTCGACTGGTCCCAATGTAAGCATGAGGAGAGATCTGCAGCTTTCTATTTATTGCTGTCACTTTTTCTATGTATCTCAAAGTCACACAGTATTTGGCATTGACAAAAAACATTAGCAATACAGTAAAGAAATATCACTCTGAACTGTCAAATTGTTTATCTACAATGTTATTGCAACAGTTCTGTGAACAATATAAGAAATCTGCTGCCCTAATATTTCCTGGTATTTCTAGAACATTGTAGAATTTCTTAGAGCTTAAAGAAATGAATATATATATATATATATATATATATGTTTGACCAGAGGTGTAGGAACTTGGGGAAGGGGGACAAATCCCCCCCAGTTCAAATGGACAGGGGATACAAAATATAGCAAAATTAAACTTAATCATGCAGTACCAGATTTGACCACTAGATCAGTATGGCTTTCCCATGAATGCTTTGACCCATAATTTACCTTACATAATAAGTTGGCATACAGACATACATTACATATTTATATACGTATGGGTTTATGATTTGTGCAAAATCCAATCCTTTGCTTTGCTTTAAAGCTGTGTTACAGCGGGCATATGCATTTGAAGGAGCTATATATAAAGTAGCATTTTGGATTTAAGAGCAAGAATGCATTGCCTGCTCATTTGCATGTCCCCGCCCAGTGGCTCAGAATGCAGCACAATAAATGCATTTATGGGAATCTGGAGTGCTTAATAAGTTGTTAAACTTATTTTTAGACTTGGGGGTGGGGGGGGGCATTTACATTTCTGGAAATATCTTTTGATGTAACTTCCTGCTTCTGGGCCTGTATGGGAGAAGGGATGTGGTGTCAATTCCAATCATATCCCATTATTTCACTAACTCTGGAATTGTACTTGTTCCCTTCTCCTTAATCCTTCCTCCAGAACTACAGAGGACCTTTAAGCAGCGACCTATAGAACTAGAATCAAAGGTGGCTCTATGCAGATCAACAATGGACTCTTTTTTTTAATCCCAAATATAAAGCCAAAGGTTGTACTAGAGACATCAATGACACATTTAGGTTACTGTTGTGAATTCAAATCAGTGTCAGGTTGCTTTATTTCTTTCGCTACAGTTCACATCACATTCATCGATATGAGATTCTTACACAAAAACGCTCCTTTTTATATTGTTAATTGATTCTGAGGGTGTATTTATTGACATGTGAATTAAAAGAGCATTTATAATATCAAAATCGTAAGCATGCTGACTGTATTTACAATACTATTCATTTATTTGTGGCTTATATTTTGCACATATTGATGGTACTTGATATTTTCCATTTGATTTATAGAAATTCTTGTCCAGTATTCTGTAACTGAAATAAATCAGTGTAGGTATAAAACCATGTACAGCGAAACCATTTAAATTCAGGATGTACTGCAATATATGCTTTTGTGACAATGTTAACGGCAAAATTTTAAATGTTTAAATAGTTTAACATTGTTTCATTGTGATCTTTCATAGATAAGGGACTGCAGTCTCAAAGAGACCTTAAAGGCATTTTCTTCTTTTCGTTTTTCAAATGATACTTTCAAAACAGAAAAAATATTATTTAAAGGTATCTGAGGACTTGCGCCTGTCAGCCAATGAGCAGTAGATGTATGTGTCTTGCCTGTCGTTTGTACACATGCTGCATACATTTCCTGCTAGTTTCAATTAAGCTAAACTAGTTTTTACTAAATATATTTCATGCAGAATACAACTTTGGCAATATTTAGTGCATGTCCTTTTAAATGCATGAGACAAATATTTGTGTTCCATGTCCCTTTAAAAGTTCAGAATGCAAGGTGAATTTGATGCTATCTTTTATAATCATCGTTTGTATATACTGTTTTATTTGTGTAGATGGTCTTTCATAATTTTCTTTTCCACTGTCTAAACCAAGTCCTTCTCCATCAATACTCTCAGATTACCTCTAAACTAAACTTACTATGGGCTCCATTACATTGCTACAAATGGTACTCACAACAGACGCAGGTTTATTTTTTTCCATTTTTTTTGCATTTATGGAGCCATTACATGGCTAGTCTCCCAAAACTGCTCCTCAATTTAGCTGAAACTCATTTGTCCCCTATCCCATATCTGTCTATATAAACCCCTTCCCATGGAAGGGAAGGAGTTAATAAATAAAATATATATGCAGGGGGTTGATAACACCTCTACTTATCGCTACCTACTCCCTATGAGCCCAGGGATCCCCAGTATTCCCTTATTACAGCTTTGCTAAATGGGGGAGCCCCAGGGATTTCCTCATCCCACGCACTAAAGGGAAATTCCTCATCAGACAATTCCTTTACGTGCTATCCCGATCCACACATATAACATTAACCCTTTGCGGGACCTCCATGGCATCTAATCTCAGCCTATATGACATGGCACCTATCATTACCCCTATTCAACAGAGGTCATGTAAGTATCTCTGTGGCAACTAATATTAATCATGTATCCACTGGGGTTTTGTAAGGACCACATTGGCTCCTTATATTAACCCTATGTCATTGAGGTCCTTATGGAACACCATGGTATCTACAGTTAACCGTTGTGTGCCATGGGGTTCCTCAAGGACCCACATGGCACCCTAATTACTAACACATGGGTCCATATTGGATCCCCAGGTAGATTTAAAAAAGAACCCCTTAACAGTGAAATTAAAAAAAGAAAAAAAACACTACATTAAAATAAAAAGAACTTACATTAAAATAAAAAGTTATAGTGTAAAACATTACTGAAAATAAAAAAGTAGCTACACTAAATATATAAATAAAATAAAATATATTAAAAAAGTTAAACCTACCCTTTTATACCTTACATGATCAGCAAACCCATGTGTTCTTCTCTTGCCATGGATACATGGGCTATCCATGTTGATAGATGTTTCAGATTCACTTCAATCTCAATTGATGCCAGTGCTCCTCCACCTACAAACCAGATGCTTAAAAAAAATATTCTAGTACAAAGAGCTTCCCCCCGCAAATTATTTTTGCCACACATATTTAAGCATGTGTAGCTGCACTACCTAAGGCACATCTATTTTATTTTTGTTGTTTATTCAAATGACCCTTGGGGCTTAGTCTCCCTAAGAGTGATAGGGGACTACAGACTTGGACTCCATGTTCACTGTGTCTTAGGGAGTTCATCTACACTCACTGATGAGGCCCATAAAGGCCTGGGGTTTGCTGTTTCTCCTCTTTAGGGTAGAATTGCCTGTTTTTTGGGGTCTATTGGGTGAGATCAGACTGATATACTACAGGATATGTCTCACTATGAAGGGCACAAGTGAGCTAAAAGAGGCTGCTCTCTGTGGGTTATCCTGTCCATAGAACTTACCTATTAAGGTTAGTGCATTCTCTAGTTGAGCACCTCTATATGCCCAGATCATGGTCACTTGAGTTGTGTTACATTGGGTTGTGTTTTTCAAAGTAAAAAACCTATAACTATATAACGTTCAGTGAAATATTTTGTGAACAGTTTAAACTTTGGAATCCAAAAGAACAAATGCAATTTATATAAAGAAATAAGGCAGAAATATATATTTTAGTGCAAATGGCTAATATACAGTACATATTCAGAACCATTATATTCATTATCCATAAATAGACTGATATTTTGGTTAAACAGAAGCAGCTGTGTTGATAATATATTCCTGATAGCGAGGTAATGGGTAGTTTACTAACCACGTAAAGGTCACAAATGTATAGAATATTTATAATAATAACTAAGAGTATGTGGGAGGATAAAACGTGCATTCCATTGGCATTAAATTTTCTATTCCTCTAAAAGACAATACGAATTGTAACACATAGTATTACTTAGAAATCTGGACCCCCCAAAACCTAATTGATGGACATGAAACCTCTATGTTTTACTGCCATAATAATAACAGTCTAATTTTCTATTGGATGATTCGAAATGGGAGGTTACGGTCTTGCTTAATTGATGATGTTCCAGCCCTGAACTGCTACGAACCAGTGCATGGTTTATGGTTTCGGCTTTAGGCCAGTAACTTGTGGGCTTGAGCAATTGAATAGCATCGTAATCAGAGACGAACGGGAACCCACACCACGCCCGCAGACATATAGCCTACTACGATCGAGTTGCGGGCTTGCAATTGAATCGGGCCCACAATTTCCAATGATCTTTTTGTTTGAAAAAAAAAAACATTCTTCAAGGTATATTTAAGTTTCCTGGATTATGAATGCATCTGATAGAGGAGAATTAGTAGTGTATGAAAACATATGTTGCATGAAAAAAATCCAAAATAAACATTAACAAACTCACCCGGATGTTTGCTAACTCTATTGAGTTTACTAGCAGTTGCTTTTGTTAGTTAACACCTCTGGATATCTCTGCTCAAATTATCATAAAATTCTAAATTTGTTTTGGTCAATTACAAACAGCTAATACATTTTAATAATCAGTGATGGCAGTTTGTGCAGGAAGGAATAATGGGATATATAGGCCTTCTATAGAAGGAAGCAGGTGGAGCCAGACATTGATCTGTAGATCTCTGCATTGTGCTGCTGCTGGCTTGAAGGTTAGTAATGTGTTAAAATCCATACCCAAATGCAGTGTTTCTATTGGGAGGTACACTGTGCCTACATAAGCAACTCTGGGGGTTTGGAAAATTGGAAAGTTTTATTTTTAAATAAAATAACTCTATATGTGTATAAAATGACTCCATGCAATGTGTGTGTCTGTTATAAGCAGCAGGTGTTAGATTAGAGAAAGGGAAACACAGGGAGAGTTAGATATACCTTTCATACACAAATTCTGAATATCCCCATGCAGAAGCAAAATTGTTCTACAAAACATATTTATATTATATCTCCATTCAGAATTGTGTATGAAGGATGGTGATTTATACATACAGTTGGGGGGTTTACTAAGACACGATTGCCGATGATTACCCGAGATCCAGCTTCTCAGCTCAATGTTTGCCCTTCTCCCCTGTAATAGCTATCTCAATAGGGCTCATAGTGGGGTGTGTAATGGTCCTCTTATGGCTTGTTACATGCAGATACTATGAGAACCCATATTCTCCAAATATATGAAACACTCATCCTGCTTTCTATTACCTGTGATGCTGAATATTTCAAACCCACAATAGCAGAATATATTTAAATAAAATGCTATACTTATATTCAGTTATTAATATAAAACATATTCTAGGTGCTATTGTTAGCTCTGCATGTTGTATACTAGTAGGTGAATATTAGTTTTGTAGTTTCATTTAAAGACAAAATATGCTGCTATAGTTTCATTGAAACATGCTATGATTTTAGTATTGTGGGTTGTAAAATATTTAGAATTCCCTCTAATTATAACCATAGTCCTTATTGACCCCCATTGCACCTAACATTAACCTCATTACCATGGGGTAGGTTTAGGTGCCATGGGTGTCCATAAGGCATCAGAAGATTATTGATTAGAATACCATGGGGATCTAAAGGAACTTCCATGGTAACAGGTTAATTTTATGACCATCGGTTACTATCACTCATTCCCTTTCCATATTTTTTATTTAGTTTTAATAATTATCAGCCTTATTAAATTGCGATTTGGCCAATTGAATAGGGCTCTATATAAGCACATAGTATATTACTTTACAGAAGTTTTTAGTTAGTGAACTTCTATCCAAATCAAGGTCTTCACTAACTAGAAACTTCAGTAAAAAAATATTCTCTGTGTTTATATAGAGCCCTATTCAATTGTCCAAATCGCAATTTAATAAGGCTGTATATATTTGGTAGTGCATTATCGATTTGATTGCCATGGAGATCCATAGGAACTTCCATGGTAACAAGTTAAGTTAATGTTAAGTGCCTGTGTAATGTATCATTTTCCCTCCCTCTCCCCCCAAACAGGTTTAATTTTTTTAAATAATTTTATAATTTTAATGTAACTTTTATTTTTTATTTAATTTTTTCATTTTATGTAACTCATGTTTATTTTCTTGTATTTTTTTTTATTTTATGTATTTATTTAATGTAGTTAGTTGAGAGGGGTAGTGACAGGGACCTTGGGGTTCTTATGAACACCAATAAGGTATAAGGTAGTAATTAGGTTGCCATGGGGGTCCATAGGGACCTCCATGGTAAGGGGTTAAGTTTACATGCCATAAGTGGCCATAAGGAGCCCGAAGATTATAGATTAGATTATGAATTTGATGGGCTCTCACCCCAAGAGCATAAGTGGTGCAGCGAGGAGGACTCAAAAGTTTAAAGGGGGTCACAGGGGATACTGGGGCTCATACAGAGTAGCAGGCTAAAATAGTGCGTTAATGTTAGGTTTTTATATGTGGTGCAGGGGACAGTGCACGGGCATGTTATAATTTTGCTGGTTTTGTTGTTATTATTGACATATTACCAACCATTGCATATTTGCCAACCAATATGGCTGCACTGACGTACAGCGCTGTTAAACTGCCCATGCTTGACCCTTCTAAAATGCATGCGCTATTCTGATCCTTGTATGTAAACGGGTGGATACGGGGTGGATACATAATGCTGCATGAGCTATATAATCTTGCCATATTGTGGATCCCATTATAATACAAGCGATTTCGAAAATTGCATGGAGACCTGAGAAGCACTAATGCGCGATGAGCTGCGTTAGATTGCGGCTTATCACAATTCATCTTAGTAAATGTTCCCCAGTATATATAATATAGAAAGCTCATCAGAGAGGGAATCTGAACACTGTCTGTTGTTTCATTGCATTGTGTTGATTTTGTATTACCTGCTATTTGTGTTTATTCTTTCCAGTTTATTGTACTCTTTTAAACAGATATATAGAAAATATTGTTGTTTTATAAATAAATAGTATCAATTCAGTAACATTACTATCTTACAAGCAAATCTGGATAAGTGATTAACTGGTAAGGACAACCATCTCTACTTGAGCCACTTAGAGCCATGAAGGTGGAGACCAAAGAAAATGTATAGTATCTAAATAGGTTACCATTTTTATTTTCTAAATATATAAATGTGGGTATAGTTCTCATTAAAGCAGATGGCTAGTTACCCCCAAGGCCAGTCATTTATTAGTCTGTCTACACCAGATTATGTCTAAAATGATGGATCATGGGCCGTTACAATGTTCTTACCTTAGGCTAAAAGTCTACCCCGTATATAAACATAATAATATTGCAGGGAAATGGTAACTGTAAATCACTTTTGTAAATCATAGATATATTTTATTTATCCGCATAAGTTTCTGTTGTCAGATCACAGAAGAGTCCAGTCTGCTACTCTGTCACTTCGAGTTTCTTACAACTGCAGTGAGTCTGAAATGGTTATACTGAAGAAACGTCTGTCATTTGTATAGTTTAAGCTCTATACGGTAAATGCATATTGGTTTCCCAATTCGGCCTTCATTTGACACATCTCTTTATGTCTACCAGGGGTGAAATGGTAGAAAACTTTATATGTTATTACTCTGTATATTCTCCAATGGGATAATATAGGAATACAGAGGTTCACGAAGAGGCATAAAACAGTGAAATAACGTTTAGGACCCCATTGCAAAGCTTACACCTATATATTACTTTATTATATATATTCAAATATATTACAACCCTACATATTTAATTTATGGTGGGTATACCATTGTAAACGTGGCTTGTGTATAATCTTCCCTGGGCTTTGCTTAAAGCTGTGCAATACAGTGCGCATATATGTAAAGGAAGCCATGTTTAAATGCTATTGGATTACAAGAGCAAAGTCTTTGTGGGCACATTTGCATGCCCCTGCCCATGTTCCCAGAATGCAGTGGAATAACTGTATTTCTCAGAATTCTGAGCAAGAAATACAATTTTTTTAACTTATTTTAGACATTTAAATTTGAACACAAAAGTATTACTGTATATTTTTCCTTACTACTGTACAGTGGAGGGCTTTAATCAATCTTTTGCCCACCATAAATTAAATGATTGTTGTGGTAAACTACCTCCCCACAAGATCTACTACATAAGCTAAGGAACCAGCCACACGCTGATGAGAGGCAGTAAACTTGAAACAGCTTTTCTGTGGATAGGTTTCCTGGCTTGTGTATAACCCTTCCTGGGCTTTGCTTAAAGCTGTGCAATACAGCAGGCATATGATTTAAGGAAGCCATGTTTCAAATGGTATTGACTGGATTACAAGAGTGAAGCCTTTGTGGGCTCAGTTGCATGTCCCTTCCCAGGTTCCAATAATGCAGTGTAATAACTGTATTTCTCAGAATTCAGCACAGTAAATACATTTAACTTATTTTAGACTTTTTTTTATTTACTATACATCACACTCAAGTTTGCATACACTGGCAGAAATTGTGACATTTTTGCATTTATTTTGAAAATTTAACTGATCATGCACACAAAAAAAATATATATTTTATTGAAGGATAGTGATCATAGGAAGTTTTTTTATTATCACATAGTTGTTTGGCTCCTTTTTAAATCATAATGATAACAGAAATCACCCAAATGGCCCTGATCAAAAGTTTACATACCCTTGGATATTTGGCCTTGTTACAGACACACAAAGTGACACACACAGGTTAAAATTGCAATTGAAGGTTAATTTCCAACATCTGTGGCTTTTTAAATTGCAATTAAATTGCAATTATTGTCTGTGTATAAATAGTCAATGAGTTTGTTAGCTCTCATATAGATGCACTGAGCAGGCTAGACACTGCGGGAGCAGAAAAGAACTGTCAAAAGACCTGTGTAACAAGGTAATGGAAATTCCTAAAGATGGGAAAGGATATAAAAATATATCCAAAGCCTTGAAAATGCCAGTCAGTATGGTCAATCACTTATTAAGAAGTGGAAAATGTGGGGATCTCTTGATACCAAGCCAAGGTCAGGTACACCAAGAAAGATTTCAGCCACAACTGCCAGAATAATTGTTTGGAATACAAGGAAAAACCCACAGGTAACCCCAGGAGAAATACAGGCTGCTCTGGAAAAAGACGGTGTGGTTGTTTCAAGGAGCACAATACGACGATACTTGAACAAAAATGAGCTGCATGGTCGAGATGCCAGAAAGAAGCCTTTACTGCTCCAATTCCACAAATAATCCCGGTTACAATTTGCCCAACAACACCTTGACATGCCTCACAGCTTCTGACACAATGTAATTTGGAGTGACGAGACCAAAATAAAGCTTTATGGTCATAACCTAAGTGCTGATGGGATTTTTTTTTGGGAGGGGGGGGGGGGATGAGCTCTTAATGCACAGAGAATCTTGTGAAGATGAATGCAGCATGTTATCAGAAAATACTGGCAGACAATTTGCATTCTTCTGCACGAAGGCTGCGCATGAGACTTGACCAAAGTCTTTGCATGACCTGGAGGCATTTTACCAAGACAAATGGGCAGCTATACCACCTGCAAGAATTAGGGGCTTCATAGTCAACGATTACAAAAGACTGCATGCTGTCATTGATGCTAAAGGAGGCAATACACAGTATTAAGAACTATGGGTATGCAAACTTTTGAACAGGGTCATTTCAGTTTTTTCTTTGTTGCCATGTTTTGTTTTATGATTGTGCCATTCTGCTATAACCTACAGTTGAATATGAATCCCATTAGATATAAAGGAAATGTGTTTTGCCTGCTGTTTTCTTTAAAAATGGTACATAAAGTACCAATACACCAAGGGTATGCAAACTGTATATATATATATATATATATATATATATATATATATATACAGTATATATATATATATTAATATATATATATAAATAAAATGATGGAAGTTAACACTGCTTCAAGTATTGGAATGCATTGATATATTGTAAAACTATAATTCCCTTTGCTTGCAGCAGCTTATTTTCCTGTAATTATTGTAAATACAAATGTAGATCACACATAATCTTCAGCATTTTGTTCTTAATCTTAATTGCTTACTTTTCAAAGTGGTTCCTAATTTGGTCTTTTACAAAATAGATATATTTTGGAACATTTATTCCAAGGTATCTTAATTTGAAAAGAAAATTATATTTGTTCTGCAGATTAGCACCTTTTGCATTTTACTATTACAAGTATGTCTTAAACATAAATCAGTGACTAATCTCTTTGGCAAACTAATTGACCTTTCTTACTTGCTATTATCTGCAACCACTTTTCATAATAATTGGATTTTATTTTGGAAGAAAGATTCAAACCATCATCATCTTGGTTTGGGCAGATGCAGTGCAACAATCTTGCCTCACCCCAGGCTTGGTGACATGGTGCAGCCTCTCGAGAAGGTACAAAGTGCTTTCCTTAAGACAGTAATGATACAGTGGCAATTGTTGATGGGGAACATTTCCATTGCAGCCCTCCACATCCCCTGCTAAGATTTAGTGAATCTACCCTATTGTTTTTCTATTGAGCGTGGATTAGTTCACATAGAATTTTTGGTGAAATTTGCTAACAGCATGCACATAACAGATAATAATAATAAATAATAATAATAATAAGTTGCTCACTGCAATGGGCGCCAAAGGGGGAGGGAGGGAGAGAGAGAAGGAGGGAAGGAGAGAGAAAGAAGGAGGGGTAAGGAGAGAGAGAGAGAGAGAGAGAGAAAAGCCACTCATTGCGGGGCTCGCAATGGGCGCCGAAGGGTGAGAGCGAGGGAGATAGGAGGGAGGGAGAGAGGAGGGAGGGAGAGAGGAGGGAAGGAGAGAGAAGGAGAGAGAGAAGGAGAGGGATAGAGAGAGAAGGAGAGTGAGAGAGAGAGAGAGAGTGAGAAGGAGAGGGAGTGGTAGAGATACTGAAGAAGAGAGGGAGATATAGAAGGAGGGAGGGAGAAAGAGAGGGAGCACAGAGAGAGAGTGAGCATAGAGAGAGGGAGAGGGAGCAGAGAGAGAGGGCGCAGAGAGAGAGACAGGGTACACAAACAGACAGAAAACTACGTTATACCATCATTTTTGACGAGCAAGTGACTAGTTTATACATAAAATAATAAAACATACTGATATTGTGATGTGGAAACACACAATGCTGCATATTGTTTGTGATTAATACTAAGGGTTGTGTTTAGTAAATTCAGAGACCCCTTGCCATGGTGAAGGGGCTTGTGTACTTCAATGAAGCTGTGAAGCCAGAAAAAATGTGGTCCACATGAGAAGGATCTGGAAACCCACGCCAGTATTTTTGCTAGGAAAACCTTGTGTATTAGCACAACCAGACACAAACTGTCCATAGGGTCACACAAAGTAAGACACAATGGATCAAAAACAGCAAATTTAGAGTGTCATGAATCAGCCAGTGGCCATATTGGATTTGGCGTGAACTATGCTGGGGCCATTTTGTGACTGGCAGCAGTGGCCATCTTGGGGCTGGGTTATCTTCCACATGCTGTTGCCATGTGGAAGAACAAAAGGTTTGGGCTCACAGAGCCACTGCTTGTGAATGGTATGGGATAGGGGAATGAGTAGGGGGTTCCACTGTCACCATTAAATAAAGTCAGCATTACTGCATAAAATGGATTGACGTGGAAAACCTGCCCAACCCTGATACCATGTGGGAATGGGGAAATATGGTTTGGGTTGTAATGGTTAATTACAGTATAAGCTTGTATATAGTATTATGGAGTGATTGTATTTAGTTAACCATCCCCCATTAGGTAAACACTGAGGCAGGAGCTGAGCCAAATGGGGTTATCCTGGACAAGATAAACCTCACAGGGTGTCGCCAGGACTTGAACAAAGAGCTAGTATAGGGTTTCCCCAGGGGCATAGCCCAAGAGGAAAAACAGGAAGTATCCACTGGGAGAGTCTGGGTTAAAATGAGCTTGGTAGCCACACCTGGGGTTGGCCCATGGGAGGAGTCTCATGGTTCCCACGTAGGGACCCTGTCTGATTGGCCAGAGGCAGTTAGGGGCTGACTAAAGGTAGCCCCTCCTGGTTATGTTGTATGCCTGTTTAAAAGATGTTGTTTTCCAAATAAAGTTGTTCATAATTTTCATCAAGACGTGGCGTGTAGATGTATTATTTACCCGGGGACATATGCTTGCAGTAAGATTCGTCAGACTTACTGTCAATATTGCTCAGTCTAACCCAAGGGCTGAGACATGATGTTCCTGTAATCAAAGCTACGTCCAAGGTCCAGAGTAACCCAAATCCGGTCAACAGACCCCAGCCAGAGAGTGGGTCGTGACATAGAGAACTTGGATTTTCACGATATGCTGCACGTGACACCCATAACACACATGCTCATTAAACACCATGTTCAGAAGAAATCGCAGTGACCCACAAACAACTTGCTATTACTGTGGAAAAAGCACTTCTCATAAGGACCTGAAATGCAGGATTGTAGGTTACAGCGGGTTATTGCTGTTGTGTACTCATTCACTACTCTTTAGTAAATTCTCACCTGTGATGCCCAGGAGTGCCCACTGGACTTTTGAGGACTATGGACTATTGTGGGCTCTGAGGGGAGCCTGGTACCAGAACACAGCTCATTCCCTTTCCAACCAAGAACAATGCCTAAACCCCTGAATATTCAGACTGTGGATGCCATGTTGGCCAAAGATGGATAATGTTACTACAGATGTTTGTGTGTGGCACCATATTGTGTTATTACAATGCCTAGGGAGACCCTAGGACTGTTTTGGAGTATTGGACTAGCATAGGCCCTCGGCTTAAGTGGATTAGCTATGCAGTACTTTCTATAGGTAGGTGTCTTCCAAGCCTGGATACTGGGACTGTGTCAGCCATATTATTATAGTGTGCCACGTTTAACGCTCAGCCATCCTGTTTGTGATGAGCCATGCTACACTTTTTAATATGTTATGTACAGTTATGGATGTGTGGACGGTACCCAGTCATGTTTGGTCTCTACATGTTGCAGAGAGTTCAATAAAGTATGTTACTAGGGTCTCCTAGGGTATTGGGGTACAGGGTACAAGATACTTGGTTGCAGGGGTTCAATCTATTACATAAAGGGTCAGGTACACCGTCAAACAGAATGTCTCCACTCCTGATCAGATCAGTTACCCCCTGGAATGCCTGGAACAAAGGGTACAATTTAGTTTGTTACCTTGTTAGTCTCCAGGACCACAGGGGATGGTTAGGAAGGCTGACAGCACTTGATGAACAAGCCATCCACTTGGCTAGGGTGTAGGCTGATGGGGATTTGTAAAGATCTGTAGCAAGGGTTGGAGACTGAATATGATTGGCTACTGTTGTGGATAAATATGCTGTGTGTGCCCTAATAAAGAGTTATCAGTTTAAATGTACATAAGCAAAGTGTATGTTTTATTCTGAGAAAATATAATTCTAATCACTGAAATTATAACTATGGACTCTGCCTGGAACTATACTCTTAACCACCAGGGGTCTCATTCTATTAGCGGCCACAGACGTTGCGGGGCCGCAAGGACCGGCCGCAAGCTATTCTGCTATTCTATTCCCTTACGGCCGGGGATTCCGGCAGGCTTGCGGCCGGTGCCTTGCTATCTCTTGCGGCCGCTCGCGCCAGAGGAAAGCCTTTGATCTAAAACGGCTGCAAGAGATTTGCAATTCAATTCCTCCGGGAAACCTCTCTGAATGGCTAAAAACGAGCCGCTGCTTACTTGCAGGAAAGAGGTCTCGCTAGCACCAATTAAGCACATAAAATAGCTCAAATAAAGCCATCCTGCACTTTGAGAAGACTATAAAGGGATTTTTGGTGTTAGAAAAAATAGCACATAATTATCCTGTACTCAAATCCGTAAAATATTTTATTTTTAATATCCGTAAAATATCCATGTAAAAAGTCCAGAGTGCTTGGAGCACCTCAGACACACCCACGCCGCAGCCGGAAAATAAACAG
Organism: Discoglossus pictus; assembly: GCA_027410445.1. Lineage (NCBI taxonomy): Eukaryota > Metazoa > Chordata > Amphibia > Anura > Alytidae > Discoglossus > Discoglossus pictus. Next base: position 180,520,117 of record CM050170.1, on the reverse strand, counting down.
TTAATTTGAACTCGGGTTTGGGCAGATGTGCAAGCTTGAGAGTGGGTTTCTTTTAATCCTCATGTCCCCCAATATGATCCCTAGCATTTACAGAGCTGTACAGTGCAGGCTTGAGATCCTTGCGGGGCCGTATAATAGAATCGCGAGTTAACTGAACCCCCGCAAGGAATCGCAGCCTTACGGCCGATTTACGGCCGATAATAGAATGAGGCCCCAGGAGTGCCACTTTTAAGCCAGCTTCCTGTGCATGTATCCAGATACCTGGAAAAGGCAGGTGGACCCTGAGATTACCAAAACCCCTGACAATCTATGGGTGTTTCTGTAGCTGAAAGCAGGAGAGTTTGGGGCACACATGATCCCCTCACCCCTGAGCCATTACAGCACCTATATATTGGCCTAGCCAGGTGGATGATTAAAACGAAAAACAGTGGAGATCACACTGAAGCTGTCATTATTGCTAATCAAATAAATTCTACTGTTGAAAACTAATATAGCCCATTAATACCGTTGACTTCTGATATCTATTGTTTAACATTAGAGACATTAGATAAACTTTCTATTTCTATTTTGACAAACATATAAAATGTTTTTTTCACCTAGAATTGAAGTTTACTGTCTTCAGAGTTACATACACAGAAGCAGTATTTGTCTTCCTAGCAAACCTGCAACACTGTTATCAAAGTACATATAAATTCAAGCTAGGGACCGTACTGTATTATTTCTGTCAACAATCAACAATTTCAGTAATTTCCTATGTACCATTGCCTGTAATATTTTTTTAGTGAGGCCCATTATACACTCACAGGCATTTTAGTGTTCCAAATAGGAACCATAGTTTGACCTGTAATTCTCTTATTTTGAATCATTTTAAAACTTTAAAGTGATTTTTAAATTTGAGAAATCTGTAGTCGCTTCATGGGAAATAAAGGATTATGTGAATAGAAAGTTAGTAGTCTATTCATGTACATGATTAATGCTTGTTGTTTGAAATAAGGATTTTTCTAAGCATTGGTAATACTGAAATATATAAAATACTAAGGACCATATTCAATTCCAAGCCCACAACTCGATCGCAGACGGCCGAATGTCTGCGCGTGTCTTGTCTCCGATTGCAATGCTATTTAAATGCTCAAGCCCGCAAGTTGCTGTCTCAAAGCCATAACTGTGAACCATGCACTGGTTCATTGCAATTCAGGACGGGAAAATGATCATAACCTCCCATTTAGAAACAGCCAATAGAAAATGAGACTGTCATTATTACACGCAAAACCGCAAAATAAAGAATTATGAAAATGAATGGCAATACTGTACTAGTCCATATGGGTGGCCTGATATGTATTAACTCTTTGATACCCGAAAGCGATTTAACCCCAAAATGAATCATAAAAATAAGGTTAAATTCCTGTCTATCTGCGAGCTTGAGACTGTTGTGCAATTAATTCTAATGTCTGTCATCACTTTCCCCGTTATTTACAGTGCAGTATTGATTTTTTATTTGCATTTACAGTGCTACAAATGGTAGCACGTCCTTTGCGCGCTGGAAAACAGTGCGTCGTCATTAGCACGCAGACAAATGCGCGCGCCCACATCTGCGTGCCAGAAAAGAGCGAGCATAACTGCGCGCCACCCTGCATCCCATCTGCCAGAGGGACTGCGACTGCAGGTTAGAAGGCAGAAGGGCAGATAGGGAGTCGAGTGCCGGGAAAAGAGAGTGGGGATGGGTGCAGGGGACAAAGAGAGAGGATGGTTGCAGGGGAGAGAGGGGATGGGGTGAGGAGAGAGGTAGAGGATGGGTGAGGAGAGAGGTAGGTGATGGGGTGTAGAAGAGGAGAGTTGATGCCTTCTAACCTGCAGTCTCTCACGCAGATGGGATGCAGGGTGGCGAGCAGTTGTCGGGCGCTCTCTTTTATGGCGCGCATTTGTCGGTGACCTGATGATAAAGAGCTATTCTCCACTCTCCTTGCGGGTTCTCTCTAGCACTCGTAGGATTTTCTCCTTAATTTGCTATTTACGGGTGTGAATACATTTGCGGGCTTGGGGAAATTGAGCAATTGAATAGCGATTTGCGGTTTTAGCCTTGTGAAAGTGAAAGATCAAAGACTTCTGGAGGCTGTAAGTTATGAGTTTAACCATCGCCATTTTTTCAAAGTTGCAAAAAGACACCAATTGAATAGCAATTTAACATGCAACCTCACTTACGGGCTTCCGGATCGCCTGAAACCTCAATTGAATATGGCCCTAAGATAAGAAAACTATGTAACTGGTGTCATAATAATAAACAGCTAAGAAAATAACACATTCCTTTCAAGCATGAGTATGTCAGACTATAACATGGAAATGTTCACTAAACAAAAGAATAAAAAAAGTATATCACATAAAAACTACCATTATGTCTAAAATGCACATATATAATATCTATAAGGGCCAGATTGAACAGGGAAATGCTGGCATGGGACAGATAATGTTAGATGTTGGATTAAAAAGTTTTTTAATCCATAGAATTCTTTTAATCAGTAGTTGTGTGACATTCAACTATGAAAGAAGTATCTATCTATCTATCTATCTATCTATCTATCTATCTATCTATCTGTCTGTCTGTCAATACATATATGTATTTGCATGTACATGCCCAAGCTCCCAGAGTGCAGTGTAATAAATGTATTTCTAGGAATTCCAAGCAGAAAACAAGTTTCTTAACTTGTTTTAGACATTCAAATGTGAACACAGATGCACTATTTATTTACTGTACTACTGTATGGTGGAGGCGTCTATCGCTCTTTTGACCACCATATATTAAATTATTGTTGCGGTAAACTAGCTCCTCATAAAATCTACTACACTGGCTAGGAACCGGACCCACGCTGGTGAGAGGCATTAACAGTGAAACAGCTGTATGTGGGTTCCTGGCTTGTGTATAATCCATCCTGAGCTTTGCAAAAAACTGTGTAATACAGTGGGCATATGCTTAAGGGAAGCCATGTTTAAAATGGTTATGGAAAACAAGAGCGAAGTCTTTGTGGGGACATTTGCATGTCCCTGCCCAGGCTCCCAGAATGCAGTTCAATAACTGTATTTCTCTGAATTTTGAGCAGGAAACAAAAATTGACGGCAATGAAATTGTAAGTGAGCTAAGGGTGTTTGGTGTATATAATGTGGCTGATGTAGCGTCGTTCGTTTTCTATGTCGTGCAAGTTTTTCGGAATATTGGTTTTCTATGTCGTGCGAGTTTTTCGGAATATCCGTAGCTGTTTGGTGGCGTTTTGCGTGTTTATGGTAGTGTTTTGCGTGTTTAGGGACCTTTAGCCTCGTTTTCGTTTTGTTCAGCGGACATTTTTTCTCTCGCTTAGGGGATTTTCGGTTCTCTAAAGTCCAAAATTTGTGCTTAAATGGAGGTGTAACTTCACTTGCAGAGGCCCTCGGTGCTCCCCCTTGCTGTGAGTAACCTTTTTATGTGTTTGTTGTTTGTATTTGTTCTCTTTGTAATGTTTTTGGGGTCGTGCGGGTTGCGTCCTTCTTTTCTAATCTTGTACGTGTTTTTCGGCAAATACGTAGGTGTTTGGTGGTGTTTTGAGTCTTTAGACTGCTTTAGCCTCGTTTTTGTTTTTTTCGGCGGCCATTTCTTCTCTCGCTTGGAGAACTTTTTAGTGTCTAAACTCTTTTAATTTAAGTTAAATTGAGGTGTAACTTTAGTTTTCGAGGTCCTGGATGCTCCCTCTTCCTGTAAGTAAGCTTTTTATGTATTTTTTGTGTGTATTTGTTGTATTTTTCATGTTTTCATGTGCGCATGTTGCGGGCGATTTTTGCGAGGTCGTAATGGGTCGTAACGTGTCTCGTATTTTGTTTGTGTTACGACGTAAAATTTTGCGAGGGTTGCAGTTGCTGGCAAGGAGTGCCTTCGGCGCTCCATGCCAGCAACTGAGGCCCTCGCTTTCGCTACACGAGCCAGCAAGCTATATATGTGATATATATATATATATATATATATATATATGAATATATATATATTTATATATGAATTGAAAACTCTGACTGAAGCAGGAAAATACTCATAAAGCTAGTTTTTAATTAGAAAAAAAACGTACGTAGTTAAGGATAGTGGAGGTTTGACTGGGATGGAAATAGGATGGGAAAATAGTAGCACAAGCTTTACTTTAAGGGAAGTTTAGGGTAAGAGGGATCATTATATAACAATTCATAGGTTATATAAGCATGTGCATAACCTCTCTAGTGCCAATTTACGTTGTAGACTAGCCCCCCGCCCTAGTTTATTTTTATATCAACATATATATCAACATATATATATATATATATATATATATGTGCAACCATGTATGCTGGTTGGCTTGTCACTGTTAAGTGGATGTGGGTGTGCTTGCCAACAGTGGGTTTCAGCGTCAGTTTTAGATCTTGGTGGTGGCAATCCTCAGGAGACATGGGGTTCCCTTGAGTTCATTTGGTAGCTGGACACCTCTCGTTATTTGCAGTGTGTACACCGTTAAGTGTTCAATAAAAGAAACTGTGGCCATTTATATCCCAATATGAGTGTACGTTTTGGAACCCGTATTGACAATGCACCAGTCTTTTACATTCCTTCAGAACTATAGTTGCATCTAGTGATGCAACCTGCCTGCTTCTGGGCCTGTGAGGGGAAGGGCTGTGGTGTCAATTTCGGCCATACATCTATCTAATAAAGCCTTGTAACTGATCCATGTTTTCAATTTCCCCAGCCCTCCTTCGACTGATAGCTGATTAAACACCCCCCATCATCCAGCTCTAAGGAAGTGATATGGCAAACAAAAAAGTGATTCTTCTACTCATATTCAGAGCCTTCAAATGTTCTGATTTTCTCAGATAATAATTTCTTTATGTTCAAGTCTTACCACATCTGCTATTGTTAGTTTGGTACATGACTGACAAACAAATGGCTTATTGCTTCAACTACAGTGATCCTTTAAGTAACTGCTGATAATCTTGTGATATATTATGTTATGTACTAATGGATATATAAGAAACGGTGTGTCTGAATGCTGTTTTTTAAATTAGTTATTTTTATTCTAATCGTTTACCCGATATAAATGATGGTATGATATTACATGTGTCTCTTCCCCCTCCCCTGTGTCTCTTTTCCCTCCTCTCCCTCCCCTGTCTCTCTTTCCCCCTCTCTCCCTCCCCTGTGACTCTCCCCCCTCCCATGTGACTCTTTCTCCCTTTCTCCCTCCCCTCTCCCTCCTCTTTGTCTCTTCCCCATCTCACTCCCCTGTTTCTCTTCCCCCCTCTCCCTGCCTGTGTCTATTTCCCCTCTCCTCCCTCCCTGTGTCTCTTTCCCCCTTTCCCCATCTGTCTCTTTTCCCCTTTCTTCCCCCTCCCCTGTGTCCCTTTCCTCCTCTGTCTCTTTCCCCCTTTCCCATGTGTCCCTTTCCCCACTTCTCCCTCCCTCTGTCTCTTTTCACCTTTCCCCTTTCTTCCCCTTCCCCTGTATCCCTTTCTCCCTATCTCTTCCCCCCCCTCCTGTCTCCCCTGTGTCTCTTCCCCCTTTGTTTCTTTCCTCTTTCCCCCCTCGCTGTCCCTTCCCCCCTCTATTCCCTGCGCACAGAAATCCGTACAAATAGTTTGTGAAGTGCGCATGCGCTACCACTGGAGGGGTACGCACACTTTACAAACTATATTAGTGATTTTCAATATTAGTATCAACATAACAAATATAAAATGACAATAAAAGAGCATTTATCACTGCTATAGTGCCAGGTATATCTTAGTCATTATCTATATAATTTGCAAACTTGCAAGTTCAGTGCGGAAAACACTAGTCTTTTGGTAGTTGGTAGCTACAGCTCTCTGCTATTACTGTACCACCAAAGAGATGGCATTGTGACATGTTGATGTTACCAAGGAGACAGAATAATAGCAAGGACCCACCCACTAAAGGTCTTGTTCAGGAGTGGCAATGCCACCCCATCTCACAGTGGAAATCGAGAGCTGCAGCTACCACCTACCAACTGGATGAATTACAGGATTACCTAAGGACTACAGTAACTTTGCTTTTGCACAATAGATTATTTTAATATCATATTAGAAGCTACAAGACTAATCCAAACACCATTTAATATACAATTCTACATGTTTGAATACTACTAAATGTATCAAAACGTAAATTTCTGTTTTACTATCCAAAAAACGCATGAAGAGTAAATACAGGTTAACATGACAAAAGTAGCAGAAAGGGCTTACTCCTACACTATTTATGCTGATAGTTTACAATATAATTTTAAATTTAGAGAGCACATTTTGTCAGTTTCTACAAAGTGAGAGTATAAATAGACTGCGTAATGTGTCTTAACATCTGGATTAGATATATGTTCCCATTTATCTTGTCACTGTTGTATCCCTTGCGAATGGGACATTCTATCACGCACTTTCATGTAAAGAAAGGAATTGTAGACACTATTAATATGTCACTAGAGATTGGGTCATGACAGTGTCAGATCACATGGTCTCTGGAGACGCTGTAAAACTTACTTAGGAACATTTTCGTAAGTCCAAGGGAATGTGACTGGAGATCAGCAACAAACACGTACTTTCTTAAGAATCTGTTGTACTGTTCTACATTATGAAGATTGTTAAAAAAAATATTACACATGTTCAAATTATTAGAGCATCCTTTCTCATTATTAATATTATACAAATGAGTTTGAATGAAATATTAAATAACTGAGCCTTTTTCAAACATTAATTATCTATACTGACCTCATTTCGTATGTGTCGTTATCAATGACAGTTAACTGACTTGCAAAGTGGGAGTTGGTAAGGAAGATAAGCATGTTGAGATGGTGTAAATACTGTCAGCAACTATTAAATTCCCTCAACGTGTAAAACCGTAGCCCGTAACATAGCCCGCAAGACTTGCGGCTATTAAATTGGCCCCGTAAAGCAAGCCGCTAACGACTTGCGGGGTAAGGGTGAGAAATGGCTACGGGACGTGGAAATTTGAACTACGCGCCCGCAAATCTTTTGATCTGTCGAGCCTGTAACTGTCACGTTCCAATCACGCTATGAAATTGCAACAAATTCAAATGGAGCAAAAAAGCCAACAGGTAACAGAGAGGACCCGCTAGTCCAATCCGTAGCACTGTAAATGCAAATATACATACACTACTATATAGGTTAAAAGGAAGGGCCGCGGGCAAGGGCCTGAGTTGCTGGCATGGAGCGCCGAAGGCGCTCCTTGCCAGCAACTGCGACCCTCGCAAACTTTAAGTCGCAACGCAAACAACACGACACACCAACTACGACCCTCGCAAACTTTACCTCGTAACGCAAACAACATACGACACACGTTACCACACATTACGACCTCGCAAAAATCGTACGCAACTCGCGAACATGACAAAATTCAAAACACAATAAATACACACAGCACATACATAAAAATCTTAACTACAGCAAGAGGGAGCATCCAGGACCTCAAAAAACCAACTTACACCTTCATTTAACTAAAAATAAAAGAGTTTAGACACTAAAAAATTCTCTAAGCGCGAGAAAAAATGGCCGCCGAACAAAACGAAAACAAAGCTACAGCACTATAACCACGGAAAACACCACAAGAAACTCGCAAAATACCACAAACGACCTACGGATATTCCGCTAAGATGCATACCACAGATTACCCGCCAGTTTAGAACAATGCGGAAGTACACAACTACGCTAACGGTTTGGTCTCGCGCATGCACCCTTTACACTGCACACATTCATCACGCTTACACAGCAGCTCCACACCACTAATGCTGCAGCAACATCAACACAGATTGCAGCTCTTCAACACAATGCTTCAAAATAGGTAAAGTATATTCATTTATTAATGTATTATATATTTCATTATTATACACCAAACAGCATTAGCTACCTTACAATTTCATTGCCGTCATTTTTTGATGGGCAATTCACTAGTAAAAATTAATAGCCCAACATTCTCAGGTTTCCAAATCTGCAATATAAAATACTTTAATTTCAGTGTAATTTCCGTGTTATATCGATCCCGGCAAGCAATGTGTTAATACATATAATGGAACTCGCATGTAATAGAATATCATATTTACGGCTTTATAAATATTGCATTATTTCTGGAATGTGGGTCCGATCGGAACTTGTAATTCAAGCCCGTAAGGCTTTGAAATCTAACCTCCATTTTTTCAGTGATGTAATGATAACGATCTCATTTGCCATTGACTCAGTCTAAACGCGTAACTACGGTTTTGACTAATTGATCATGTTCACGGCCTCACAAATGGTTTACAGGTTTGTATCTCAAGCCCGTAACTCACGCCATGGTCTAATTTAATAGCTCTGTAACTCTGCCTAATTTTAAGCCTGCATCCATTGCGGGTCTCATGTTGCCGATACAGGCTTGGAATTTAAAAGGGCTGTGTATCTATAATGACACTCACTTAAAAGGCTATTGTCCAATGAAGACAAAAATATGTTTGAGTCTCACTAAAAGTATAACTAAACTGGGAAAAACGTATTAAGCAGGATTTGAGTTGGAAAAAAAAGTTGAAGCTTCTGCTAAATCCTGGAGGCATCCATGAAATACTGGTTGAAGTTGTGTGTCTGAGAAGGGCATTTTGCATTTCCAGAAAGCTGTGGTTGCACATTTTAATGCAAGCTTCCTGTTTATGTGCCTGTTTGGTATCAATTTCCGATCCAATTATCTAACATAGAGCCATGGCATTCCTTTTCTCACCCAAACCCCCCCCCCCCCCATGATCTCAGGAATTGATGTAACAAAAAGAAAATTGATTCCTTTATGCATAATCAAATCTCAAACATTCTATTAAAAATAAAAAATAAATGACCATGGCCTACACAACTGCTAACATTTTATTATGTTGAATATTTTACAAATAAGTGACTTTTTTCTTGAAACAAATTGGTCCTTTGATAATTTTATGTCTAAGTGACTATTGTCAACTATTCAACTGTGAATGTTTATCTGTCTTACCACTGTGAGAGTTAATATGATGGCCCTTGATAAGGAAACGTAGAGAGAGGGAGGTCTGTATAGATAATTTATGCGAAAAATACCCAATCTCCATTGGCATCTGCCAATTTTTGGTTACATGAAAAATAAAATGATATACTGTCATTTTGTATTCGTTGACTAAGCAATATAAGAGCATGTGTTTTCAGTTTGTGATTTAATGTGATTCTCAGATGTATTTTATTACATATTTTATTCACTAAAAATGCACAGTACATGCAGAGATGAGCAAAACATCTGCACTCGTTCTACAACTAATCCTCAATCCAGTGGTTTATTCACCTGGCCAAACTAAGAAGAATATTTGAGGCAGAGAGATAGAGAAGAAGATAGATATATTGCAGAGATTATTTTTATCTTTGAAGCAGATGGTGGTGACATAATTTAAAATAGATTATATGAATGTATTTGGAAAAAAATATGTTCCAAGTCACCAAGAACTGCTTAGAATTTTTGGGGATAAAGTGATGCTAACATTGGGCCCTATTAAATTCGAACTTTGGCGGAGTTACAGAGCGATTAAATTAGACAAGCCTGCAACATACATGGCTGACATCCAAATCCGTAAACCATGTTCTATTTGCGGCCATGAACATGAGTAAATTAGTCAAACCCGTAGTTACGGGTTTAGACAAAGCCAATAGTAAAGATCGTCATCATTACGTCACCAAAAAAATGGAGGTTAGATTTCAATCACTTTCCACATTCCAGAGATAACACAATATGAAATAATCAATAAATATAATATTCTAGACATGCAAGTTCTATTATATGTATTAACACATTGATTGCCCGGATCGATATAACACGGAAATTAAACATAAAATAAATTATTTTGTATTGCCGATTTGCGGGCATAAGAATAATGTGCTATTAATATTAATACCTTACATCAATTTGCCTTTAGTTTAAAATACAGTAGTGTGTTTATATTTGCTTTTACAGTGCTACTGACAGGACTTTAACCTCTTGCGGGTCCTCTCTAGTACCCGTAGTATTTTTGGCTCCATTTGCCGTTTATGGGTTTGAACACCATTGCGTCCTTGGGGATTTGTAGCAATTTAATAGAAAACATCTCCAGGCTTGACAGATCATATGATTAGCTGGGATGGAGTTCAGATTTTAACAGCCCATAGGGTTTTTCCACCTGTAATCCGCAGATCGGTTGCGGGTACCTGAAAGAAACCAATTTAATAGCAGTAACTCTTGCGGGCGCCTTTACGGGCTACGATTTCTAAAATGGTAGCATTTTAACAGGGCTCATTGATTACTGGAAGACAATGGAACTCTAGTGTTTGTTGAAACAAATGGTCTATAAACTATTTAGGATCAAGGGATTTATAAGTTAAACATTTTAAACATAAATTGCTATGTGGCTTAAGTGACCCTAGGATTTTTTTGAAGATTGAGTTTCTAAATAGAGGAATGAATTTTGTCTTTTTAAAATAACTTTCTAACAGCTAGATCATGAGGATGTGATTTTTTTTTTATCTATAAGCGGAGTGAGTGGTGGGAGGAGGGAACAAGAAATTAGGAGGCTTTTTAAAATAATTTGATGAGATTGAAATTGACACCACATTCCTTCCCAGTCTAGAAGCAGGCTGTTTGCATCAGTAGATGTTAGCATTGTTCTCCAGAAACATAAATGCCCCTTTTACACACAAAACTCCCACCAAAGTATCATGGACTCCTTCAGGGTCAGACAGAGATATTTACATTTATTTTTTTTCTAATTAAAAACTTGGAGCCTCATTCAATTGAGGTTTCAGGCAATCCGCTAGCCTGTAAGTGAGGTTGCAAGTTAATTTCCAATTCAATTGGCACCATTTTGCGGGCTCCAAATAGGTTACGAATTACGGGCTTGAAAATATTGCGATAGTTCAACCCTAACTTACAGCCTCCAGAAGCCTTTGATCTCTCACTTTCACAAGGCTAAAATTATAAATTGACGTAAATGGCAAAAGAAGGAGAATATCCTAGGAGTGCTAGAGAGGACCCGCAAGGGGGTTAAAGACATAACACTGTAAATGGAAATAACAAAACAATACTGTACTGTAAATAACAGGGAAAGTGATGATAGACATTAGAATTAATTGCACAACAGTCTCAACCTGCAAATAGGCAGTAAATTAAATTTATTTTTATGTTTAATTTTGGCGCTAAATCAATCTTGGGCATCAATAAGTTAATACATATCAGGCCACCCACATGGACTAGAACTGTATTGGCATTAATTTTCATAATTCTTTATTTTGCTGGTTTGCGAGTCTGATCACATATTGGACCCCCGAATCTAATTGATTAACATGTAACCTCCATGATTTACTGCAGTAATAATGACGGTCTAATTGTCTACTGGCTGATTTGAAATGGGAGGTTACAGGCTTGCTTAATTGATCATGTTCCTGTCCTGAACTGCTACGAACTAGTGCATGGTTTACGGTTTCAGCTTTGGGACAGTAACTTGCGGGCTTGAGCAATTGAATAACATTGTAATCGGAGACGAACAGGAGCCTGCAACACACCCGCAGACATACGGCCTACATCGAGTTGCGGGCTTGCAATTTAATGGAGGCCTTGATCTATAAACATATTCCTAATTAATTACCTTCTTAGTCAGACTCAACGTTTTTAACATTTTTTTTTTTTATTGTACTTTGGTCCTTTAACAATTACTTTTACTACTGGATAAATAAAAAATGTCCTAGTATACAACCCTACACCCCAAATCTCTTCAGAACCACCACCAACTTTTATTAAAGCCATGATTTCTGCATGACCCCAGTCTCAAAGGATTCAATCAAAGAACAATGTAGGTTAAATAGAAGCACATTATCAGAAATGATAGCATTTTACCTCCAGGCCTAGAGCCTCACACTCCACATATTCTCTGCTGCCTAAGTTGATTTCTCCAGACCTTGGGCCTCACACACCATCATCTCCTCTGCTGTTGGAATTGATGTCTCCAGACCTGGGGCCTCACATATCTATCTATCTATCTATCTATCTATCTATCTATCTATTGTTTTCTCTTTGTTTTTGAGAATGGACACCATAGTGATTTGATATACAATGAATAATTAATAAAATGGTAGACTGGGAGTTTTTTTTCTCCTCATTTCCGAGATTTAAAGGTAACTGAAACTACTATATGTTGACACTATCGGTAGATATAATAACCAGTTTTCATATAACTCACAATATTTATTAATCTGCATTGATACAATACTTTACTTTGTCACTTGCCTTTATAGCACCTAAATGTATGAATTGTCATATATTGACTCACTTTTGTATCCTACTAATACATTTCCAGCGTTGTGATGCTTTACACTGATGTGTTATGAATTACTGCAAAACTGTACCTTATGCAAAATTAATAAAATATGGAAAAATGGAAAGTTATTTTTATTTTTAATAAAAGTTGGATAATTTTAACACAAAATACAAAGTTTGAAAAAAATTGGTTGTCTATAAATTAGCAGATAAAACATCCTAGAAAATCGAAGTGGTTAGTAAATATTTAACAGACTTCTCCGTACTTGGTTAAGTTTAAATTTAAATTCTGCATTGCTTGAGAATGTTTAATTTTGTCTTGCCCTTAATAGAACATTCATTCTTATTCTGTGCAGAGTTTAATTCTTTCTGACTTTCCCTTCCATTTGCCTCGAGGACACGACAGTTTAAAACTGCTCAGCACACTACACCATCCATAACAGGTAATCTGTCTAATTAAAGCCTATAAGGATGTTCAAAGTAAAATATTGAAGAGATTCCATAACCTCTCTTTCACCCTCCCTACGTTCCCTAGCTTCTGAGACTCTGAGATATCCTAGCCATTAACTCAAGTGTTTACACTTTAAGATCAAATTCTACTTTGCCAGAACGGTTCATTTCACAATTTACAAGTCTGTTTTCTCATTTACAGGCACAAAGTAATTTATCAAAATTTTATATGACATTCCTCAGCTTCTTCCCATATTGAATTATCTAATATATGCCTAGAAATTTAAAATGTGAAAACACACTGATTTTATCAAGGGACCTAATACTATTTATATCCACAATCCTTTTTGTGTTCATATGGTACATTTCAATAAATTATTAATTATAGTCAACAAAACACAGTGTTGCTCAGCAAGAGGAAAGTAAAGGGGGAAAAGTCTATTTAAAAATGTAGCACTGACCGTATTTTTGAAGTTTAAGAACATCTTAAACAGTGCTATATTCACATGGAACATTTTAAATGTATATCTCTATAACTATTAATAACCAAAATATTAATATAAAAAATATTTAGATTTTTTGTTGCATATTGTGAAGATTTGAATACTCACCACAGACTATTTTTACAGGGATCCAAATGGACTTAAAGGACAGTAATCACTGGTTCTGGTTCCCCTGAAATGGTTGTTGAAAATATGGACCTATCCCCAACCCTGACGCATGGTGGTCAGATTATCACAAAGGACTCACATGAACATTTCACTGCTTGGCTAGCCCACTGGAGCGAAATTCCCAATTTTTCCCTCTGATATGGTTTCTGTTATAGGAACAATGTATTTTCAGGTGTGTAAGATGCAAAGGCAACATACGGTAATACAAATTTAGGAGTAGACGGACCAGTCGCCACTTCCAATAGCCAACAGTGATACCTAGTTCATTTGCATTATACAGGTCTGGTTGGATCTCTGAGCGGATATTGGTTTGATCCATTGTCCTTTGGTTAACCACTACTGATGCCTGAACGTGTCAATCATCCCAGGCTCTGCATGCACTCTATGAGAAGCCTGACATGTGAGAGAATTTCATTGAAGCCAGCTAAAAGTATTGCCTACCCCTCAAGCCTAGGTTCTTCACTCTAGTCAATCCATCCAAACAATTAAAAGCATGCTGGGCCTAAGGAGGTCAGTACAAGGGAGGTGAACTCCTCTGAACGAGAGCCAGTTTCCATAAGGGATAGGTGTACTAAAGCCTCCCATAGTGGCCTCCCCACTATAGCTCTAACCTTCCCTGGTGTAACTATCATCCATAAGCCAGGATAGCTAGCCGGTTATCGGCTATCCTTGCCCCAGCACTTTTTTGTATTTAGGTGGTCAATGCCTCTAGAGGTGACAGCCCTCAGCCTCTCTGAGAAGCCCAGACATGAGATAGGAGGTTATACCATTTGGTTATGAGATAAGGTAGCATCTGGCTGGTGAAAGCAGATATCCTGGCACCCTGTCCCCTGCCTGGGAAACCCATAGCCTTTTCCAGCTCAAATACTTGAGATTTCTGCTAACCAGCATTCTCCACACCTCAGATTGATGGGTGAAGAGCTGGTCAAGTTGACCATTCCAGTTAGTGCTGACCAAGAGTAGGCGCTGATTGGTTAATCCAAGTTAAGGGGGGATTTTCAAGACCCATGATGTCCATGTTATGTTTGCCTATGTAAATTTGTCATTGTTTAATTGTATAAAAAGTGAAAAATAAAGATTATGAGCCATATTAATTGAGGTAGCCCGTAAGTGAGGTAACAAGTTAAATTGCTATCCAATTGGCGTCTTTTTTCGGGCACCAAACAGGTTACCAGTTACTTCCTTGAAAATATTGCTATGGTTAAGACGTACAGCCTCCAGAAGCCTTTGATCTTTCACTTTCGCAAGGCTAAAATCTCAAATCGCTATTCAATTGCTCAATTTCCGAAAGCTCTCAAATGTTTCCACACCTGTAAATGTCAAAAGAAGGAGAAAATCCTATGAATGCTAGAGAGGACCCGTAAGTGCGTTAAACACTTATTCGTAGCACTGTAAATGCAAATAAAACATCAATACTGAACTGTAAATAACGGGGAAAGCGATGATAGAGATGAAATTACATTTATTTTTATGTGTAATTTCGGGGTTAAATCAATCTCGGGAATCAATGAGTTAATACAAATCAGGCCACCCATATGGACTAGAACCGTATTGACAATCATTTTTATTATTCTTTATTTTGCGGGTTTGCGAGTCTAATCGCAAATCGGACCACAAAACCTAATTGATTGACATGTAACCTCCATGTTTTACTGCCGTAATAATGACGGTCTCATTTTCTGTTGGCTGATTCGAAATGGGAGGTTACAGGCTTGCTTAATTGATCATGTTCCCACCTTGAACTGCTACGACCCAGTGCATGGTTTACAGTTTCTGCTTTGGGACACTAACTTGTGGGCTTGAGCAATTGAATAGCATTGCAATCGGAGACGAACGGGAGCCCGCAACACACTTGCAGACATTCAGCCATCTGCGATTGAGTTTCGGGCTTGGAATTTAATGTGGCTCTATGCTTTTTTTTTAACACATAGAAATGGTGTGTTTCATTTAGCGGGAACGTTTTTATTATGTTATAATTACCAGAAAGCCTGCAACTTGTTCTGAAAGAAGAGAATTGGCAGAACCGTGTCGTTCTGCAGGTAGGATTGAGTATCCTCAGTCCTTTTCAAGACCACTGAAGAGGCAGATCTTGACACGTATATATTTCATGTTTTAGTAATCCTATTCTAAATGGTATGAGTTTATTTTTTGGCTTTAGCCATTCTGTTAACTTTGATACTTAAATATTCTTCGTCATAATATTTTTTTCTTCCTCTTTTTATTAGTTAATAGAAAATTGCCCGTTAAAAATGACGAGAATCAAATTTGAAGGCTGGGAATGCTGGACCTTCGGCGCTCATTGCAGGCCTCGTTAACTTGCAAGTTTAGTGCTTGGGAATGCCATGTGTCTCTTTCCAGCATCTCCACTGTCCCTTCCCTGTGTCTTTCTCCTCTGTGTGTCTGCTGAATGTTTGTGCGACAAATATGCGCCGTTGGTTTTATTTTCCTGCGTGCATGCGAGCCTGCCGTTGTTCATATGTGTTACTGGCTTCGCCGTCGTGTATTATCTAAGTCCTGTGTGCCTGCTGTTGTTCGTGTGTTACTGTAGTTCATTTCCTGTGTGCCTGGCGTTGCTCAGCCTCGTTTTCATCCTGTTAAGTTTTTTCGGCCGCCATTTCTTTCCTCGCTTAGCCGATTTTTGATTGATGAAAAACACCAAATATAGGTCAAATTCACTTGCAACCACACTCACAGGCTTCCTGGCTCTCCCTCTGTGCTGTGTGTAAGTGTGTTATTAATTTTTTTATTATTTGCCTGTTTTTTGGGGTCTTTCGAGCGCTTGAAACTATTTCAGCCGATAAATTAGTAAACTGTGTGCCTCTCGATCAGCGGCAAAGTGCTTAGTTTTTCGGTGGCTATCATGGCCATTGACATGAGCGCCTTCTGTTGTAATGTCTGTGCTGTTTTAAAGTCCTGGGGGCCTTTGGCGCTCATTGCAGCCCAGCTGCGTCCCTTGCCTCGCCTATTCTAAAGCCTTTGTGGCAAGTTCTCAAAGAGATGGGAAGAGATGGGAGCGTGAACAAGTTGGCCTGTTACATAGTTACATAGAAATTGAGGTTGAAAAAATACTTTTAGTCCATCAAGTTCAACCTTTTAAGATCTCCTCTGATCTGCAGTATGCTGATTAATTGTTAATTGTTAATTGATCCAGAGGAAGAAAACTGAAAAAAAAAAAACAAGAGAAACTTTGCCCATTGTCTCAAAAGAAAAAAGAAATCCTTCCTGACTCCAGATACTGGCGGATTCCTCCCTGGATCAATACCCCTTCTCTAATTATCCAGGATAACCCTGAATGCCTATTTTATTTAAAAATATATCCAATCCCTTTTTAAAGTTATCTATCGAATCCGCTGTCACCACCTCCCTTGGTAGTTAATTCCACATTACCTTTTCTTTCGTTAAGGTGAAATATTTTTACTTCTTAGGTCAAAGTATGTCCTCTTGTCAGTTGAAAACCTCTTGGCACAAAAAGCTGCCTTGACGAAGCCATATATTGACCCTTAATGTATTTATATAAGGTAATCATATACTCTCTTAAATGCCTTTTTTCTAGAGAAAATGTTACAAAGATGAAGATCATGACAAACTGCAATATCAGTTCCTGGCAAATAGATGGGGTAGAAGTAGAGACAATGACATTTATTCTCCTGGTCTCTATTTACAAATGATGAATTATATTTCTTGCCATTTTGTGTTGAAAGCAGGATTTTTTTTAAACTTATTTAAACATACATTATATGAATTTAGAGAGATATATTTGCTTGCTGTATTACTAAAATAGACAGTCCTAGTATTTAAATGACCACTGCAGTTCAAGAAAAAAAGACACTTGTTTGCCAAGTATGTACCAAACCTACAGTATTAGCAACTATGTAAGCATGGACATCAAATATTTTCTGGTAAAATCTATGAGTATAGGACTCTTTATATGAGTATAGGAATCCATTTTGAGTTTGTTACATCACTTCCTCAGATAGAGAGGTGGCGTAGGAAGAACGAGAGAGCCTTGTGAAACCAATTGGATAAGTTTGAAATTGACACCACAGCACTTCTCTGTCACTGGCTTAGAAGCAGACTCCTTGAATCAGGAAATGAAACCATATGCCTCCAGAAATGTAAATGCCCTCTAACACACCCAACTTCCACCGATGTATTATGAATTCCACCAATGCCCAAGTGAAGCATTAACATTTATTTTTTTCTCATTACAAAAAATAGCTATAGAACTTTTTTCTGCTTAATTATGCTTAGTTAGTCTCAAAGAGCCTAACTAATTGAGCAATCATAAGTTACCGAAGCCCGTAAGTGAGGCCGTAAGTTAATTTGCTATTCAGTTGGTGTCTATTTGCGGGATCCGGACGGTTTATGGGTTACAGGCTTGAAAACTTTGCGATGGTTACACCCCGGAACCTACAGCCTCCCGAAGCCTTTGATATTTACCTTTCGCAAGAGTTACGTGCGCTAAAATCGCAAATCACTATTCAATTGCTTCAAATCCCCAAATGGTTTCAAACCCGTAAACAGCAAATGTTGGAGAAAATCCTACGAGTGCTGGAGAGGACCCGCAAGGGGCTTTAACCCCTGTCCGCAGCACTGTAAATGCAAATAAAAAAATCAATACTGCCCTGTAAATAATGGGGAAAGCGATGAAAGACATTAGAACTAATTGCACAACAGTCTCAAGCCCGCAAATCAGTAGTAAAATAACTTTATTTTTATGTTTCATTTTGAGGTTATATCGATCTCGGGAATCAATGAGTTAATACATATCAGGCAACCCACATGGACTAGAACAGTATTGGCATTTATATTTATAATTCCGTATTTTGAGGGTTTGCGAGTCCCATCGCATATCGGACCCCTAACCTAATTGGTTGACATGTAACCTCCATGTTTTACTGCCGTAATGATAGCGGTCTCATTGCCTTTTGGCTGTTTCGAAATGGGAGGTTATGGTCTTGCTTAATTGATCATATTCCCACCCTGAAGTGCTACGGATGTGTGCATGGTTCACGGAGTCGGCTTTCGGCCCGTAACTTACGGGCTCCTTCAACTGAATAGCACCTGAATCAAAGACGAACGGGAGCTTGCAGCAAGCCCGCAGTCATCCGGCCAGGATCCCGCGAGATGCGTGCTTGCAATTGAATCAGGCTCAACGTTTTCAAATACATATTTTTTTCATTGTGCGGTGGTTCTTAGAGAAGCATTTTCAATTGAGCAAACATACGCGCAAAAATGTGACACTATAAATAAGAAGAACTGCTTTTCAATGGAGATAGTTACATTTTATTTTTCTTAAAGATACCAATTTGAAGCCTCAATCTAAATAGACTCTCAAAATGTATATTAAATGTGTTCACTAAGAGCTAGATGACATTGGATCCATTAATTTGTTTGGTGAATTTATTATAACACATGTAGGGTTTTAAACATTAAAATTAACATATAAAGGTATGCAGCTTGGGTTATAAATTTAACAACGATCTATTGATTGGATTTATCAGGGAGCTATTTGTATATACCCTCTTGATAAATAGGTCTCATAGAAAACATATTAAATGGACATATGTCCGTTGTCCCCACTTATTCCCACTTTCATCACTGCTTGACAAATATGCGCCACTGACTTTTACTTACATTTCCAAACATTATTTTCAATAAATTCTTAAATATTCATTTCCTACATAAAACATCTGGTATAAAGATGTAAAGAAGGAAAAATAAACCCGTCCAATAAATTATTTATATTTAGTATTTTTTTTAAAGCATTATGTTAAGCAGAAGAAAAGACCCTCTGGTATGAGATGCAACTCTTCCTTTGCCAGTTCTCGAGCTACAATAACTCTTTAAACTATTAATGCTTATTGGGCAGATATAAACCCCTGTGATCAATTAGACATGGCTTTACATATACCAAGTGTAGGCTGTTACTAAATATCATCACCAAACTGCAGAAGTGGGTATCATTTACTGCAATATCATTACCTGCCTAGCATTTTCCATTCCTGTGTGTTCAGATTACAATTATTGTGTATGATAGCTTGGGGGAAATAAGACAAAATATAAACTTTTTTTGTGAAATAAGCTGTTACATAAAGCAAGGGCTGTTAGTGATTATATTGTGATTTTATGAGCTGGAGTCGAATGGGAATATTTTATGTAAATTATTTTTTTCTTGTTTAAACACCTGAATACTGGGTAACATAAAATTTATTCTAAGATGCAGTCCCACTAGACTTTAGACCAATGTAAATCATACTGAGGGAGTCTTTTAGGGTACTACCAAAGCATTAAAGGTTGAAAAGTCAAAATTCAGCAAAAATATATCATTGTAGTAGGCAACTTTATCTAAGTATAATGTTAACTGTATTATAATTAAATCTGCAATTTTACTTTTATGTGTGTCAGCAAGAAAAATAGTCATCTTATATGCAGCAACCGTGTACTTGTACATACAGTGGATATAACAAGTCTACACACCCCTGTTAAAATGGCAGGTTTCTGTGCTGTAAAAAAATTAGACAAAGATAAATAATTTCAGAACTTTTTCTACCTTTAATGTGACCTATAAACTGTACAACTCAATTGAAAAACAAACTGAATTCTTTTAGGTAGAGGGAAGAAAAAAAATAAAAAAAAAATAATATAGTTGCATATGTATGCACACCCTTAAACTAATAGTTTGTTGAAGCACCTTTTGATTTTATTACAGCACTCAGTCTTTTTGGGTATGAGTCTATCAGCATGGCACATTTTGACTTGGCAAGATTTGCCCACTCTACTTTGCAAAAACACTCCAAATCTGTCAGATTGCGAGGGCATCTCCTGTGCACAGCCCTCTTCAGATCACCCCACAGGTTTTCAATCGGATTCAGGTCTGGGCTCTGGCTGGGCCATTCCAAAACTGTAATCTTCTTCTGATGAAGCCATTCCTTTGTTGATTTGGATGTATGCTTTGGGTCGTTGTCATGCTGAAAGATGAAGTTCCTCTTCATGTTCAGCTTTCTAGGAGAAGCTTCAAGGTTTTGTGCCAATATTGACTGGTATTTGGAACTGTTCATAATTCCCTCTATCTTAACTAAGGCCCCAGTTCCAGCTGAAGAAAAACAGCCCCAAAGCATGATGCTGCCACCACCATGCTTCATTGTGGGTATGGTGTTCTTTTGGTGATGTGCGCCAAACATATTTTTTGGAATTATGGCCAAAAAGTTCAACCTTGGTTTCATCAGACCATGACACCTTTTCCCACATGCTCTTGGGAGACTTCAGATGTGTTTTTGCAAAATGTAGCCTTGCTTGGATGTTTTTCTTCATAAGAAAAGGCTATCGTCTTGCCACTCTACCCCATAGCCCAGACATATGAAGAATACCGGAGATTGTTGTCACATGTACCGCATAGCCAGTACTTGCCAGATATTCCTGCAGCTCCTTTAATGTTGCTGTAGGCCTCTTTGGTAGCCTCCCAGACCAGTTTTCTTCTCGTCTTTTCATCAATTTTGGATGAAGCTCCAGTTCTTGGTAATGTCACTGCTGTGCCATAATTTCTCCACTCGATGATTACTGTCTTCACTGTGTTCCATGGTATATCTAATGCCTTGGAAATTCTTTTGTACCCTTCTCCTGACTGATACCTTTTAACAATGAGATCCCTCTGATGCATTGGAAGCTCTCTGTGGACCATGGCTTTTGCTGTGGGATGCGACTAAGAACATTTCAGGAAAGACCAACGAGAGCAGATGAACTTTATTTGGGGTTAATCAGAGGCACTTTACATGGTGGCAGGTGTATTCTGACTCCTATTTAACACGATTTGGAATGTGATTGCTTAATTCTGAACACAGCTACATCCCCAGTTATAAGAGGGTGTGCAGACTTATGCAACCACATTATTTTTATTTTTTATTTTTATTCCGTCCACCTAAAAGATTTCAGTTTGTTCTTCAATTGAGTTGTACAGTTTATAGGTCACATTAAAGGTGGAAAAAGTTCTGAAATTATTTATCTTTGTCTAATTTTTTTACAGCACAGAAACCTGAGATTTTAACAGGGGTGTGTAGACTTTTTATATCCACTGTATACCAATAGACTTACTACTAATAAGTGGTGGTCAAATCAAACACAAATAAGGGCAAACACATTCTCATACAGCCCTATTAAATTTGAAGACGGTAGCGGTATCGGCAAGCCCGCAAAGCCTGCTGGCTTGAAATTCGACTGCGTTACAGAGCTATTAAATTCCACCATGCCGCGAATTACAGGCCAGAGACGCAAACCCGTAAACCATTCCTGCGCGTGTTGGATGTGCGGCCTGGGAACATGATCAATTAGTCAAACTCGTAGTTACGGGTTTATACGGAGCCAATGGCAAATGAGATCGTCATCATTACATCACTGAAAAATGGAGGTTAGATTTAAAAGCCTTACCGGTTTCAATTACGAGTTTCAATCAGACACACATTCCAGAAATAATACAACATTAATAAGTTAGTAAATATGATATTCTAGTCCATGCGAGTTCCACATTGATTGCCAAAATCAATATAACACGGAAATTAAAGTACTTTATATTGCAGATTTGCGAGCCTGAGAATGTTGTGCTAATAATTATAATACCTAACATCACTTTCCCTTTAATTATAAGTACAGTAGTGGGTTGATATTTGCATTTACAGTCCTCTCTAGTACCGGTTGGCTTTTTGGCTCCATTTGCTGGTCATGGGGTTAAACGAAAGTGGATTTGTTGCAATTTAATAGTGTGATTGGAACGTAACAGGTACGGGCTTGATAGATCAAAGGATTTGCGGCCCGCGGAGTTCAATTTTCGACATCCCATAGGGTTTTCTCGCCCTTACCCCGCAAGTCATTAGCGGGTTTCTTTACGTGGCTGATTTAATAGCCGCAAGTCTTGCGGGCTACGTTACTGACTACGGTTTTGCACATTGAGGTAATTTAATAGGGCTGATAGTCTACTACATTAAATTAACACCTTTTATTAAAAGAGCCAAATATATGTTCACAATAGAAAAATAAAATCATGCTCTGAATGATTGACTCTAGTAATCTATTGTATAATATTACTTTCTTAGTTAGTGATCTTCTATTATAGTGAACTTTAATTTTGTTCACCTTGAACATCTTCTACAATTTGTCCAAGGGAATATAAACCAATAGGGTTTTTATTATAGTAGATGTGTATATGGAAGTTTGTGTAACACAATAACCTTACATGTTCATCCAATGGTTAATACAAATACGTGGGGGGGCATGTGTTGTATCTGCAAAAGGACCTTGGGCGTCAGCTCCTGTTGGTTTAAGCTGGAAACATATAAACTGGGATTAAATCAGTTAAGAGCGAACCAGCAAAACACTTTTCCCATTCTATTCCTGGTTGATTTTGGTATTAACGAAACATCACAACGTTTCTCTTGCACACCTAAACTTGATGTGATCACAAAAAAAGTTTTTTAGGGCATCAAAGACACTCATGGGTTACAACCAAGTTAATAGTGATTACTTGCTGGTATGCCTACTTGGTGCTAAATAGTAATTGTCCTTTTAAAAGGTCCAACAAGTTCTGTTCTGTTGAATTATATTAAATGATCAGTTAAGTCACCAATTTTGCTCAAACAGAAATTTCAATGGCATGTGAAAATGTTTTCCCTTACTGAAATTCCTGATGAATTGATGTGGTTTTAGTTGTTGTTATTGTGTTTGTCAGTTATGTCTGACTCTCAGTGACCCTATGGACCACAGCATGCCAGGAACATCTGTCAGGTTTTAGAATGAAATATTTTTAAGAAATCTGATTAAGTGTTACTGGCTTGCTTTAAAAGTGTTACTTCTTTGATCTCGTTTTTACATCCTTATTTTCGTTGTGTTTACGTTTTTTCGCCCGCCATTTTTT
The DNA here is from genome assembly GCA_027410445.1 of Discoglossus pictus. Lineage (NCBI taxonomy): Eukaryota > Metazoa > Chordata > Amphibia > Anura > Alytidae > Discoglossus > Discoglossus pictus. The sequence goes on along the minus strand of CM050170.1, from coordinate 180,496,782 downwards.
TCTTGGTTAGGTTATTTTCGTTCAGGACAAATCACTAAATTTGCCTCCAATTAACTTGCAACCTCACTCACAGGCTCCCTGGCTCTCCCCATGTACTATGTGTGAGTGTGTAAGTTCATTTGTGGTATATATATATTTTTTTTAAGGTCTTTCAAGTATAAGTAAGTGTATACAACAAAAAGTTTTAAATGTTGGTCATTAGCATCAGTTGGTACCTGTAGTTGCACTGCTATGAGTTATTTGGGGTAAGAGTGACTATCAAATGAACCACTGATGATCTTTATTTAACTACTATGTGTAAGTTTAATTGTACTTGTATGTGAATCAGAATAACTACAGGCTATAATAGGTACTTATGGATCAAACAAGCAGGAAAAACCTTTGCATTTGCTGGAAGGCCTTTTATTCCTTAAAATGGATCTATGACAACATTTTATAAAAATGTTAATGTATTTCCACCATTCCATTAATTTTGGAGTTTTTATTATATATAATGTGTACATGTATTGCTATATCTTTGCTACATATTGCTTTATATTTATACTATGCCTTATTTGGAGGTATTATTATTATAGTTTATTTCTAATGCGCCGACATATTCCGTAGCGCTGTACATAAATTAAGTTCAGACAAAGATAAATACAAATGAACATATAGCAAAGCAAGGAGGGCCCTGTCTTGGAGCTCGGAATGCAATGTCCATGGTGCATTCCCAAAGTACTTAGGATAGAAACTCGCAGACTTACAATCTAAAGTATAGCGAGAGAGAGAGAGGTGATAAGTGTGTTAGGGTGGAAGGTGATACGCTTCTTTAAAGAGATGCGTTTTAAGTGAGGTGAATGTTTTGAGGCAAGAGGATAATCTGGTGGAGCGAGGCAAGGAGTTCCAGAGACTAGGGGCAGCACGAGAAAAGTCCTGGAGGCGGGAGTCAGAGGAGGTGACAAGAGTTGTAGAAAGAAGAAGGGGATTAGCAGAATGAAGAGGGCGGGTGGGGGAGTATTTGGAGATGAGAGCAGAGATGTAAGGGGGAGCGCAATTGTTGAGGGCTTTGTAAGTTAGGGTCATGATTTTAAATGTTATTCTTGAGGCTAAGGGAAGCCAGTCGTATGAATCTGAGTATCCCCCTTGCAAAAGGTTTGAAGTTTGTTGTATGTAAAAAGAAAATGTTCCCGGCTACTCAATAAATAATTTTCCTTTTTTAAGTACAGAACAAAATAGGTATAAATATATGATAATAATATTACTTATATTAGTTATTTATCTTATGATATTGGTTATATTCGTAACTGAGAGTCAAATATATGTGATCTACAGACATATGGTACATATAAACATCTATGCGTTGCAATAAACTTCAGATGGCCATCATTGTGTATTACGATGCTTTTACTAAAGGGTAAAAGAACAGAAAAAAATTATAAATATATTTTATACAGAGAGTTTTACCAACTAAACTGTAATATGTCCTGGCAAAAAAGGGTTCATATGTAAATAAAATAGTTAAATATCTTCAACTGCAAAGAGAATTAAATACACCATCAAATTGCAGAGTTCCCATATACAAGATGCATTTCACCTATAGGAGCATACACTTATCACCTAAGCAAAAATATGATGAATTAGAGTTTGTTTGGAAAAATGTCTCTAAGATGACAATTCATACATAAAGCCCCAAGACAATGTAGCTAGAAAAGACAAATGCTGTATATCGAGCAGAAGAAACTGATATTTTACAATTAAAAGTTGGAGCCCCCTGAACATGATGTAGGATATAGGCATAAGCAATGATATATATATATGATTTATACTGAATGAAGCATGTATGGAGTAAGAAGACTTAGAGAAAGGGTGTGCCTGAGAGCACATTGTGAAGAGAAACAGAGCTAGTGTCAAGTACACTTACAGGTAGAATTGCCAGTGCATATAGACATTTATATACTTTTGGACATGGCACTGCACTAGCACCTTAAGGCACCCTACTTTTCCCTTAAAATGTGTAGCCCTATGCATGGATCTCATAGACCTGGCTTTGAAAACCGAAGGAAAGTGAGTGATATGACCGTCAAATGTATTACTACATACGTGTATAACAATGTTATAATCTATAAGACAAAAGTATGTATGTAAGAAGTTGTAGAGTGTACAATTAAGGGTTTGTGCAAATGTATTGCAGAAAAGGTAGTAGATAAATGGAACAGTCTTCTTTTTTTTGGTAGAAATTGGCCAGTTGCCTCTTGCCTGATGTACAATCTATGGGCCATATGAAATTGGGGCTACGTTCTAAAACGTAGCCCGTAACTCTCATCTTGGGGCTATTTGCATGTTAAGAAGCCCCATAACGCAGACTGCAGACAATTTGCGGGTAAGTTGCGAAAAAAGCCTACAGGTTGAGCAATGTTGAACTTTGCGTCCGTAAATCATATGATCCGTCAAGCCTGTAACCGCTACGTCTTGAATTTAGCTATCAAATTGCAAAAAATCACTTGTACGCAATCCCCGTAATACACGAATGGAGCCCAAAGCCCAACGTGTGCCCAAGAGGACCCGTAAGGGATGTGTAGCACTTGTAAAGGTTATAAAAACACACTACTGTACTCATATTAAAATGTAAAGTGATGTTAGCTCTTAAAATTAATAGCACAACATTCTCAAGCCCGCAAATCAGTTCAAAAAAATACTTAATTTCATGTGTTTTTTTTGTGTTATATCGATCCCAGCAATCAGTGTGTTAGTACATATACTGTAACTCGCATGCAATAGACTATCATATTTGCGGCATTATTAATATTGCATTGTGACTCGAATGTGGGTTCGCTCGTAGATCGTAATTTAACTTTGAAATCCATCCTCCATGTTTGTGTACTAGCCCGAAACTCTGATGGCCGACAACTGGTTTACGATTTAACATCTCCAGCTCGTAGCTCGCAGCCCTTCTAATTTAATAGCACCCGTGACTGCATCCGTTATGTGCTACATGTTGGACTTACAGGAGTGGAATTTAATATGATTCTCTATTTCTATATCATAAAAACAAAGAGAGAAGTGGTAAATGTATCAGTAGTAGGTGATGTTCTTGCTTAAACATCTTACAATCTACATATGTCCCTTTTCAGTGCATAGTGCTTATTTACTATAAATGAGTGATAATATCCTTTTAAGTCAGTGAAGAGTTTATCAAACTTAATACATCTAATTACTGTAACAACTTTGAAGGCTCTCAACTGCAAGTGAATGTGTTTCCACAACCTCAAAGACCGGCTCTGAGATCTTGTTACACACAAGAGACTTGTGTTTGACTTTCAGCACTACAGATCAGGTAAGCAACTACAATAACAATTAGCAATTAGTTGCTGCATCTCAATTTACATTGTTTGAAGGTCAGATCTCCAGAGCTTTTACTCCTCTGAGAAAGAGAAAAATAATCAGTGGTGAACAATTAGGATATTTTGCTGAAGACTGGCATATGAAATCACTTCCTTGAGGGTTATAAAATGAAGATATTTTAGTTCAGAGCAAAAAACGAAATGTAAGAAGTATATTTTATTTTATATTTTATTTAAGTCCCCAAAAATTAAATAGTAAAACAAATGAACATATGCAATACATAACCGTTTATGTTGCATCATTTTTATTGTAGTTTACACAAGTAATACAAAATAATGATAATCACAAATCTTATTAATATCCATTGACAATATTCACACCACATTTTTTCAGTTAATTAAGGTTAAAGGCATAGATACCTTTCCCTGTTTTTTACTTTTTCTAATCTAACAGCTGCTGCTTATATCAGACACACACATTACATGTTGTCATTCTATACACATACAGATTTATTTTATTTAAAAATAAAAATATGTTTTCCACACCCCAGAGCTGCTTACATAAGCACTGTGTGCCTACCAATAGAAACACTGCATTTGGGTACCGATTTTAACCCTATACTGACCTTCAAGCCAGCACACAGCACAATGCAGAGATCTACAGAGCATTGTCTGGGCTCCTCTTTGGTTCTTTGTGTGGGGGACTACACATTCCATGATTCTTTGCTGCACAAACTGCCATCACAGATTGATTCAATGTATTAGCTGCTTGTGATTAGCCAAAACAAGTTATGAATTTTATGCTAAATTTACCAGGGATTTCCATTGGTGTTAACTCTGAAAATCAACTGCAAGCAACCGAAGAGATTTATCAAACTTTAGGGTAAGTTTAATAATGTTTATTTTGGTATTTTTCATGGGAAAAAATGTGTTCATACACTACTGATTCTATCAAGTGCATTCATAATCCATGAAAGATAGATATGCCTTTAAAAAAAATTAAGTATTGGTTTTACTGATAGATGAGGCTTGTCTGTCTATCCTATCTACCTGGACAACATAGCTTAATAAATCATCAGGATATTCTTATGCATCACATATATAGTTGTGAGCAAGCGAGTCGTTGCTAACGCTGCAGGCTCGCATAGCGAGTCCGCAGCCACTGCGGCCCTGGCAAAGCGAGGGCTGCGGTTGCTGGCAAGGAGCGCCAAAGGCACTCCTTGCCAGCAACTGCAGATTTTAGGCTCGCAAATGCGGACCCTCGCGAAGCAAGTTTCCGCATTTGCTGAGGTGGAGGCACCCACGTCAACCGCAAAATTTACGGAGTTAGCATCCACAAATATGAGCCGCAGGCTTTACAACCTTATCACCCGAACCCTGCGCACATGAAAACATTAAAACACAATAAATACACACAAAAAACACATAAACAGCTTACCCACAGCAAGGGGGGGGGGCACCCTGGACCTCTGCAAGTGAAGTTACACCTCAATTTGTCCAAATTCAAGAGTTTAGACACACGAAAATCCCCTAAGCGAGAGAAAAAATGGCAGCTGAAAACAACGAAAACAACGCTACAGGACCCTAAACATGCAAAACACCACCAAGCACATACAGATTTTCTGAAAAAGCTGTACGAGGTCCAAGATACACTATTAACAAGGACGCTAAATCATCCACAGCCGTGTACCACAAACACATTAGCCGCCATTTTACAACACTAACTTACACAATCCGGAAGTACACAGCTACCCTGACGGATTTTCCTTGTTCACGCGGCCTATTTACACTACACACTGCACAGATTGCTGACACTTACACATCCCCTCCACAACAGTGCAAACCGACATTGTATGCTGCAGCAACATCAAAACAGATTGTCAGCACAATACTTCCTGCATATATTACTTCAAAATAGGTAAAGTATATTCACGCTGCTCATAGCACACAAACAACCAACAGCCTCGCAATGAGCACCGAAGGATCTCGGAACACCAACAAAATTAATGTCTCAACCAAACACCATTACCTGCATTACAATCTTATTGCCGTAATTTTTTGACGGGCAAGTCGCTAGTATATAAATATAGAACTGATAACAGGAAAGTCTGTCTATTCTTTTATCTAGTAAAGTTTTAGCTTAATAAATACTCAGGATGGTCCTATGCCTAAGCCTTTAATTTTCTTGTGCCAGCCACTCCAGTGGAAAACTGTCCCAACTTTTCTTCTATCCTCGCTCAATGTAGTCTTTATAAACATTATTAATTCTATGATCTTCAATCATGATGTCTTGTTCTTGTATTCCTTTTCTTCTGTAAGATACTTCTCTCCTGAACTTTAATAAAACTTTTACTATAATTGAACATTATTATTATTACTAATTTATAAAGCATTTCCCATAGCAATATCCAGCATTTCCTGTAGTGCCAAGCTTCTACTATATCACCCCTTGACCTTGTGTTCTCTAAACTATAGATATTAACACAAGGTCAACATGAACTTTCATCCTTTACACTATGCATTGTGTACTTGTGTATGATTATTACTGTGATGTCACTTACAGCCTTATTAAATTGCAATTTGGCAAATCTTAAGGGCTCTATATAAGCACAGAGCCTATTTTTTTACAGAAGTTTTTAGTTAGTGAAGACCTTGCTTTTGGATAGAAGTTCACTAACTAAAAACTTCTGTAAAAAAAATATGCTCTGTGCTTATATAGAGCCCTTTAGATTTGCCGAATTGCAATTGAATAAGGCTGTTAATGTGTAAGCTAAGTTTTGGAGACATTTTCACTATCATGTTTGGTTTTTTTATGCACCAAGACTAATAAGACGTTGATTCAGTGTCTTAAGATCCCCTACTGTATGAATAATGCTTCAGACCATCACATAATTAGCAAGAACCAAAATAATTTATGAAGAAAGACTGGAAAAATTAAACTTATTTTCGCTAGAAAAAAGGCGTCTACGAGGGGATATGATTACCTTATTTAAATACATCCAGGGTCAATATAAGGCTTTGTCAAGGGAACTTTTTGGAGCAAGAGATTTTCAACTGACAAGAGGACATCCTTTGAGGTTAGAGGAAAAAAGATTTCACCTTAAACAAAGAAAAGGGTTCTTCATAGTTAGGGTGGTTAAACTGCTGAATTCTCTACCAAAGGAGGTGGTGACAGCGAATTCGATAGACAAATTCAAAAAGGGGTTAGATATATTTTTGAATAAAGAGGGCATTCAAGGTTATCCTAGATAACTAGCAAGGAATATTGATCCAGGGAGAAATGTGATCCCCAGTTTCTGGGGTCAGGAAGGAATTTTGCTTTTTTTCCCTTATGAGACAATTGGCAAAGTTTCAATGTTTTTTTTTTTTCTGTTTGCCTTCCTCTGGATCAAATAACAATTAATAATAAATAGTGCACATTAAAAAGATCAATAGAGATCAAAAAAGGTTGAATTTGAGGGACTAACTCTTTATTCATCCTCCAATACTATACTATTAATAATTATTTAATCAACAAATTAATTAATAACTAACCCGCATATTGCAGATCAGAGGAGATCTTAACAGGTTGAGCTTGATGGACTGAAAGTCTTTTTTCAACCTTAATTACTATGGGCCTCATTCTATTATCGTCCGCAGCCGCTGCGGGGCCGCAAGGACCGGCCGCAAGCTATTCTGCTATTCTATTCCCCTCCGGCCGGGGATTCTAGCAGGCTTGCGGCCGGTGCCTTGCTATCTCTTGCGGCCGCTCGCACCGGAGGAAAGCCTTTGATCTAAAACGGCCGCAAGGAAATCTGCCGTAAGAAAAGCCTGGTTGCTATTCTATTGCACCAGGAACCCTGTCTGCAAGGCTAAAAGCGAGCCGCAGCTTACTTGCAGGAAAGAGGTCTCGCTAGCACCAATTAAGCACATAAAATAGCTCAAATAAAGCCATCCTGCACTTTGAGAAGACTATAAAGTGATATTCGGTGTTAGCAAAAATAGCACATAATTACCCTATACTCAAATCCATAAAATATTTTTTTTTTAATAGACGTAAAATATCCATGTAAAAAGTCCATAGGGCTTGGAGCACCTCAGACCCGCCCACGCCGCAGCCGGAAAATAAACAGTTAATTTGAACTCGGGTTTGGGCTGATGTGCAAGCTTGAGAGTGGGTTACTTTTAATCCCCATGTCCCCCAATATGATCCCTAGCATTTACAGAGCTGTACAGTGCAGGCTTGAATTTATTTTTGCGTTTTTATATTTCAGAGCTTACGGCCGGTTCCAAGATATGCGGCCGGCCGCAAGGGGAGATCCTTGCGGGGCCGTATAATAGAATCGCGAGTTAACTGAACCCCCGCAAGGAATCGCAGCCTTACGGCCGATAATAGAATGAGGCCCTAAGTAACTATGTAAGAAATAAATAAATAAAAATAGAAAAAGATTAATGCACTAAAGAAAAAAAAAACAATATTAAGACAATGACTATTTGCACTAAAAATGTTCCAAAAAAAGCCAAGGCCAAAGATGTTTATACTGCCTTAAAGTCCATGGTTGACTTAAAAATAACAATATTGGATCATAATAAGAATTTGCATTTGGACCTTTCTACATCTTTTAAAAATAAATCTGTAGTAAAAATTGACTCTTTTTTTTTTATAGATGCTTTTCTGTAAACACGGAAAATCGCTACATTTATATTTTTATTCTTACCAGTTCTGTGGTTATTTTTCTCCAAGTTTGACAAATTTCGAACTTCTCTATAACTTCCATCTAAATTATCAGGAGGTGTTGCAGGTTATTGCGTATCTAATAATGTAATCTGGATATTCATATAATAAGAAATTGTTACAACAGCGAAATCAGATACAAAAATCTCTGGCCTGGGAACATATAATATAATACCCCAAGGGGTCTGTTTAATATACAACATAGAAGCTAATTGCACCGCAATTGACTGAAAATGCTTATCGATGTGAATGCCGTTTCTGACTGATCCTGCTTCAGAGCATATTGAATTACCCCCTAAAAGTTGATGTTTCCTACAAAACTGGAGAAAATGCTTCCTTCTCTTTGACATTTTAAAAAACCTTTTGACCTCCCCTAATCCTTGCGTCCGTTCTCACTATCATTTTATATTTATTTTTGCATAAGTAAATGTGTCTGTCAGTATTTAATTGCATAGTTAATTAGTCTTGTGCAAAATGGTTCTCAGATTTTTTTATTGTAAGTGACAATTTAAGCAAGTTTTCTCCACTATTAACGAATTAAACTAAAACACTTTATTATTTTGGAGGTATCACATGGACTTTATATGTATCACATGGACTATATATATTTTATCTACACTTTACCGTTATGTTTAACAGTTTTGGGATATAAAAAATATATTTTTTCTGTATACCGGTATATTTTTATGTATAAAATATATTTTCCTCAGACATTTTATATTATATCTTTGTTAAATATATATGACTAGCGAATTGCCCGTCAAAAAATGACGGCAATGAAATTGTAAGGTAGCTAATGGTGTTCTGTGTCTACTACTGAAATATATAATACATTAATAAATGAATATACTTTACGTATTTTGAAGCATTGTGTTGAAGAGCTGTCAATGTGTTTTGATGTTGCTGCAGCATTAGTGGTGTGCAGGTGCTGTGTAAGCGTGCTGAATGTGTGCAGTGTAATAGTGTGCGTGCGCGAGACGAAACCGTTAGCGTAGTTGTGTACTTCCGCATTGGCGTAAAATGGCGGGTATTGTGTGGTATACGTCTTAGCGGAATATCCGTAGGTCGTTTGTGGTATTTTGTGAGTTTCTTGTGGTGTTTTGTGTGTTTAGAGTGCTGTAGCCTCGTTTTCGTTTTGTTCGACGGCCATTTTTTCTCTTGCTTAGCGAATTTTTTAGTGTCTAAACTCTTTTATTTTTAGTTAAATAAAGGTGGAACTTGTTTTTTTGAGGTCCTGGATGCTTCCTCTTGCTGTAGGTAAGCTTTTTATGTATGTGCTGTGTGTATTTATTGTGTTTTGAATTTTGTCATGTTCGCGAGTTGCGTCCGATTTTTGCGAGGTCGTAATGTGTGGTAACGTGTCTTGTATGTTTTTTGCGTTGCGAGTTAATGTTTGCGAGGGTCGTAGTTGCTGTGTTGTGTTGTTTGCGTTGCGACGTAAAGTTTGCGAGGGTTGCAGTTGCTGGCAAGGAGCGCCTTCGCGTCCCTCGCTACACGAGGGCCGCAGCTTGCTGCGCGAGCCCGCAAGCATTAGCAACAACACGTACGCTCACAACTATATATGTGATTACTATAATATAATATAGTCTCCCTTATCAGTTGCCTCTCTTATAGATAGATAGATGGCTAGATAGATAGATAGATAGATAGATAGATAGATAGATAGATAGATAGATAGATAGATAGATAGATAGATAGATAGATAGATAGATAGCAGTGGTTCTTTAAAAGTTACATCTTAAAAGAGGCTTTCCAGCAGATTCCTATTCAGCATTAAACATATATTCCAACCTGTGAATTAAATTGTTCTTTTTGGACACTATAATACTGTAAATACTCTTGATGTTCTAAAATATTTCCAGTATTTCAAAGGCATTGTTCTCAGTATTTTATCAATTAAATACATATATATATATATATATATACTTACTACCTACTCATAAGAACCACAACACAAGCTGAGATCCCGCTCCATGCTGATGATAGCCAATAAGCTTGAAACAGCTGTACATGGATTGGATACTCAGCTTGTGTAAAATCCAGCCTTGGCTTTGCATTAAAGCTGTGTAATACAGCAGGCATAAGCTTAAAGGAAGCCATGTTTGAAAATGGCTATGGATTGAACAGCGAGGCACTTGTGGGCACATTTGCATGTCCCAGCTCACCTTCCCAGAATGCAGTGTAATAACTGTTTTTCTCAGAATTCTGAGGTTGAAGCAGGTTTTTTAACTAGCTTAAGACATTCAAATGTAAACACAGATTTCCTATTTATTTACAATATATATATATATACTAGTGACTTGCCCGTCAAAAATGACGGCAATAAAATGTAAAGCCTGGTAATGGTATTTGCCTCACATTGCGAGCCTCTCCCCCCCTACTTTACTGGCCTCGCGATGAGTGCCTTCGGCAATGAGTATATAATGTTAATAAATAGTACATTTGAATGTCTAAAACAAATTAAAAAAACTTGTTTCATGTCAAGAATTCCAAGAAATACAGTTATTACACTGCAGACTGGGAACCATGGCAGGGACATGCAAATACGCCCACAAAAGCTTCACTTTTGCAATCCATAACCATATCAAACATGTCTTCCTTTAAACATATGCTTGCTGTATTACACAGCATTGAGCAAAGCTAGGGTTGGATTATACACAAGCTAGAAATCCTACCCACATAGAGCTGTTTCAAGGTAACTGCCTCTCATTAGCGTGGGGCCGGTTCCTTAGCTTATGTAGTAGATATTTTGAGGAGGTAGTACTCCACAACAATCATTTAATTTGTAGTGGGCAAAAGAGCAATAGAAGCCTCCACCGTACAGTAATACAGTAAATAGTTATTACACTGCACTCTGGGAACCTTGGAAGGCACATTCAAATGTGTCCGCAAAGGCTTCACTCTTGCAATCCATAACCATATATATAATTAGTGCTATCAGCAGTGAATAATTATATATACAGAACAGTAGCTTTGATAACCCACATTGTTGTGACTTCTCTATAGCATTGGCATAGCTCAGAGATGATGAGATCCCTGTCCATTGCTGCCTTCATTGCCTCATACAAAAAACTATCTGAGAACCATTTTGCACAAGTTATTAACTATGCAATTAAATACTGACAGACACATCTACTTATGCAAATATAAATATAAAATGATAGTGAGAATGGACGCAAGGATTAGGGGAGGTCAAAAGGTTTTTTTAAATGTCAAAGAGAAAAACAGTTATTACACTGCATTCTGGGAAGCTGAGCTGGGACATGCAAATGTGCCCACAAGTGCCTCGCTTTACAATCCATAGCCATTTTCAAACATGGCTTCCTTTAAGCTTATGCCTGCTGTATTACACAGCCTGAATGCCAAGCCAAGGCTGGATTTTACACAAGCTGAGAATCCTATCCATGTACAGCTGTTTCAAGCTTACTGGCTACCATCAGCATGGAGTGGGATCTCAGCTTGTGTTGTGGATCTTATGAGTAGGTAGTAGGTTTATATATATATATATATATATATATATATATATAATTGATAAAATACTGAGAACATTGCTTTTGAAATACTGGAAGTAAAAAATGATGTTTTTTATTGTAGAAGTTTCCCATGGCTGGAATTATTTAAGAAATCAGAAAATGCACACTAAAAGTTACATTTTCTTATACATACTTTTTAAATACTTAAAGTTAAATTAAACTGTAAAAAGAATGTTAATTTTCAAATGTGTGCTTAAAATGAAGTCATATTAGATTACATACATGTTTCTATGACATAGAACAGGAATTTCCCTTAACATGTCTGGCAAACGATTAAATCCAGGAGGAACCATGCTATATTAAACATTGAAAATTAGGCAGTTATAGTAACTATAATTTTCATGACAGCACCCATTAAAATGTGTGAGTTTGACAAAACTCAACTACAGCTACCAGCGCTATCAAAGTCAATAAAAGAACATCTGATTTTGTATGGATTTGCAATTTAAATTTGAAAGAAAATAATGTTCATGTGCCAGCAGCGCCGCTACGTATTTCATCACCGTTGAGTACTAAGGTTGCAAATGAGTCTTGAGAATAATGGGAATTCATTTTCAAATTTATTCTCCCAGAAAATAACAATCTCATGGTTTACGGGGAAAAAAATAGACACTGGTGATTCATTCTCATTTTTTTTTTGGTATAGCACTGTGTACACAGTTAATTAAGAACAGGTCAGAGGTTGCATATTGCATTGTTGACCACTTGGGGTCTGACTTGTGTGAAAATTAATTTGGCGTGCCTAATGCTATTAGAAGCGAGATTAGTCTGTCAGAATCTATTTACACCTATTTCATTCTTTAAAAGGTACTTAGCTTGCTTTAAAAGCAAGGTTGGAGTTCCACAGAGAAAACACAGATTTTTTATTAAGTTTGAGATAGAGCTACTTATTGTATTTTATCAACGTGTGCGCTTATCTCTAATGACTAATCCTATTTGTCAGCATTTTATCCATGAGGATTGAGGCCCCAAGGTACCCTACAGCCTAGTCAAACAAAATGCACTTATTATTTAGCCAGCATAAGCGGTGTATAAGCTTTAAACAAGTTGGCTATTTTTTAGTTTATAGGTATTAATTTGAATAAATGATGTTTAGATTTCATGCACAGACATATTTAATTGTGGTTTGTTTTTTCGTTAACTCACACGCACAGCACTTGGGCGCGTAGCGAGCCGTTAAGGCACTACAACTCCCAGCCGAAGGAACTCATTGCCTGCGAGCCTCACGAAGCGAGGCGAGCAGTGGAGGCAATGAAACACGCTGGACTTAGCCTACAAGCACTTAGGAAAAGCGGGATTTACACTCCGAACTTGCAAATGACAACATTACGCATCTACAGTAGCGTTTTACACAAATAATCCAACGGTTTGTCCTCGCGCACGCAGCCTATTTCTAATGCACAGTTGGGACATTCATAAAACTATCTCCACAGGCCAGCAACAGTCCAGCTGGACATTATATGCTGCAGGAAAATTAAAAAAGATTGTTAGCTCTTCAGCCTCTTGATTGATGGATATATTAATTACAAATAGGTAAAGTATATTAATTCATTAAGTAACTAATTAATTGATTATTATTTACCAAAATATAGACATATGTATCTGTCTTTGTGATGAGCACAAAGGCTGCTCAGAGGAGCAAAAGTACACCAGAGGGTCCTCACAAGTACAAAAACCTTCACATTGTGTGGCAAACAGCATTGCCATGGCTTCACGTTTTGTTGACCAACATTTTTTGACGGGCAAGTCCCTAGTTTTCTATATATTTTATAAACTCTTTTACATACTAATAAAAGCTTATATTTGCGCTTCACGGTAGACGCTTTCATCGTATTCACTAAGATTACTTTATTCTAAAGAGATTTGCAATGCTTACCTAACTCTACACCAACTTTCATACTTCACTGTTGTAGTTATTGCAACTAAGTATTCACAGCAATCTATAATAAAGAATAATTGCTTATGCTCAGGTACATCCTACAATACATTTAATTGATACAGTAGAACTAAATATAAAAATATTTTAGAATTGATTATTTTAATATGATATTTTCAATCAGATTGATTTCTATGTTAATAGCGGCTGCAGGATAACAGTATTTTCTGATTATCAACATAGAAATCAGTTGGGGAATGGAATATATAATACGTTAATAAACCAAGGCCTCTATGATGATGCCCTATATCGCAGATTACACCATGTTAAGAGCAAAGTAAATGACCCTAGTTATGCTAATCACCCATCTCAGACACATTGCGAGAGAACTGCTACGAGAGAACTGCTACGAGTGACTGCGACAAACCAGAACCAAAAATTACTGCAATCTTCTCCATAGATTTTTGCGCTGACAAAAGATTCCAAGTTACTCAGTTAGACTTTTATACCCTTTGCAAATAAGATTTTAAGGATCACTTGCAAAATAGGGCGGTGCTGTAACTACAAAAACCTGAAGAAAATAACACGAATATCAAAGGCCACTCGCAAATGCTTTTAAAACCATCGCTGAGTGCCACAGCAGCAGCAGCAGATAAAGAGACAGTAAAGCACCAAAAAAACAATAAAAAAATATGAATATTCATCATTATTTGACACGTAACAGTCCAAAATAAACAAATGGGTCATTAAAACAAATGATAGTTTATTATACAACATCAAGGGCAACACACAAACCAGTATTCAAGGGGTTAATGCATATCAGGAAACTATATGGACTAGGAACACATGCTGTAATGCATTGTCTATATTTATATATAATATATAAACACAATTATATATATTAAATATATTAATACAGTTGTCCCATCTATCTAATATCTAATTTTAATAAATATAAATAAATAAAAAAATAATATATATATATATATATATATATATAAAATGGTTTCTTGCTGCAGTTACTCACTCATAATAATAATCAAGACGTTCTGGTTAGTTCTGTTGGTTCCTAGGGCCGTTCCGCATCCGTAAAGCTTGGTTTGGTGTATTATACCGAGTGAATTGAAATCTCTTGCGGACAAGGCAGGATTTACGGATGTGGCGTAATATTGTATGTGGAAAGATTAAGATAAACGTGTAATGTGTGGGAAAGAAAGCTGCTGCAGCCAATTTACAGGTATAACGCAAATTAAACCTCTGAATTACCATGGGGCCATAATCTTTTTCTTTTACAACTTGCTGAAAGTGCACAGCTATCATTATGGGATTTCATATTTAGCAATCTTTCAGAAAGAAACGCTGAACAACTTAGTAAATGGTGTGATGGTGATCGGACCTGTTTTACATACAATATGCCACTAACATGGCCCATGGTGAAGTCTTGTAATGAGAATCAGATTTTAATAGGAAAATAACTTAAGGAATACTGAGTAAATAGACACCACCCTCTTTGCAGTTCCAGCACATTTGTAATGAATTTTGGCTAGTGAATTTAGATTAAAAAAATAATAAAAAATCTGTTTTCCATCCTGAAAAAAATAGAAAATATGGCAGTCAAGCAAGTTATGTGTTTTTTATTTTTTTTAATTTAAAGTTATAGTTGAACACTCAAAGATTATGATGAAGAGGAACAATTAGTCAAAATAAAATTATTTAACATGTTTCCTCTTGTTTTCACTTGCTACTAATTGCTAAAAGGCTTTGATTGCATTCAGTCTTACTTTGTTGTTTTGACTTTTCCTCCAGTAATTTGTCAAAATAATTGAATACTACATTTCTGCGATAATTTAAGCAACAGTAGCATTTTAGTAGAAGGGTTATATTTTAATAAGCTGCGTTATTAAACGGATGTCACGGAAAATAAATGTCACCTGGGTAAATCCTGAATTAAGATTAAAAAAAAGTATGTTTGAGTGACTAGGTATGTTCAGTCGCATCAAACGGAATAAACAAGTTTTGCAGCGGCGCCGTCTGTATCATTAATGAGCCGATGTTGTGCTTTAATAAAATATCTTTCCAAAGTATTTGCAAAATCAAGTGAATTAAAATAATGTAATATTTCAAAAGGCAATATTTGCATTGCTCACCTCTTTGTACTCTCACATCTATATGTACATGGCTTTGTGATCAGGGCATGTGGGACGTTGTGCTGCATCTATAAATGCACTGCAGCCCAATTAGTTTAATTATTGTTGTAGTCAATAGTGACCATTTGGGCTACAGGGCATCTGCTGTTATGGGCTACAACATTGATTTCAATTGATTTGGCTTTGGTGGTAATGCATTTAAATACACCGCAACAATCTGAACATTTACTGCCTACCCTTTTTTCTCTATACCATGGACATGTAGAGGTGCAAGAGGACAACATGGAGAACACCTAGAGGTGAACAGTGCAAAAAAAAAAAAAAAAAGTATTGGGGTTGACCGCGGCATCACTAGGCAGATTTGTAATGGTAAAGTTTGACAGATAAGGTAATAGGAGACAAGGAAAGTCTGACGTAAGGTACTGAAATTATAACAACTAGGTGGAACCGGCAATGTTACATGCAACACTTGACTTAACATTTGCTGAAGAAACTGAACAGGTAGGAAATTTAGACAGATGTAGGAAGAGAATAAAACAAGAGTCCATGGTCAGACTAGAACCAGTAGCTAACTAGCTCAGGAGCCCGATTCAATTGAGCTATCGCAAGTTACGGTAGCCCGTAAGAATGGACGCAAGTTATTTACTATTCAAGTAGCGTCGTTTTGCAGGCTCCAAACGGGTTACGGGCTACAGCCTTGAAAACTTTGCAATGGTCAAACCCGGAACTTACAACCTCCCGAAACCTTTGATCTTTTAAATCCGCAAGAGTTACGATTGCTAAAATTGCAAATCGCTATTCAATTGCTCCAATTCCACAAGGCCACAAATGTTTTCACACCCGTAAATGGCAAAGGAAGGAGAAAATTCTTTGTGTACTAGGGAGGATCCGCAAGGGGGTTAAACACCTGTTCGTAGCACTGTAAAAGCAAATAAAAAATCACTACTGCACTGTAAATAACGGGGGAACGTGATGACAGACATTAGAATTAATTGCACAACAGTCTCAAGCCCACAAATCGTCAGGAAATAAAATGTATTTTTATGTTTCATTTCGGGGTTATATCGATCTCGGGAATCAATGAGTTAATACATATCAGACCACCCACATGGACTAGAACAGTATTAGCATTTATTTTCATAATTCTGTATTTTGCAGTTTTGCGAGTCTGATCGCATATCGGACCCCCGAACCTAACTGATTGACATGTAACCTCCATGTTTTACTGCGGTAATAATGACAGTCTCATTTTCTATTGGCTGATTCAAAATGGGAGGTTACGGTCTTGCTTAATTGATCATGTTCCCATCCTGAACTGCTACGACCCAGTGCATGGTTTACAGAGTCGGCTTTGGGCCAGTGACTTGCGGGCTTGGTCAATTGAATAGCTCCGGAATCGGAGACTTATGGGACCCCGCAGCACACCAGCAGACATACATCCTGGATCCTGTGAGATACGGGCTTGCAATTCAATTGGGCTCCAGGTATCCAACAGACAGAGCCACATGAGGACTTAAGCAGTAAGTAAGATATGTGGAGGCTTTCCACACCAAAAACACTATGTCTTGCATATATAAGTATATACTTGAGTATATAAGCCCTGGGACTACCTGATTGGCTCAGACCATTGCACAGTTGAAGTTAAAGGGTGGCGTTATAATAATAATAATAAGAGCAAAGCACCAGGAGGTAAGGCCTGCGTAGCACCCAACAAACAATAGAGGCAGATCTCCCAGGTCCTCCATGTTACAGGGATGTAAAAGTACCCGGAAGCGGCACTCACTGTGCAGACACAGATGCAGACACCACCTAGGCCTTCTCTGTGGCATCATCAGTTTCTATTTGACCCTAAGGCAAGGATCCATAGACCTAACCACAATGTTCCCTCTTGGCCTACCCAGCAGACCAGGTACCCCTGCTGACAGTAAATAAAGATTTTTACTGCCTTATTCCCATGATATTAGTTTACTTGATCTTGCAAAACTGAGGGAGATTCACTAAAGAGACAAGGGGGGGGGGGGGAGAGGGAAAAAGACACAGGGGAAAAGGGGAAAGAGACAGAGGGGGAAAGGGACACAGGGGAGGGAGGAGGGGGGAAAGAGACACAGGGAATAGGGGAAAAGAGACAGAGGGGAAAGGCGGAAAGAGACACAGGGGAGAGAGATGGGCAAGAGACAAAGAGGAGGGAGAGGGGGAGAGACACAGGGGAGAGAGATGGGCAAGAGACAAAGAGGAGGGAGAGGGGGGAAGAGACACAGGGGAGGGAGAAGGGGGGAAAGAGACACCAGTGAGGGAGAGGGGAAGAGACACAGGGGAGGGAGAGGGAGGGAAAAAGACACAGTGGAGGGAGGGGGGAAGAGACACATCTAATATTATACCGTCATTTATGACGGGCAAACAACTACTTTTAAAATAAGCTACAAGGTTGACATATTTGCAACCTGATTCTTTGTATCAAATTAGGAATCATTTGATATACCTCAAATATACAGTAATATTTTCTTAATTTTTATGTTTAAATTGTGAGGGCAACTAAAATTAAATTTACTTAAATACTCACTTTTGCTAAATTCCTATTCGCACATCGAATTCATGCAAAGCTGCAATCATTACAAAGGCAAAATAAAAAGTGCCTAGAGACTTAGCGAGCCATCACATACCTCATCTGAATACATTAATGATAATGAATAGCATACAAGATTTTTAACAGCAGCCTTATTAAATTGCAATTCGGCAAATTCTAAAAGGCTATATATAAGCACAGAGCATATTTTCTTTACAGAAGTTTTTAGTCAGTAAACTTTTGTCCAAAAGCAAGGTCTACACTAACTAAAAACTTCTGTAAAAAAACATGCTGTGTGCTTATATAGAGCCCTTTAGAATTTGCCGAATTGCAATTTAATAAGGATGCAAATGTCTATAATATCCCTGTGTATCTATTTAGTTTTATTATTATTATTATTATTATCGTTTATTTATAACGCGCCAACATATCCCGAACGCTGTACATAAGATAAGTTCAAGACAAATTAAAATATAGCAGGCAAGGAGGGCCCTGTCTTTGAGCCTCAAATCCATCGTGCTTTCCCTAAAGCACCTTGTGGGATTGAAACTCGCAGACTTACAACCATAAAGTACTTTTATGTACTTTATTTTATTAAAAAAGGCTTAGAAGCTCTGTTTTTTCTGCCTAAAATAATAATAATTATTATTATTGTTTATTTGTAACGTGCCAACATATTCCATAGCGCTATACATAAGTTAAGTTACAGGCAATGACAAGTTCAAGATTCACACATTGCAAAGAGTGGATGGCCCTGTCTTTGAGCTTGGAATCCAGTGTCCATAGCGCTTTCCCTAAAGCACCGCGCAGGATTGAAACTCGCAGACTTAGATTCTAAAGGTTGAAGTGTGTATGTGGTACAGTAGGGAAAGAGTAGTGCTGAGCTTGTTAGGGAGGAAGATTATAGGCTTCTTTAAAGAGGTGCGTTTTATTGAAGTTTTGAAGGATTTAAGGCAGGAGGATAGTCTGGTGAAGCGAGGCAAGGAGTTCCAGAGAATAGGGGCAGCGTGAGAAAAGTCCTGGAGGCAGGAGTGAGAGGAGATCACAAGATGGTAGAAAGAAGAAGGTCGTTAGCAGAACGAAGAGGGTCTTGTGGGGGAGTATTTGGAGATGAGAGCAGAGATGCATGTTGGTGCTCTGTTGTTGAGGGCTTTATAAGTTAGGGTCAAGATTTTAAATTGTATTCTAGAGGCTAAGGGAAGCCAGTGAAGTGATTGACAAAGAGGAGCTGCCGACACTGAACGATGTGTACTGAAGATGAGTCTGGCGGAGGCATTTATTATGGATTGAAGTGGGGAGAGGCGAGTGATGGGCAGGCCAACAAGGAGCGAGTTGCAATAGTCAAGACGAGAAATGATGAGAGAGTGTATTAGAATCTTAGTAGTGTCTTGTGTAAGGTAATGGCGTATTTCCAAATAGTACCCGTTTTGTTCTGCTCATGAAGACCCTGTGCTGTAGTACTGGCTGTACAGTGTCTCATACTAGCCAATCAGAGACCAACGTTCAGCAACATTCTGCAACATGCAGCTGAGTGCTGGTCACTGATTGGCTATTTGAAACCCTACACTTCAGAGTCTGTGTTTTCATTTGCTGTTAAGGGCAGATACAATTTGGCTGATTTTTGGAGGAAAAAAAAATGCTTTTTTAGAACTTCTCAATAAAGAATAATTGCATATACAAGTTGCAAAAATGTAAAGGTTGCATTTTATATTATTTATTTATTTTTTAATTTCTAAGTACATTTTGAAGACTAATATATTTTTAGTTATTCAAAAAGCCCAAATAGAAATAAATTGATTACAGTGGTCTTTAAAATGCAACTATGAAAATATATTTATTGAAAGTTACTATTCAATTAAAATGCAATTTATTTACCCTTTTGGATTTTTCCGAGGAGAATTCTTATATCAGGTAAGATCCGATGTAATGGATAATGAAAATTAAATAATTGTATTATAAACAGCCAAAAATGCGTAAGGAGCAGACAATCCTAAGTCCTCAAAGTACCTTGAGCCAGGTACAGTATAACATTGCTTTCAGTGATTAAATCACAAAAAGTGTGTCATTCTGTTCTTCTTATTCATTTAAAATGTAAGACCTTTTCTGTTCATTACTAACCTTGGAGAACAAAGCTTGGGGTAGTGAACTACAAAATTAGTAACTCTACGAAAAGTCAGTTATTTTCATTATTGGGATCATGAGGCTGAACTAGAATATAGACTGTGTGCTGAGTCTATCAGTAAAAAGTCATGTTTTAATAAAGTGTAAGAAAGAACAAGTGAGATAGAAAACTGCAAGTGAAAAATAAGATAAAAAAGAAAGCAGCGCTTTAGTTTCCTGTTTACAGTAAGCACTTTTGAAGAACTTGCAGCCTTATTAAATTGTGATTCGGCCAATTGAATAGGGCTCTATATAAGCACACAGCATATTTTTTTACAGAAGTTTTTAGTTAGTGAGCTTCTATCCAAAAGCAAGGTCTTCACTAACGGAAAACTTCTGTAAAAAATATGCTATGTGCTTATATAGAGCCCTATTCAATTGGCCGAATCGCAATTTAATATTATTAATTTGTTTTAAATAATTGTTTAATAATATTCAATATTAAACTTTTTTTTTAAAGATCAGACTCTGCTACTGCTTACTATTAGGTCAGTGAGGGGAGGTGGCTCTGGTTAGTGTGAAATTGTAAGGTATAAGATTGTATCAACACAATAGCTGGACATTTTATGTGTTATAAGGAACAATGCATGAGACATTAAATATCTAAGACCATAATTAAGCAGTAAAAAAGGTAATGCTGGATGTTTGACTTTTCCTCTTTTGTCCCCACCAGCAGTGGAGTGCAGCGACCAGTAGGAGGTACAAAAGTGGCAAGACAATGCTTTGTTCAATTTGTACTTAGGGTTAGAGTTTAGGGTTAGGGTAGTGGCAGATGATAACCTTTACATAGTAAAGAGAAAGTAATGGGCTGGAGGCTCAGAATGTGTGCAGGTGTGGTGATTGCTTAATGTGAAGTGGGAGATTTTTTTCAGTGGGACATGAAGGGACATGAAAAAGATAATGGAAACTTGCTGGGCACATGGTGAGCATTGGTGGACTGTGAGTGCTACAAGGGATTTAAGTTATAGCGCATGATGGAACTTATGGGGAGATTACTGAGGCAAGAACATGAAGGGATTTGTAGACCAGGATTACGAAATTGATATGGCAATGGAAGTAGGGAGGAAGGATGCTGGACTGTGTTATGTGGGGAACAATATTATATCTAGAGCTCTCCTCCAAAAAATTTGCTTTTATAGAAATATAAAATAATTAGAACAGAATGTCAGCCAGGTTGACCAGTTGGTTCTTATCTGCCTAAAACAATTCACTTAATAAACCATCAGTTGACAACTCAACAATGGCCAATAGACTGGAAAAGGTCAGTCTACATCCCAATCCCCAAAAAAGGCAGTGCCAAAGAGTGCTCCAATTATCGAACAATTGCACTCATTTCACATGCCAGTAAGGTAATGCTTAAGATTCTACAAGCTCGACTCCAACAATATATGGACCAGGAACTACCAGATGTGCAGGCCAGGTTCTACAGAGAAGGAGGCACAAGAGATGAAATTGCCAATGTCCGCTTGATAACAGAGAAAGCAAAAGAGTTCCAGAAAACATTTACTTCTGCTTCATTGACTATTCTAAAGCCTTTGACTGTGTGGATCACAACAAAATGTGGCAAGTTATTAAAGAGATGGGAGTACCAGATCATCTCATCCTTCTCCTAAAAATCTGTATGTCGACCAAGAAGCCACGGTCAGAACTGAACATGGGACAACAGAATGGTTAAAGCTCGGAAAAGGAGTGCGACAAGGTTGTATATTGTCACCTTATTTATTCAACTTATATGCAGAGTACATCATGTGTAAGGCTGGACTCAATATTGCTGGAAGGAATATCAACAACCTCAGATACGCTGATGATACTACTCTGATGGCTGAAAGTGTGGAGGAACTAAAGGACTTATTGATGAGGGTAAAAGAAGAGAGTGCAAAAGTTGGCCTGCTGCTCAATTTTAAAAAGATGAGGATCATGGCAAACGGCATCCTCACTTCCTGGCAAATAGACGGGGAAGAAATAGAGGCAGTGACAGGTTTTATTTTCCTTGGATCCAAGATCTCTGCAGATGGTGACTATAGTCTGTAGAAGGCTGAGCGCCGTAGAATTGACGTCTTTGAGTTGTGGTGTTGGAGAAGACTGCTTAGAGTCATTTGGACTGCAAGAAGATCCAATGAATCAATACTTCAGGAAATCAAGACAAACTGTTCACTAGAAGATATGATCGTGAGACTGAAGCTCAAATATCATGAGACAGCAGGATTCCCTAGAAAAGAGGCACAAAGGCACAAGAAGAAGGCGACAATAGAGGTGGAAAAGGATAGATGAGGTCACTGAAGCAATGAACATGAACTTGATGGAGCTTAGAGGGTCAGTGACTGAGAGATGCCCCTGGCGTGCTGTGGTCCATAGAGTCATGGAGAGTCGGACGCAACTGAATGATTAAACAACAACAACAAACATCCTTTCTAGTAACTTTACTGTCATAAATGACTGTATCATATAGTATGTCTCTCTCAGTGCTGTCTCTCTGTGTGCACCCTCCGTCTCTCTGTACGCCCTCCATCTCGCTGTGCGCCCTCTGTCTCTCTGTGCGTCTTCTGTCTCTCTGTGCGCCCTCTGTCTCTCTGTGCACTCTCGGTATATGGCACCCGGTATATGCTAATGATGCGGCGCGCATGTGACGTCACATGCGCGCCGGGGTCAAGACGAAGCAGAGGCCGGAGAAGAAGCAGGTAAGTAAGGGGGAGGTATTTAGAGGTGAAAAAGTGAGAAGGGGGTTGATGAGGAGGAGAGGGGTGAGGAGGGGGTTGATGAGGAGGAGGGGGGTGAGGAGGGGGTTGATGAGGAGGAGGGAGGTTGAGGAGGGGGGTTGAGGTTGGGGGGGTTGAGGAGGGGGCTGATGAGGAGGAGGGAGGTTGAGGTTGAGGAGGGGGTTGAGGTTAAGAGGGGGTGAGGAGGGGATTGATGAGGAGGAGGGAGGTTGAGGTTGAGGAGGGGGTTGAAATTGAGGGGGGGTGAGGAGGGGGATGAGGATGGGGGGGATGAGGATGGGGGGCTTGAGGATGGGGGTTGAGGATGTGGGGTTGAGGAGGGGGTTGATGAGGGGGGGTGAGGAGGGGGGGTGAGGAGGGGGGGTGAGGAGGGGGTTGATGAGGAGGAGGGTTGAGGTTGAGGGGGGGTGAGGAGGGGGATGAGGATGGGGGTTGAGGATGAGGATTGGGGGGCTGAGGAGGAGGGTTGTGGACGGGGGTTGAGGAAGGGGGGTTGAGGATGGGGGGTTGAGGAGGGGGTTGATGTTGAGGAGGGGGTTGAGGTTGAGGGGGTGTGAGGATAGGGGGGTGAGGGGGGGAGTGAGGAGGGGGTTGATGAGGAGGAGGGTTGAGGTTGAGGGGGGTGAGGAGGGGGAAGAGGATGGGGTGTTGAGGATGAGGATGGGGGGATTGAGGAGGGGGGTTGAGGATGGGGGGTTGAGGAGGGGGTTAATGTTGAGGAGGGGGGTTGAGGTTGAGGGGGGGTGAGGAGGGGGTTGAGGATGGGGGAGTTGAGGATGAGGATGGGGGGTTGAGGGGGGAGGATGAGGATGGGGGTTGAGTAATGAGGTTGAGGGGGGGTTGAGGAGGGGGTTGAAGATGAGGAGGGAGGTTGAGGATGAGGAGGGAGGTTGAGGAGGGGGATGAGGATGAGGAGGGAGGTTGAGGATGAGGAGTGGGGTTGAGGAGGGAGGTTGAGGAGGGTGATAAGGGAGGGGGGAAGAGACACAGGGAAGGGAGAGAGGAGAAGAGACACGGGAGAGAGAGGGGGGACACAGGGGGCAGCACATTTCCCACCCTCGGCTTATACTCGAATCACTCATTTTACCCAGTATTTTGTGGTAAAATAGGTGCCTCGGCTTATACTCGGGTCGGCTTATACTCGAGTATGTATGGTAATTACTTTTGCAACAGTGTGTGCTATGCACTATGAATAGTGTAATACAACAGAGAGTGTGTTTATAAAAATGTAATGTACATATATATGTAAGCATTTGGGTGACAATTAATGGGACAATTTACTAAGCATATTAAGTGGCTTATGTCTGCATCCCTGCATTTACTATGCATGGTTTCCTATGAGAAATTTGAGATCACAGCCCTTCTCAGCCACTGCTTAGTTAATCCCCCCTCCCCAATGTCTGACCTTTAGCTAAGTGATACATAATTTTTTCCCATATAAATCTGGGCATGTGTTGTATTTCAGTAACATTTGTACTATACATGAATTACAATAAAAAAACTTCTTTATTATACATTCTGGTTAACATCCACAACTCAGCTTCTTCAGGATTATATTGTGTTGTCCTTCATTCCTCAAGTTCATTCATTCTTTCTGCTTTAACACAAGTAACATCTCATTAGTTCACAATTTTCCCACACACATACCAACACAGAACTACAACTCTAACTCGGTCATCAATCATACTCTGCCTTGGCTACATTAACCCACTCTAAAGTGGCCTTCCCATGTCCTAGCTGTCTCCACTCCAATCCATCATGAATGCTACTTCAAGGCTCCTCCACCTTACCCACCACCCAACATCTGCTATCCTCATTCTTTTAGCCCTTAAAAAAATAAATTCCCCATTCTGACATATAAAGTTCACCACCATATACATTATTGATGATGCCAAGCACTCCCTTAAAGGACCACTGCAATGCATAAAAAATACACCTGTTTGTCTAGTATGTACCAAATATTAGCAGCTGTGTAAGCCATTTTTGGGAAAATCTGTCTTTTTTTAATGAGTACAGGAATCCATTCTGTGTTTGTTACTTCACATTCTGATAGCTGGACGAAGTTGGTGTGTATTTCTAATTATCAAAGGAGGGAGGGTTTGGTAGAAGCAAACAGGTCCAGAGCCTTTGTTTTATAACTGGATAATATTGAATTTGACACCACACCCTTCCTCCTCACTGGCCCAAAAGCAAGATATTGCATCAAAGGATGCAAGCGTAGCTCTCCAGGAATGTAAACGCTGTTTCACACACACAACTTTGTATAATGTATACTGGATCTCTCCATGTTCTGCAGACATCAGAAATGTATTTTTCATTTAAAAGCCAGCTGTATGGCTTTTGTTCTGCTTAATTATGCCCTTGGATGCAAACCTTTTAAATATAAATATATGAAGAGTGAGGTAGCTGTGAGAATTCAATAACACGACTTATAACATCAGGGGTTCATATTCATGAATATCTTCCAATGTAGTGTACATAATACAATGTACTGTATGTGAAAAGGGCTGTTACACTGGGGAAACCAGTCAAAAATTACACCGGAGGATGAATCTACACATATTTTCTATAAGAAATCACAATTAAAACAGTTACTGGACATAATTTCACCCAGAATAACTACTCCATCCAAAACCTGAAAATCAAAATACTCAGAGGACATTTCAAAAGTATCCAAGAGAAGAAAACCTTTGAATTAAAATGGATTATATGTGTTGATTCAAAACATACTGGGTAAAATATGGATTTAGGATTCTTGTCTCATTACCAAAGTGTTTTATGACTCTTGTTCTATACCACATTCCACATGTTCAATTTATGTTTTTCTTATGCTCAAATTGTGAAGATATTTATGGCCCTTAATTAGGGCTTCACTATGTTCTTATCTAAACCTGATCTACAGACTCATAGGACATTATTTATGGTGCTTGTCTGTGTCCCATACTAAACTCTGAACAGATATATTGCCTTTTCTGGTACATCTTTTAGTACTGCCCCAGACTTAATAAATTATTATTATTATTATTATTATTATTTATATTTATATCATGCCAACATATTCCGTAGCGCTGTACAGGGGTTTAGTACATGGCAAAAAACAAACAAACGTAACACTTTATAAAGAATGGAGGGCCCTGTTTTTGAGCTTAGAATCAAATGTACATAGAGCTTGTTTCCAAGGCACAAGATTGAAAACTCGCAAACTTGCAGTCTAAGGGTTTGTGTGTGATACAAGAGGGTGACAAATGTGTGAAAGCAATTGGTTCAGTCAAGTGGAGGTGTCTGTGTGTTGTACTGTAGATTGTGGGTGTGAGTGTTATTAAGCTGTGGAGTGTGCAGTTGTAATTATAAAGGCTGAAGGTGATAAGAAGATAAGGAAGATAATTTAATGGAGCGGGGCAAGGAGTTCCAAATAGTAGGGCAGTACAAGAAAAGTCTTGAAGACGGGAGTGAGAGGAGGTGATGAGAGAGGAGGAAAGAAGAAGGTCATTAGCAGAACAAAGGGGGCGGTTGGGAGAGTATTTTGAAACAAGAGCAGAGATATAAGGGGGTGCACTGTTGTTGAGGGCTTTATGTGTTAGGGTCAAGATTTTAAATGTGATTTGGGAAGCCAGTGGAGTGATTGACAGAGAGGAGCTGCAGACACTGATCGTTTGGTATGGAAGATGAGTCTAGCGGAGGCGTTCATTATGGATTTGAGGGGAGACAGACGAGAGATGGGTAGGCCAGCAAGGAGTGAGTTGCAGTAGTCATGTTGAGATATGATAAGAGAGTGTATTCGAATTTTAGCTGTGTCTTATGTAAGATAATGACGAATTTTGGAGATGTTTTGTAGGTGAAACTGACAAGATTTAGTTATTGATTGGATGTGAGGAATAAAATAGAGGGCGGGATCCAGTAGAACCCCAAGACAACGGGCCTGGGAGGTGGGAGTGATGATGGTGTTGTCAACAGTGACAGATATTTGAGGAGTGGAAGCTGTAGTAGAGGGTGGAAAGATTAGGAAGGGAAGTTATCACTCAAAAGATTGTCATAATAAATGAATATGTTTGTCCCATAAAAAAGGTATCACTACATACTGCAATACTCTGATTATTCATCTATATATATATATATAAATATAAATATATATATATATATATATATATATATATATATATACACAAGCACACACAAGCTATTCTGCTATTCTATTCCCTTACGGCCGGAGGCTCCGGCAGGCTTGCGGCCGATGCCTTGCTATCTCTTGCGGCCGCTCGCGCCGGAGGAAATCCTTTGATCTTAAACGGCCGCAAGAGTTTTGCAATTCAATTGCTCCGGGAACCCTCTCTGCAAGGCTAAAAGCGAGCCGCAGCTTACTTGCAGGAAAGAGGTCTCGCTAGCACCAATTAAGCACATAAAATAGCTCAAATAAAGCCATCCTGCACTTTTAGAAGACTATAAAGGGATTTTAGGTGTTAGAAAAAATAGCACATAATTATCCTGTACTCAAATCCGTAAAATATTTTATTTTTAATATCCGTAAAATATCCATGTAAAAAGTCCATAGGTCTTGGAGCACCTCAGACACGCCCACGCCGCAGCCGGAAAATAAACAGTTAATTTGAACTCGGGTTTGGGCAGATGTGCAAGCTTGAGAGTGGGTTACTTTTAATCCTCATGTCCCCCAATATGATCCCTAGCATTTACAGAGCTGTACAGTGCAGGCTTGAATTTATTTTTCAGTTTTTATATTTCAGAGCTTACGGACAGTTCCAAGATATGCGGCCGGCCGTAAGATGAGATCCTTGCGGGGCCGTATAATAGAATCGCGAGTTAACTGAACCCCCGCAAGGAATCGCAGCCTTACGGCCGATTTACGGACGATAATAGAATGAGGCCCTATATATACAGTATAAGGGGTGATCATAAAGAGGAGTCTAAACTAAACTAGTGTTATACATTTCGATATACTGTATGTATTTAACTATACTCAAGTGATATAGGGCAGTATTATTGAGTAGCTTTGTTATTTTTCTATTTTTAATAATCATAAAATATTTGTATAGATTTTATCTTTTAAATGTTGCACTATACTTTGTAAATGTTTTTATATCTACTATGAAACTCTCCACTCCCCACATTAACTTCCTCTTCTAATGAGATTTATTATCCTTGTACTGTATATATAATAATATATAATATAAAATATTCTTTGTAACATTACATTGTTCTATTTGGAGACTTAGTAGTATCTGGAGATCCACTAGTGCATTTTAGTACCTAAATATCAGGTTTGGTGTTCTTAGTTATGATTAGTCCAGTACACAGATATTTTTATATGATACTTGTTTATGTGTCTGGGTTGAATTTGCCATGGATTTGTAAGTCCATTTTTTTGAGGTATCTTGCTGGATACAATCCAAATCTGTTTCAAAGTTAGTATTAAACTTCCTCTAAGAGTGAATGGTCTCCTTTTGTAATTGTCTATTTGTAGATTTGCTAAGGATTCTAATTGGGTCTCAGTGTTCCACAGTATTCACAAAGCTCTGATTCAACCATGAATCTTATCACAAGCTATACCGATTCATCATGATCGGGCCATTTTATGGGCGTATTGGTGGTGTGTTATATGTCAAACACTATTTGTGAACAGTTTCATTGGTGGAGCTAGTGAATGGAGGGCACCCGGTGAAAATGAATTTGGCGGCCCCCTTGCAACCTCTCTATTTACCCCTTTGAATCAATAAAAATAGCAACAATATATTTAGATGATCAGATCACCCCCGTGGGGATCATGTTGTTTTCTATAAACAATTATCTGCTATCCTCATCCCCTTGAGTTGGTAATTTTTCGAGTTTTTAGTCTTCAAAGGTGCTCTTCTAAGGAAAAGAACATTATGTACGTTTGATTTTAAGCATGAACTTAACCCCTGTATATCGCTACGGAATATGTTGGCTAGTTACAAATAAAATGTACATTAATGACAAGTGTGGAACATTCTTAAATCCAATGTACGAAGTGGGTGGGTATTTAACAAGCTCATTACAGATATTATTGGAATATCTTCTTTTTAATGAATATTGTGAAGGGGGCTCCTGCAATCATAGCTCTTTGTAGCCATTCTTAGAGAACCCATTTGCATTAATACAATTACCTGTTAGACATGAAGAGTGGCAGTCCCTATTGCCACTGATTTTATTAGATCTAATTGAAGTCATATTCATTTATAAGTCTACAAGTATCTTCACTGTTGAGAAAGCGGCTCAAAAATAGGGGTACAAAGTAAGGGGTGATTGCATATAATAGATTAACTGTATCAACAATAGTTTTATATTATCTTTGAAAACATTTTGGCCACTATCAGGTGATTTATTTAAAAAAAATATGCATAACAATGTAGCAATACGTTGGTTGTGTTGCTTAAGAAATGCAATAAACTGTATCTAATTAGGTCATAAATTAAAATATACAGCAAAGAAGACACAAAGTCTGTGTGACAGTAATATAAATGCTGTTATTCTTCCCAAAGCCTATAAATACGTTTAAGTATCCCTTTTCCAGTGGGCAGCTGACCAGCCATTAATGGTCACTGAGTCATAGCTAAGTGACCAAAGACTGTTGTAAAGGGCTGACCAAAAAAAGCAAGATAAGACATTCTACATAATGACATTTTATCTAAAGTGATAACATACCTTTCAGTAATTTGATAGTGTATGTCAAGATTAAAATAAACAAAACAGCAGCTATACGCAATGGGTCATTTTTAATGGTACCCTATGACTCTAAGGCAAACTATGGCTCAGTGACCTTTAATGCCGGCAGTCCCCGGGTTACAGACGAGATACGTTCCTGAGAATGTCTTTAGGTCAGATTTGTATGTAGCTCGGATCCCTGATGAATAATATTAATACAACTATAATGGCTCGTATGTGATGATGATGATAATAATAATAATGATACAGTGTAATAATCACATATATCAGTTGTGAGCATGCGGGTTGTTGCTAACGATTGCGGGCTCGCGTAGCATGGGCTCCCACGTCGGCTGCAATGAGCCGCAGGCAGGACTTACAGCAGAAAATTTACGGACTTAGCACCAAAAACACGAGCCGCGGGACTTAGAAAAAAAACATTACGACCTCACAAAAATGCGACCTTAGCACCCGAACCGTGCGCACATGAAAACATTAAAAACACAATAAATACACACAACAACTACATAAAAAGCTTACCCACAGCAAGGGGGGCACCCAGGACCACTTCAAGTGAAGTTACACCTCAATTTAAGTCCAAATTCCAGAGTTTAGACACACAAAAATCCTGTAAGCGAGAGAAAAAATGGCCGCCAAAAAAAACGAAAACGAGGCTACAGGACAATAAACACGCAAAACACCACCAAGCACATACGGATTTTGCAATAAGCCGTACAAGGTACAAGATACACTATTAACAAGGACGCTACATCATACACAGCCACGTACCATATTCGCCGCCATTTTACAACACTAGCTTACACAATGCGGAAGTACACAGCTACCCTAACGGCTTTTCCTCGCGCACGCAGCCTTTTTACACTACACACTGCACACATCGCTGACACTTACACCTCAGCTCCACAACAGTGCAAACCGACATTGTTTGCTGCAGGAACATCGAAACAGATTGTCAGCTCTTCAGCACAATGCTTCCTGCATATATTACTTCAAAATAGGTAAAGTATATTCATTTTATAATTTTTTTCTTATTTAATTAGCATACAAAAAAACATATACACCAAAAAAAAATATACTCTCACAATAAACACAAAAGCCATTCACTGCGCCACTCACAACGAGCGCCAACGCTGCTCATAGCACACAAAGCCTTGCAATAAGCGCAAAAAACAGATCACCGCCGACCAAACAATAACACCAAAAGCGCCTATCAGACAAAAAAATAATAATACTAGAATCAACAGCCTCGCAATGAGTGCCGAAGGATCTCGGACCACCAACAAAATTAATGTCTTGACCAAACAGCATTACCTGCCTTACAATTTTATTGCCGTCATTTTTTGACGGGCAAGTTGCTAGTAATAATAATAATACCCCTGTACTGCAATAATAAATTACAGAAACTATTGTGTTCTTTCTTTTAATTCAATCAATCAGAACAAAACAAACTCATACAAAAAGCCTTGGGAGACGATTCTTAAGTACGGGCCGTCTGTAAGTCAGGTCGCCTGTAACCGGGGGACCACCTGTTAGGGGCTATTTTGTGATGCTGCATTTAGAGGTGATGAGATGGCTACAAAACATACAGTTCATTATGCTGTTTTATTTTAAAGTCCAAGAGAAAGAAGGCTGTATAGTCAGTTAAAAGTAATACAAGCATACATGGAGCCTTGTGCATATATTACGGGCTTAACTCTCCATCTGTGCAAAGGGTCCTTTCTACAAATTACGACTTGGAACAGACAGCATATTTTCAGTAGCCTTCCATCAGATCCGACAGCCACAAACAGAGCATAGAAAGCATAGTTCAATTACGTATGTCTTAACCAGAAAATATCTTTATTGAGTAGGGTAAACATACTTATAGAAATAATACAATAACTAAACACATTAAGAAAAAGTAATTACACAGTGATGACCCTAAGCAATAGCCCTTGGTAACCTAGTTAAGATAACTAGATCAGAAGGCCAAATAACTGTTTCAAAACTGCTCCACTGGTTATTTGCATCTCTCCAAGGAAGTCGTCAATTATAGTGTTTAATTTGAAGTATTGTCTCAGCTCCACAAAGGACCTTTTATATCTGCCTTTGCAAACACTAGTTTGATTACACCTCCATAAACTAGGGCACACAGTATAGATTATATGACCTAAAATACTTTTAAAACATACATGGTACATACAAATGTTAGTGCATTTTTTTCTTGAATATGTGTCCCTCTATAGAGATTTGAAATGTTGAGAAGTATAAGATCCCATTTGACCTATACATATGAGAGAGTATGGTATTAACCCACCAACAGCCCTATTAAATTCCCTTAACACATAAAACTGTAGCCCGTAATGTAGCCCACAAAACTTGCAGCTATTAAATTGGCCCCATAAAGCAACAAGCTGACGATCTGCGGGTTATGAGCAAGAAAAGCCTACGGGACGTGGAATGTGGAACTTCGCGCCAGCAAATCCTTTGTTCTGTCAAGCCCGTAACCGATAAGTTCCAATTTCGCTATTAAATTGCAACAAATTCACTGGTGTTCAAGCCCATAACCCACAAATGAAGCCAAGAAGCCAACGGGTACTAGAGATGACCAGCAAGGGGGGTAAAGTCCAATCCATAGCACTGTTAATACAAATATACACACACTACTTTACATATAATAAAAGGGAAAGTGATGTTAGGTATTAGAATTAATAGCACAACATTCTCAAGCTCGCAAATCGGCAATATAAAATACTTTATTTAATGTGTAATTTACGTGTTATGTCGATCCCAACAATCAATGTGTAAATACATATAATGGAACTCGCATTATTTCTGGAATGTGGGTCAGATCGTAACTCGTAATTGAAACTTTAAAATCCAACCTCCATTTTTCAGTGACGTAATGATGACGATCTCAGTTGCCATTGGCTCCATCTAAACCCATAACTACTGGTTTGACTAATTGATCACGTTCACGACCGACAAATGGTTTACGGGTTTGCGTTTCAAGCCCGTATCTTGCGCCCTGCTCAAATTTAATAGGTCTGTAACTCAGCCAAATTTCAAACCCGCAGCCGTTGCGGCTCTTGCACAAGCTTTGAATTTAATAGGGCTGCAAGCCACCAACCAAGACCAGTTCAGTTGTATCTAGTGATTAATTATTCCATATTGTTGAAAATATAGATCTTGCTCTTACAATCCTTTCATGCTCCAGGGGAACCACAAAAAAACAGAAAACTACAGAAAAAAAGAAAGCTTATATGGCCAGACATGTATCAAATAGTTCCTCTAATGGTCCCCACAGGGAAACAAATCACTCTACAATACTTTATAATATTTAAAATACAGGAGGAACACATTTCAGAACACTGAATTCAAAGCTACAATGCTACAAATACATTTAACAATTTTAATAATGCAGTCACATCAAGATTAAGGAACATGAAGATATAATTATATACATAATGTCTTCGGTTAATGTTTGCTTTTTAGGTGATGAACTGTCCCTTTACAGTTTGAACTTTTAATGTAATAATTCTTTCCGTTACATCTAGGAATTAATTTAAGACCTTTAAAGTCAAGGGACAGTGCAAAGGATGAAAAACATGACCCCCATGGACAGAAATACTATTTTCTCCAACTCTATTCTAGAAACCCAACACTGATAGAACTGCCAAACCAAAGAAATGTTTCTGATTGACACTTTATCCAAAGAACAAAATGTTAGCAGCAATTTGCATGTCTTGTACTTTCTATACAATAGAACAATATTGGAATTTCATATTTTCTTTTTTTTTTAAAGTAGAATTTTAAAATTGACATTTAAATGGCGGTAGGGCATTCTCATTTCTGCTTTTGCTAAAAATGTGCAATTACACTGTCATCTTTAGCACTTCACGTTGGACATGGTTTAATTATTAATGTGTTTCCCTCTGAGAATGACTCGATCATGTCACAATTCTAGACAAATAAGGCTAATGCAAAATCATAAAATATTCAATTGACTACTGCTGAACTGACAGGAAATTAATTCTATGAACACTTTTGATATTACCAGAAAATGAGTTTGAAACTCATGCGACTGAAATAAATGTGCTCATAATTTGCTCAAGGGTAAGACTTATCTTTCAATAGGTTAGTGTCTTTCTTATAAGTGCTACAAATACACTGTTTTCCACCTGGATCCACGATACACCATACTATCTGTAGACACTTCCAACTAACACGGAATGAGAAATGGATATTTATAAACACTTCATGCTTGGGTTAGTTCCACTTCTGTTTAAAAATTGCTCTTATACTATTATATTTTTGCACACAGAATATATTTTTATCAACAAAAAAAAAAATATATATATATATAGTAAATAAATAGTACATTTAAATGTCTAAAACAAGTTAAAAACCCTGTTTCCAGCTCAGAAATCCGAGAAAAAATGTTATTACACTGCATTCTGGGAAGCTGAGTAGGGACATGCAAATGAGCTCACAAATGCCTCGCTCTTCAATCCATAGCCCATTTTAAACATGGCTTCCTTTACGCCTATGCCTGCTGTATTACACAGCTTTTATGCAAAGCCAAGGTTGGATTATACACAAGCTGGGAATCCTATCCACGTACAGCTGTTTCACGCTTACTGGCTATCATTAGTGTGGAGCAGGATCTCAGCTTGTGTTGTGGACCTTATGAGGAGGTAGTTCCCCACAAAAATATTTATTATATGGTGGGCAAAAGAGTGATAGAAGCCCTCCACCGTACAGTAAATAAATAGTACATCTGTGTTAACATATACCGTATATACTCGAGTATAAGCCGACCCGAGTATAAGCCGAGACACCTATTTTACCCCAAAATACTGGGAAAACTTAGTGACTGCCGCCCTGTGTCTCTCTTGTGCCCTCTGTGTCCCCCTCTTGTGTGCCCTCTGTGCCCCTTTTCTTGTGTCCTCCCTCTCCTCTGTGTCCCTTTCTTGTGTCCCCCTCAACCTCCCCCTTGTCTCTTCCCCCCGTCTCCCTCGCCTGTGTCTCATTCCCTCCCTCTGGTGTCTCTTCCCCTCCTCCTCCCTTATCATCCTCTTCATCCTCCTTCTTCATCACTTCCCCCCTCTCCAATTACCCCCCCCCCCCCTCTTTCCCCTCACTTACCTT
This sequence comes from Discoglossus pictus, assembly GCA_027410445.1. NCBI lineage: Eukaryota > Metazoa > Chordata > Amphibia > Anura > Alytidae > Discoglossus > Discoglossus pictus. The sequence continues at coordinate 180,461,923 of CM050170.1, read as the reverse complement.
TCATAACCTGCTCCTCTGCGCGTCTTTTGGCTGTGTCGGGACCTGGCATATGCTAATGATGTGACGTCACATGCGCATCACGTCATTAGCATATGCCGGGTCCCGACACAGCCGGAAGACGCACAGAGGAGCAGCTGATGAAGGTAAGTGAGGGGAAAGGGTAATTGGAGAGGGTGGAAGTGATGAGAAGGGAGGATGAGGAGGGAGGATGAGGAGGGAGGATGAGGAGGATGAGTCAGGACCCGGCATATGCTAATGACGTGACGAGCATGTGACGTCACAACATTAGCATAGGCCGGGTCCCGACACAGCCAGAGGAGCAGCCGATAAAGGTAAGTGAGGGGAAAGGGAGAGAAGGGAAATTGGAGATGGGGGAAGTGATGAGAAGGGAGGGGGAGGAGGATGATAAGGGAGGGGGAGGGAATGAGACACAAGGGAGAGGGAGGGAAGGAGACACAGGGGAGGGAGGGGGAGGGAGAGAGCAGCAGGAGCAGGGTGACTCGAATATAAGCCGAGGGGTCCTTTTTCAGCCTTAAAAAAAGGGCTGAAAACTCGGCTTATGCTCAAGTATATACAGTATTTATATAAAACAACTATGTAATCATTTAAAGAGTGATAGAAGCCCTCCACCACACAGTAGTACAGTATATAAATAGTACATTTGTGTTTCCTGCTCAGAATTTCTGAGAAATACAGTTATTATACTGCATTCTGGGAACCTGGACAGAGACATGTAAGTGTGCCCACAAAGTCTTAGCTCTTGTATTCCATAACCATTTTAAACATGGATTCCATTAAGCAAATGCCCGCGGTATTACACCGCTTTTTTGTAAAGCTCACCATTGATTATATACAAGCCAGGAATCCTATCCTCGTACAGCTGTTTCAAATTTACTGCTTCTCATCTGCGTGGGGCTGGATCCTAGCTTGTGTAGTAGATTTTATGAGGAGGTAGTTAAATTACATGATTGTTGTGGTAAACTACCTCCTCATGACATCTACTACACAATCTAGTAACTTGACCCACGCTGATAAGAGGCAGTAATCTTGTAAACTGTGTGAGTTAATAGATTGAGGAGATCAGCTTTGATCTCTTGGAGCACGCCAGGCACATCTTTGGTTGTGGTTATCCATATAGTCTTCTTGGCAAAGATACTGGAGTGGGTTGCCAGTTTCTTTTCCAGTGGACCACAATTTGTCTGACCTCTCTGCTATGACCTGCCTCTTGGGTGATCCTACATGTTATAACTTACAGCTTCATTGAGGTACACAAGCCTCTACACCATGACAAGGTAGTGCTCCAGAAGGGGTAGGAAATAGAAACAGGGATAATTGACTGAAAGTTTCAATTGAACTTGGGATAGTCAAGTAGTAAAGAGTTTGAAGAGTGGAAGAATTGGAACAAGAGGGGAAATTAAATGAGTGGGCGATTTCCGATTTTGATTGTATAGGGGAAGGTTATGATAGGAAATTAAATTATTGGGCAATCAGATATATTGGAAACATGGGCCCCTATTCAATTGAGGTTTCAAGAGATCCGGAGGTCAATAGGTGAGGTCGCAAGCTACTTTGCTATTCAATTGGCATCTTTTTGCGGGCTCAGAATGGCTATGTTACAGTTACCCGAACATAATTGATTGACCTGTAACCTCCATGTTTTATTGCCGTAATAATGACAGTCTAATTTTCTATTGGCTGATTCGAAATGGGAGGTTATGGGCTTGATCATGTCCCCGCCCTGAAGTGCTCCGAAACAGTGCGTGGTTTACGGTTCTGGCTTGTTGCCCGTAACTTGCGCAATTGAATAGCATTGCAATCGAAGACAAACTGGAGCCTGCAACACACCCACAGACATTCGGCTGTCTGCGATCGGGTTGCGGGCTTCTAATTGAATGGGGGCAATGGACTGGAAAATGAAAGAATGGGAGTGTGTATTTTTGTGTGTATGGGTTTTATAAGGTAGGTCCATAACCACAAAAAATATAAACTGAAACAATTGAAGTGCCTTTGATTTGTGGTCTTATGGAAGTTTCCATGTTACCTAAAATGCTGAGACCCATTAGGCTATGGTATGGAAAGTACAAGCCATGTCCAGCACATACTCCCTAGCTGATTCCTACCCTCTAATTTCTGTGCATAAGAATTATTGTTTAATACTAAATATTAAACTGTGGTCAAAATTGCTAAACCAATATTTATTTTTTCTGAAACCATTTTTTTTTTAATTTTAAGTTTTATTACTGATATATTAAAGGCTGAATACGTGTGATCAAAACATCTTAGAAAGCTGTGGCTACCATATGGTTTCATATCACCCTTTTCGCTTTTATTAAATATATATATTCATTTATAGCTACATTCGGTTACAAAGAAATGTAGTTTGTGTGAAACTGATGCAACATGTCAAATGCTATTCCAGATTGCAGATTATCCCGCATATGCTACAAATCATATCATACATTTACATACAATTTGGTATTCCTTTTTTATATAAAAAAAAAACAGAATTTAAAATAAAGTTATTCAAGTACTTAACCCCGTTTGGGGTACGACAGTGACTGGTTGGCTGTATAGTGTAGATGTCACTATCATGATGTATAGAGCATGGCGCAAAAATGTTTAATATAACAAAATTGTATAATGAGTTTCAACTTTGACTGGTTAACTAGTGAAGAATTGTAACACAGAGATGTTATAGAATATTATAGTAAGGCATCACAGTTGGAAGGTGATCCAATGTTATGGAAGTAACACGAGCCTCTCGTTGCCGAAAGATTCCTGTCTATTTCTGGAAACCGACATCCATTATTTGAAACTGTGATTTAATTTCAATGTCAACAACAATTTAAAGATTACTTGTTTCTAAACAAAATATGAGCTTTAGTGGCTGCTACTGTTGAACAGGGTATACTTTCCAATAAATAGTTTGTGATGAAAAACGAGAGAGTGTGAAAAGTGTTTTCTTTCTTTCATATCAATTGCAGCAGCTGTTTCAGAATGTGATAGGATTGATAGCGCCAATCGCTGGAGGAATTCTTCGTAAGACGTTTTCTTTTAGGACAAAGTAAAAGCTGATTTATATAAATGGTCCAGGTACAACTAAAGTTCAGAAAGTAAAAAGGGCATAAAATGAAAAAAAAACATTGAAGACGTTCCGGTTTGCAATTCATTTTGAAAGTAATATCTTATTTTTGAGGAATCATAATGTTTGTACATTTTGTAACTCAGAGGAGAATAAATTAAGAAATTAAGATAAAGTTATCTACTGCAACACTTCATTAAAACGTCCTCATTATAAAATGAATTTGTTAGCAGCTTTTGTTTAATATAACAAGATAAGATAATTATTGGACACAGAGGCTGCACAGGCTCCCTGGGTCAGCCCGTAGCGTTGCGTGACCCACCGGAGCCTGTAAGGCTAAACAGCAAATCGGGCGCGCGTCGGGCAGAACAGCGCGGTCTCCAGCTGAAATCCCACCAGCTGAAATCCCACCCACCCTGTTTTTGGTTGAGTGTAAAACATTGTTATTGTTATCTTCTTATTTAAAAGAAAAAAAAAAAAATATATATATATATATATATATATATAAAAGAGAAAAGAGAAATATAAAAGAATATTAGTGGAGAAGTGGCATTTATTGTTGTATAGTTTCCATGATTGGCTAGGCGGGAGGTGAGCTGCTCGGCCCACTGGCCTAAGTGGGTGTGGCCCTACCTCACAGGGCGTGCTTAATATAAGCATTGGGGCTTTGGGCCCAAGGCGTGAGGTCACTGTCCGTGGCTGGGCTCCTCCCCCTGTAGGTTATTATTTAAATTATATACAGGTTTTTATGTTTATGTTAAAATGGTTACTTATGAATAAAAGCTGTGGCCCGTGTTTCTCCCAAATCGGTCGTGGTGTCAATTATTTCACAAAAAGCCTAAATGGATCATGCCTGGGTCAAGCAATTTAACTTCGTAATTGAAAAAAAGCTGCCTATTTCAGTTACATCTCCAAAGTCAGGATTAGTAGCTTAATGAAGTTAAGAGATTCAATAACTTATTTAGTAGGGAATGTCCATACTTTAAGTGAGTTAATTTAGCATCTAATATAACATGATGTTGGCCATATCATGTTTTTTGTTTTCAGATTGAGCACCTTTAATTTTGTTGTTGTGTATGCAAATGACCCTTAGGGGTTTTTCTCACTCTAAGGGTGATAGGGGGAACCAGACGTGGACTCCTTGCTTACTGTGCCTTAGTGAGTACAGCTGCATCTCACAGATGAGGCTCACAGAGTGTTTGCTGTTTCTCCTGTTCAGGGTAGAATTGCCTGGTATTTCGGGCCTGGGTCACTCTAGTGAGTGGGACCAGACTGATATACTACAGGATATTTCTCCCTTTGAAGGGCACAAGTGGCTAAAACAGGTTGCTCTCAGAGAAGGTAACCAGACCTATAGAACAAACCTATTTCCGGTATTGTCCATTCTCAGATTGAGCACCTATAATTTTATTGTTGTGCATATCATGAGAAGACAGAATTCCCTAGAGAAGACTATGATGCTGAGAAAGATTAAAGGCACACAAAGAAGGGTGAGGCAGAGACGGAGATGGATAGATGAGATCATTGAAGCAATGAAAATGAGCTTGATCGAGCTCAAGGGGGAAGTGGCTGAGAGATATGCCTGGCATGTTGCAGTCCATAAGGTTACAGAGAGTCGGGCACAACTGAATGACTAAACAAAAAATAATGATTAAAGGTAAACAATTGGAAAATTGATAGACAAGGATGATCCCAGAGAGCCTCACTCTGCTCCACAAAAGGGAGTCATTCACTGTCTGTCATTTTGATTGACTCCCTTTGAACATTAAGGAACATCTCAAATCCCAGCAGCTCTCCATTACCAACCTACCATACCTATACACTAGATCTAGAAGCTCTCAGTACTAATATAAAGCATGCAGCCTTTAAGTCTTTTAATTTCTTTTGAGCCAATAAAACACCAAATATGAAGTCATAGGTCAACGTTCTAATGGTAGGAATGTGAAACTGCAGCATTGATATGTTACACTCAATGGGCACCTCAGTGGTAACATTATCGCATGCAAATACATCGCTTATCTCAAACTGAACACAATGTGCTAATTTACTAGAGTGAGAGGCTTGGAGGACTATATGGAAGTTTCCTTGTTTTTAACTTTTTCTAATCTAAAACATATTGCGTACATCTGCGAGTTTCTATCCTAAGTACTTTGGGAATTCACCATGGACATTGGATGTCTAGCTCAAAGACAGGGCCATCCTTCCTTTGCTAAATGTTAATCTGTATTTATCATTGTCTGAACCTAATTTATGTACAATTTATGTACAATTTATGTACAGCGCTACGGAATATGTTGTTGCATTATAAATAAACTATAATAATAATAATTACATTGATTCATTCTATACACATACCGATTTATTTTATTTAAAAAAAATGGTTTCCACACCCAAGGGGTGCCTACATAGGCACCGGGTACTAACCAAGAGTAAAATGACATATTAGTATGATTTTTAATCCTATAGTAACCTTCAAGTCAACACAATGCAGATCCCAATGCAGAAATCCATATAACAATGGCTCCCCCTTGTTTCCTTGTACACATCCTATGAGGCTGCTCAAACTGGCCTCCCAACAATTGAAACAATGTTATAGCTGCCTGTGATTGGCCAAAATGAATTACAATGTTATGCTAATTTAGATAAAGTTTTCAAGGGGCATTCCTTCTTAAAATCAAGTGAAAGAAAACTGATGAAATTAGCAAATGTCAGGGTAAGTTTATTAATTGTTATTTTGGGACTTTTTCATGCAAACATTTTTTTGATACACTACTGATTCTCTATAAGATTCATAATATGCCTTTTAATTAATATATGTTGTAGATCTTAAGGTCTAATTAAAGAGGATTCTTTTTGTGTAACTTTATATTATAAAATAATTTTATGTAGGTACATATTTAGATTTTCTTAAACCAATCTAGTTACTTAGGGCCTCATTCTATTATCGGCCGCAGCCGTTGCAGGGCCGCAAGGACCGGCCGCAAGCTATTCGGCTATTCTATTCCCCTCCGGCCGGGGATTCCGGCAGGCTTGCGGCCGATGCCTTGCTATCTCTTGCGGCCGCTCGCGCCGGAGGAAATCCTTTGATCTAAAACGGCCGCAAGGAAATCGGCCGTAAGAAAATCCTATTTGCAATTCAATTGCTCCGGGAACCCTCTCTGCAAGGCTAAAACCGAGCCGCAGCTTACTTGCAGGAAAGAGGTCCCGCTAGCACCAATTAAGCACGAAATATAGCCCAAATAAAGCCATCCTGCACTTTGAGAAGACTATAAAGTGATTTTCGGTGTTAGCAAAAATAGCACAAAATTCCCCTATACTCAAATCCGTAAAATATATATTTTTTAATATACGTCAAATATCCATGTAAAAAGTCCAGAGTGCTTGGAGCACCTCAGACCCGCCCACGCCGCAGCCGGAAAATAAACAGTTAATTTAAACTTGGGTTTGGGCTGATGTGCAAGCTTGAGAGTGGGTTACTTTTAATCCTCGTGTCCCCTAATATGATCACTAGCATTTACAGAGCTTTACAGAGCTGTCTTGAATTTATTTTTGACTTTTTAGATTTCAGAGCTTACGGCCGGTTGCAAGATTTACGGCCGGCCGTAAGAGGAGATCCTTGCGGGGCCGTTTAATTGAATTGCGAGTTAACTGAACCCCCGCAAGGAATCGCAGCCTTACGGCCGGTTTACGGACGATAATAGAATGAGGCCCATAGTAGTTACATAGTAATTGAGGTTGAATAAAGACGTTCATTCCATCAAATTCAAACCTTTTAGATCTCTTCTGATCATTATAATATGTGGATTATTTATTACCCAGTAATAATTGTTAATTGCTAATTATTAATAATTAGTTCCTTCCTTTTTAATGGGTCCTTTCTCCATATTTATTTTCTTGCTTTCTTCTATGAGCCCAATTGGATTTTCTTACATACACATTTGCCTTTCTATAATGCACATACTAAAAATGCTTAGCCATTAATGATTGCCATCTACAACTCGAATGTGCCTGTCTAGGTTTGGACTAGAATAATATATTCATAATTAGGGTCTTGATATAGCATACTAATTGTACTCCGTTGAATCACACTAATAAATATGCTTCTGACTATACAAATAAAAAAATCCCTAAACAATCATCCAGTAGAGTTGTGAAAACAGCTTTGATGAAAGAGAATCTTGAGATGAAGGGCTGTGGTGTTGCAAGTTGCCTTGGTAACAGTGACAGTTGTAAAAGGAACTTTACCTGTGTGCATGAGATTAAGCTCTATATGAGCTCAGAGGAATGGATAACCCTACCACCAATACTCAAAAATCTGCAGAGGGAAGTACATAACCAGTTGGATCCGATCACTGGCATGACAACTTGGTCTTAACAAGAACATAGACAAGGAGGGGAAATTTACTAAGAATATGTAAGTTATTCTGCGATCTGCAGCAGCACATATTGCATTATCGCAACTCATGTCAATGCAATCTACTAAATCTAATGTATTATTATTAGGTCCGTGATGCTGTACTGTAATGCATGATCATCTGTAATGTAGCGTTATGTATTCACCCACTGTCTACCCTTTTACACATCACCAGTGTGATTTGGAGGTCAAGCATGGGAGGTTTAACAGCTGTTTTAATTGGTGTATGTGCAATTGTACGTAAAAAAAAAAAGATGCTATTAGCGCATGCGTTTTAGATTTCATAAAAGGCGACATATTGTTAACAAAGATGCAATGGTTGGCAAAATGTAATTTATGACGTATAATAACAACAAAGCAACTTGTCGCTGTGCTGATATATAATTTGCTGTAGCCATCACACTTCCCACGTAGCTCTCTTTCTCTTTAATTCAACTTTGATTGATTGGTGGATGTGCTCTGGTCAGAATAAACTACTGCTGACTTAACATTTTACCAGAAAATGCAATGAATTTTGGCAATATATAAGTGGGAACCAAAACGAAAAAATAATATTAAATTATGAAAAACACTATAATTTTTTATTTTATTTAGAGATCAGGCTCCCCTCACAGAAGAACCCTTAGGCAGCTGCCTAGTTTGCCTTATCATAAATCCAATCACGAGTATACAGTGAGGGGGGGGGGGGAAGTATTTGATCCCCTGCTGATTTTGAACGTTTGTCCACTGACAAAGAAGTGACCAGTCCATAATTTTAATGGTAGGCGTATTTTAACAGTGAGAGACAGAATAACAACAACAAAAAAACAAGAAAAATGCATGTCAAAAAAGTTAGAAATTGATTTACAGGTCAGTGAGAGAAATAAGTATTTGATCCCCTATCAATAAGCAAGAATCCTGTCTCCCAGGTGTCTTTTATATAGGTAAGAAAGTGCTCCTAATCTCAGCTTGTTACCTGTATAAAAAATACCTGTCCGCAAAAGCAATTAATCAGATTCCAAACTCTCCACCATGGCCAAGACCAAAGAGCTATCCAAGGATGTCAGGGACAAGATTGTAGACCTACACAAGGCTGGAATGGGCTACAAGACCATCGCCAAGCAGCTTGGTGAGAAGGTGACAACAGTTAGTCGATTATTATAAGTCTCCCTCGTTCTGATGCTCCATGCAAGATCTCACCTTGTGGAGTTTCAATGATCATGAGAATGGTGATAATCATCCCAGAACTACAGGGGATGATCTTGTTAATGATCTTAAGGCAGCTGGGACCATAGTCACCAAGAAAACAATTGGTAAAACACTACGCCATGAAGGACTGAAATCCTGCAGCATCCGCAAGGTCCCCCTTTTCAAGAAAGCACATGTACAGGCTCATCTGAAGTTTGCCAATGAACATCTGAATGATTCAGAGGAGAACTGGATGAAAGTGTTGTGGTCAGATGAGACCAAAATCAAGCTCTTTGGCATCAACTCAACTGAATGCTGCCTATGACCCCAAGAACACCATCCCCACCATCAAACATGGAGGTAAAAACATTATGCTTTGGGGGGGGGGGGGGGGGGTTATGCTAAGGGGACAGGACAACTGCACCACATCAAAGGGACGATGGACGGGGCCATGTACCGTCAAATCTTGTGTGAGAACCTCCTTCCCTCAGCCAGGGCATTGAAAATGGGTCGTGGATAAGTATCCCGGAATGACAATGACCCAAAACACACAGCCAACGCAACAAAGGAGTGGCTCAAAAAGAAGCACATTATGGATCTGGAGTGCCCTAGCCAGTCTCCAGACCTTAATCCCATAGAAAATCTTTTGAGGGAGCTGAAGGTTAGAGTTGCCAAACATTAGCCTCAAAACCTTAATGACTTGGAGAGGATCTACAAAGAGGAGTTGGACAAAATCCCTCCTGAGATGTGTGCAAACCTGGTGGCCAACTACAAGAAACGTCTGACCTCTGTGATTGCCAACAAGGGTTTTACCACCAAGTACTAAGTCGAAGGGGTCAAATACTTATTTCCCTCATTGATCTGCTAATCAATTTATAACTTTTTTGACATGCGTTTTCCTTGGGGGGGTTTTGTTTAGTTATTCTGTTTCTTGCTGTTATAATACACCTACCATTAAAATTATAGACTGATCATTTTTTTGTCAGTGGACAAACGTTCAAAATCAGCAGGGGATCAAATACTTTCCCCCCACTGTAAGTGTGTGTGTGTATATATATATATATATATATATATATATATATATATATATATATATATATATATATTAAATGATTGTTGTGGTGAACTATCTACTTATAAGGTCCCCAACACAAGCTGGGGTCTTGCCCCTGATGATAGGCAGTAACCAACCTTGTCTTTGCACAAAAGCTGTGTAATGCAGCAGGCATAAGCTTGAAGGAAGCCATGTTTAAAATGGATCATGGATTGAAGAGCGAGGCATTTGTGGGCACATTTGAATATCCTTGCTCAGCTTACCAGAATGCAGTGTAATAACTGTATTTTTCTGAATTATGACCTGGAAACTGGTTCTCTTAACTTGTTTTAGACATTCAAATGTGAACACAAATGTACTATTTATTTACAATATATATATATATATATATATATATATATATATACATATGTTACATAGTAATTGAAGTTGAAAAAAGACTTTTAGTCCACCAAGTTCAAACTTTTTAGATCTCCTCTGATCTGCTATATGCAGATTAGTTTTTAATTGTCAATAAATCCAGATTAAGGCCAACAGAAAACCCCACAACATTGCCAATTGTCTCAAAAGGGGAAAAAAATATAAAATTCCTTCCTGACCGCATATACTGATGATCGGATTCCTCAATACTCCCTCTCTAATTATCCAGGAGAGCCCTGAATGCCCTTTTTGTTTAAAAATATATCCAATCACTTTTTAAAGTTATCTATCAAATCCGCTGTCACCACCTCCCTTGGTAGAGAATTTCACAGATTAACCACCCTTACTTTTCTTTCTTTAAGGTGAAATCATTTTACTTCTAACCTCAAATGATGTCCTCTTGTCAGTTGATAACCTCTTGGCACAAAAGTTCACTAGACAAAGCCTTGTATTGACCCTGGGTATATTTAGATAAGGTAATCATATTCTCTCTTAGTCTTTCTTCATAACTTAGCCCCTCCATTCCCCATTTAGTTTTGTTGCCCTTCTATGTACTTTTTCCAGCTCTAAAATGTCCTTTTTATGTAGTGGTGCCCAAAATTGTACTCCATATTCCAAATGAGGGTGCACTAGGGATTTGTATAGTGGTAGAATTATATTTGCTTCCCTGGCTTCTATACTCTTCTTAATACATGCTAATATTTGACTCGCCTTTGCAGTTGCTGCTTCGCATTGGGCACTGTTACCTATGGGTTGTCTGCAATCACTCCCAAATCCCTTTCAATATCTGATATCCCTAGATTTGCTCCTTTAAGATTATAAATTGCATGGCTATTTTTCCTTCCCAGATGCATAACTTTACATTTATTCATATTAAATCTCATCAGCCATTTAGTCGCCCATTTTTCAAATTCCCTTTGGAGGGAAAGTACATCATTAACCGTTTTAATTACCTTGCACAACTTAGTGTCATCAGCAAAAATGACAATACTTTTCAATCCTATTTCTAAGTCATTAATAAATATGTTAAAAAGGAGAAGACCTAATACTGAACCGTGAGGAACGCCACCACATTAGTCCTATCCAAGTATGTTCCATTTACAACAACCCTTTGCTTCCTGTCTTTTAGCCAGCTCTCAATCCATGAGCAGATATTTACTGCAGTTACTGTATACCTTAGTTTGCTCAATAGTCTCCCACGTGGCACTGTATCAAAAGCCTTTGCAAAATCCAAAAAGACTACCTCCACTGAGTTGCCTTGATCCAAGTTCCTACTAATGTCTTCATAGAAACTATTTTGACATGACCTATCCTTCATAAATCCATGTTGTCTCTTACTTATAATCTTGTTTAAATAGACATATTCTTGTATATTAGCCCTTATTAACCCTTCTAAAAGCTTTACAACTACATGTCTATCATTTCCTGGATTTATTCTTAAATAAAAGGTATCACCTATGCCTTTCTCCAGTCATCTGGTAGAGACCCTGTGCTGAGTGAATCTTGAAAATTTATATATAATGGTTTTGCTATTACAGAGCCCAGTTCCCTCAGTACATTTGGATGTATTTCATCAGGACCAGGGGCTTTATCAACATTTATTTTTTCCAACCGCTTTTGGATTTCTTCCTGCGCTAACCAATTATTAGGTGAAAGTAGTGTAGCCCTATTATGTTCCAGTGTCCTAACCACTGTGTATACCAAATAAAAAAAATCTATTTAGCTCATCTGCCTTTTCCTGGTCACTAATTATCAGACGACCTGTGTCGCCTTCTTCCCACTAATATATTTAAAAAATAATTTAGGATTAGTCTTACTTTCCTTTTCAACTAATTTTTCATTTTCGATTTTAGCCCGTCATTTGCAAGTCTTGTTGATTTTCTTGTACTCACGTAAAGCAGTCTCTGTCCCCTCTTGTTTGTATAATATACAGTAAATGCCTGTTTTTTACTCCTCATCTTCATCTTTAAGTCATTATTAAGCCACGAGTGGTGATTTACTCCTTCTACTTTTATTTCCACATGGTATATGTTGATAAGTATGTATATTTAGTAAGGATTTAAACGTTGGCAATTAATGTTCAGTATTTTTACTTGTCAGTTCTCTGTCCCAGTCTATCCATTGTATTGCTGCCCTTAGGCCTTTAAAATCTGCCCTTTTAAAAATTATAGTTTTTTGTTGCCCCTTACAGTTTTTTCTTTTTTATTCAATCACATATATAGTTCTGAGCATGCGAGTTGTTGCGAAGCGAGGACACTGGGCGAGGGCCTCAGTTGCTTGTCCATGCTAGCAACTGCTTGTCCATGCTAGCAACTGCAACCCTCGCAAACTTCACGTCGCAACGCGAATAACACGACACACACATTACGACACTCGCAAACAACATACAACACACGTTCACACACATTACGGCCTCGCAACACTCGGACGCAACTCGCGAACATTACAAAATTAAAGACACAATACATACACACAGCACATACATAAAAAGCTTACCTACAGCAACAGGGAGCATCCAGGAAAATGCAACTTAGACCTTTATTTCACTCAAAATAAAAGAGTTTGCGCAATAAAAACTTTGATAAGCGAGAGAAAAAATGGACGCCGAACAAAACGAAAATGAGGCTACACACGCAAACACTATACGAGACACGTTACCACACATTACGACCTCGCAAACATCGGACGCAACACGCCGACATACAAACATTTCAAACACAATAAATACACACAACACACACAGCACCTACAGCAAGAGGAACCATCCAGCACCTCAAAAAAACAAGTTACACATTCATTTCAATAAAAATAAAACACTTTAGACACTCATTTTTTTACGGGCAATTCGCTAGTCTTAAATAAGACTGTGTTGTGATCACTGTTTCCCAAAGGTTGCCCTATTTCAACATTTGATACAATATCAATATTATTTGTGATGACTAAATCCAAGATAGCTTCATTTCTAGTAGGCTCTTGTATAACATGTGCCAGATAATGAACGACGCGGAGGCTGCACAGGCTCCCTGGGTCAGCCTGTAGCGTCACGTGACCCAGCGGAGCCTGTGAGGCTATTAGCCAATCAGGAGCGTCGGGGGGCGTGTCGGAAGCCCGTTTCGCGCCATTGAACACAGCAGCGCGGTCTCCCGACTGGAATCCCACCCACCCACCCTGTATTTTGTTGTTAACAGATGTTATGGTTTATTCTTTAAAAAAAAAAAGTATATATAATATATATAATATAAATAAGAAATATTGAAATTAATATATCATTTTGGTTAAAGAATTCGGAGAAGTGGCTATTGTATGTTGTGTATTCTTAATTTATGTCTGTGCGGCGGGAGGTGAGTTGCCCGGCCCACTGGCCTAAGGGGGCGATGGCCCCACCTCACAGGGCGTGCTTAAAGATAAGCATTGGGGCTTTGGGCAGGGCTCAAAGCGTGAGGTCACTGTTCGTGGCCGGGCTCCTCCCCCGGAAGGTAAGGACTAAATTAGTCATCTAAATAAGTTACGGTTGTTTGTTTACATTGTGTCAAAATAAAGCTGTGGCCCGTTGTTTCTCCCAACTCAAGTTGTCGTGTCAGTTATTCCATCAACTAGCCTAAATGGATCATGCATGGGTCATGATCTCTGAGTCTACTCAAGAACCTGATCCCCTTAACTGAACTGCTGGTCTTATTTAGCCAGTTTATTTCAGGGTAATTAAAATCTCCCATTATTAGAACTTGCCCACACTTAGCTGCATTTCCATTCTGTAACAATAATTGTATTTCCTCCATTTCAATTATATTTGGGGGTTTATAGCATACTCCTATTAATATTCTTTTAGAATTTGCTGCTCCGCTATTTAACTCTACCCACAAACATTCAACATTACAGCTAGTTCCACCATAAATATCTTCGCTTAAATGCAGGCTTAACATACAGACAAATCCATCCTCCTCTTTTACCATATATTTTTTTTACCTTTCCTAAATACGTTATAACCAGATTAACAGTCCAGTCATGAGATTCATCCCACCACGTTTCAGTAATGCCTATTAAATCCCATTTCTCATTAACTGCTAATAACTCTAACTCTCCCATTTTTCCTGGAAAACTTCTGGCATTAGCAAGCATACATCTTATGTTATGAGCCTGTAATTCTGAAGTGCCTGCCTCTGTACTTGAGTTACCTAGCAATACCTCCCTATTGACTATACTGACCCTTCTCCCATCCCCTCCCTCTTGACTAGTTAATGAGTTCCTCATTCCCTCTACACTTTCTACCCCATTACTTCTAATTAGTCCCACCCCATCCCCACCTACTAGTTTAAAAAACTCCCCAAGCCATTCTACCATCCTATCCCCTAGCACACAAGCTCCCTCATCATTAAGGTTTAATCCATCCCTTCTATAGAGAGGGATTAATTATATATATAGTAAATAAATAGCACATTTGTGTTCACATTTGATAGTCTAAAATAAGTGAAAAACATATTTCCTCCTCAGAATTGCGAGAAATACAATTATTCCACTGCATTCTGGGAACCCGGGACATACAAATGTGCCCACAAAGGCACATGCCATACCATTTTGAATAAGGCTTACTTAAAGCATATGCCTGCTGTATTATACAGCTTTAAGCAAAGCCTAGGATGGATTACGCACAAGCAATTATATATATACTAGCGAATTGCCCGTCAAAAACTGACGGCAATGAAATTGTAAGTGAGCTAATGCTGTTTGGTGTGTAATAATGACATATATAATACATTAATAAATGAATATACTTTACCTATTTTGAAGCATTGTGTTGAAGAGCTGTCAATGTGTTTTGATGTTGCTGCAGCATTACTGGTGTGGTGCTGCTGTGTAAGCGTGATGAATGTGTGCAGTGTAATACTGTGCGTGCGTGAGACAAAACCGTGTACTTCCGCATTGGCGTAAAATGGCGGGTAATCTGTGGTATGCGTCTTCGCGGCTCATCCGTAGGTGTTTTGTGGTGTTTTGCGAGTTTCTTGTGGTGTTTTCCGTATTTAGAGTGCTTTAGCCTTGTTTTCGTCGGCCATTTTTTCTCGCTTAGCGATTTTATTAGTGTCTAAACTCTTCTATTTTTATTTAAATAAAGGTGTAAGTTGCTTTTTTGAGGTCCTGGATGGTTCCTCTTGCTGTAGGTAAGCTTTTTATGTGTGTGTTGTGTGTATTTATAGTGTTTTAAATGTTTTTATGTTCGCGTGTTGCGTCTGATTTGTACGAGGTTGTAATGTGTGCTAACGTGTCTCGTATGGTGTTTGCGTGTGTAGCCTCGTTTTCGTTTTGTTCGGCGGCCATTTTTTCTGTCGCTTATGAAATTTTTTAGTGTGTAAACTCTTGCTCCCTGTTGCTGTCGGTAAGTTTTTTATGTATGTGCTGTGTGTATGTATTGTGTTTTGAATTTTGTAATGTTCGCAAGTTGCGTCTGAGTGTTGCGAGGTCGTAATGTGTGTTAACGTGTGTCGTATGTTGTTTGCATTGCGAGGTAAAGTTTGCGAGGGTCGTAATTGGTGTGTCGTGTTGTTTGCGTTGCGACGTAAAGTTTGCGAGGGCCTCAGTTGCTTGCAAGGAGCGCCTTTGGCGCTCCATGCCAGCAACTGAGGCCCTCGCCCGCTGCCCTCACTACGCGAGGGCCGCGGCGCGCTACGCGCAACTGCCCGCATGCTTACAACTATATATGTGATAATTACACTTTTTTTTAAATTATGTTCATATATTTAGCATACATGTAGCTCCCATATTACTGTATATGTATTCATGGGTGTAACTGAACCGCAGGTCATTTTTAATAACCAGTTTATTTGTTTATAGTAATATGAATTCATCGCCCATAAGAGATTTGGACTTTACAAGACCTATCCCTGCAGGAGGGCTCCAGGATATTAACTGAAAAGAGGAGCCTGTTCAATTTGCTGTTCAATTTGTTAATCCACATGGGACTCAGAGCATGAATAAGAACGTTGATATTTTGGTACAGACACAATGGGAAGTCCTGGAAGAGAACCAAGTGTTTAAAAAGCTTTACAGATCATTGAAAATGTAAATTCACAGTATTATTACAAAACATAGTAAAAATAGCTCTTCACTGTAAGTCTAATATGCTTTTCCATAAAAATGTGATACTATAATATTAATAATGAGATAATTTCTCAAGAGGATTGTTCTCATTCCCATAGAGAAGCAAAGATCATACCTACATAATATCCATTGAAGGGTTTGTATAGATAATATTAAGTACATTCAATTGTGATACTAATGGTTAAAAAAAGGATATTGAACTAATTTAAATATCATTTACTGATATTTTTAAATGTCTACTCTTACAAATATATTGAAACCTAAAGGGATATGAAAAGCTTTTTTTCATATATCTTTTTATTTTAGATATAAAGGTCTGAGAGAAAAATAAACTCATTCAAATGTTTAACTGTCCTATAGGACTTTTCCCTGCCAGCCAATAGTCAGTAGTATAACTGTGTGAGTCATACTTACTGTATCTGCCAATGAAACATTCAGTCTCTTCTCATCTCTTTCCTTTTAGTTTCAAATAAAGTTTAAGAAAAAGGGCTCTTGTTTGGGCAGCAGGTAACTAACTTAGGGCCTCATGTAAATGCATGGAAAATCATTTACAAGTGCCCTATCTAAAGAGTAAAAGATATGTTAATCCCGCTCGCCTAAAAGAATGCAAGCAAACTGCTCCGGGTCACTGCTACGATTGAAATTCACGACAAAGCCGAAAAGCAAGACATAAATCCCCATTGAGTTTTGCCCTGACAGTAAATTACAAGTAGCTCCTTGACACTCTGACACACAAACCCTATTCTTATAGACCTATTCCCCTCACTCGCAAACTACAGCACTCCCATAACTGAAAAAATTATTACAGGTACCAAAAAACACTCATAACGGCTTTAAAAGCCTTTACTGTGTGCAGCAACAGTCCTTCCCGATACACTACAGTGTCTCTGGCCAAGCACCCCGGCACCTAAACCCCCAAATCCTGCAAGGAGGGTCCTTAAAGGACCCCTCCTTCCTCCTACAATCAACCCCCATACAGCATGGGGTCCTTATTGGGGACTCCCTGCCATCTATTAAGCCCCTTATAAGCCGCGGTTCTTTAAATGAAACACAGCATCTAAACTGTTAACTCAACTTCAAATTTCCCGCCCGCCGGGTCCTTAAAGGACCTGAGCTACTCTCTAAATTAATACCTGCTGCAGAGGTACTATAAGTGAAAATAACCTGAAAATAATCCCTATCACCATGGGGGTCTATGCAGAAGCCCATGAGCTCCTAATTAACCCTATCAGTCCCATAAGGGTCTATATAGACTCTTATGTAAGAATAAGTAATCCTAACATTAACACTAGAAGTGCCATGAGGGTTTACCAGGGTCTTCATGACACTAAGTCTAAGTCACTACACTACCCTATTAACCCCCCACTACCCTATTAACCCCCTATACCCTATTAATCCCCCTCTACCCTATTATCCCCAATCTAATTAATTATCTCCCCACTACCTAATTAAGCCCCCTCTACCCTAATTAACCCCCACTAGCCGAATCAAGCCCCCAGCCTAATGAAACCCAGCGTAATTAATCCTTCACTACTCTAATTAACCACCCACTACCCTATTAACCCCGACCCTACCTAATTAGTCCCCTCTACCTCATTAACCCTATTTAACCCTATCTACACCTATTTAACCCCTCTATAACTAATCGTCCATATCTATACTTATTTAACCCCCTCTATAACTAATAAACCCTATCTATACCTATTTAATCCCCTCTAATTAACTCAATTAATCCCCCCTCTAATCAAATACCAAACCCCCTCTAATTAAACTACCTTTCCCCCCTCTAATTAAACTAGCTAACCCTCTAATTACAAAAAAATAAAAACAACCCCTACTTACATAAAATAAAAAAACCTACATTACAAAAAATAAAAAAAAATACATAACAAAAATAAAAACAACTTGCACACAAAATAAAATAAAAAAGTACACAAAAAAAATGAATAAACACACTATGAAAATAAAACAATAATACAAACTGTGAAAAAAGAAAGGTTTAATAATGCCAATTACCTGGCCAAAATGATTTTCCAGCTATGGCCACTGATGCTCTGGTCCTCACTCTTCTGCACTGGACTAGTCAGGCTATCCATGTTGATTGAAGAATCCAGTCCTCTTCTGTCTTGATTGAAGACAGAAGAGGACTGCTTTAACAGAAAAGGGCTCCCCAAAAAATGCAAATGCCCTAAAAAAAAAAAAACTAAAACTAACGGAGCTCCTCCCAAGAGGAGCTTCCCGCCACAAGTGGCGGTTCCCGCACAAGCACCTGGTTGGCTGTAATAGCTGTCAATCAGATTTCAGCCAATCAGAATGGGATACACCCTGCATCCTGTACGGATGAGAGCTCAGTGCTCTAATCTAGGGGAGCTGATGTTTAGCATAGAGTTGTAATTTATGGGAACAAAAGCTCCTGCAGACTTTTTACTGCATTTCTAAGAGCCCCATGTAAATCAGGTGCTTTAACTTATGCAGTAAAAAACTTTTTTTCCCCTAACTTCTACACTAATGTAAATATTTTATGTTAAAATATGATACATTAATAGATAATGCGTTAGAGCGTTTGTTCCTAGGCAACATGGCTTTGTGACATGTATTAACCCCTTGAGTATTGCTGGGGTGTTTCTTACCCTGGATTGTGTATGATAAAATGGGCTTAATACCAACATATCATATTTTTTAATTACACATATGTTGATATCAGATTGTTAAGTGTCAAATAATATTGAAATATCATAAATTTGTAGTGTTTTTTATTCTATACTGGCACTTTAAATGCTTCTGGGAGACTCAGCAAAGGTTTTCAAAGCATTTGCGAATGGTCTTTGATACTTTTATATTTTAGTTTTGTTTTTTCAATTATGGCAGTGTACTGATTTGCGAGTGATCCATAAAATCTTATTAGCATAGGGTTTGGGTGTCAAAGTGTCAGGAAGTAATTTATTTTCAGTGCAAAACTCAATGTAGATTTATACCTTGCTTTTCGTCTGTGTTGTGAAGTTCACTAGTGGCAATGACACGGATCAGTTTGCTCTTAATGTTTTAGTGATAGGTGATCAAGATAGTTCTGGTGGGTTTACTCTTCAATTAGGGCACTCGCAATGGCTTTTTCTGAGATTTACATGAGGCCTTAAAATATTAGCAGATGGTTAAGCCATAGACATAAAAACATTTTAGAAAAAAAATCTGAACATTTGTAGATTGAACAAGGGGAGATCCAGCGGCTTTGTTCATCTGATTTGGAATTGACACAACAACCCTTTCCCCTCACAGGCCCAGAAAATTGCAGCTTGCATCAAGAATTGCAAACACCGCTCTCCAGTAATCCAAATGCCACTCACACTCTGCAAATTGTCTGACCTCTCTGCTATGACCTCATCTTGTGGGACGCTAAATGATATAGCTCATAGCTGCACTGAAGTACACAAGCTCTTTCACCATGACAAGGTAGTGATCCCACAGGTGATTTCTTTGTTACATACAACTAAAACAACAATTTCATAATATTTTAGCTTCTGAGGATATCAATCTTGCATTGAAATGTTGTTTATAAGACTAATCTTTTACCCTCATGGTAATATAAATTAAGAAATATTGCTTGCTGTTATTATAAGCAACCTAATTTTGGCCAGAAAAGAAATGATCCTGTTATCTGATGGTAAAGATCAGAAGGTACTGAAGTAGACAGGACCGACTTGAAAATACCTCATCAGATCTTATGCCAGCTGACATAAGAGATTATACACTGTAAACTTCTACTTGAAGGACCTTATAGCTAACCCCTATATCTACTCAGTGGCTTAAGTTTAATATCATTTAGAAAGAAAATGGCAGCCAAAATGTTTTTTCAAACAAAAAATTGTCTTGAAGTTTCTCTGTAATGATTTTTTTTAACTCCAAACACAAATATGGGAGCCCAGTGCACTAAAACAAACTCACTCCATAAGGGAGCCCGAGGCACATCTTTTGTCCTCACCATGTCAATCTCACTCCATAAAGGAGCCCAATGCACTTCTTTTGTCCTCACCATATCAAACTCACTTCATAAGGAAGCCTGAGGTACTTATTTTGCCCTCACCATGTCAAACTCAATCCATAAGGGAGCCTGAGGTACTTCTTTTGCCCTCACCATATCAAACTCACTCCATAAGGAAGCCTGAGGTACTTCTTTTGCCCTCACCATATCAAACTCACTCCATAAGGAAGCCTGAGGTACTTCTTTTGCCCTCACCATATCAAACTCACTCCATAAGGAAGCCTGAGGTACTTCTTTTGCCCTCACCATATCAAACTCACTCCATAAGGAAGCCTGAGGTACTTCTTTTGCCCTCACCATATCAAACTCACTCCATAAGGAAGCCTGAGGTACTTCTTCTGCCCTCACCATGTCAAACTCAATCCATAAGGGAGCCTGAGGTACTTCTTTTGCCCTCACCATATCAAACTCACTCCATAAGGGAGATTTACTTCTTTTGCCCTCACCATATCAAACTCACTCCATAATTAAGCCTGAGGTACTTCTTTTGCCCTCACCATGTCAAACTCACTCCATAAGGGAGCCTGAGGTACTTCTTTTGCCCTCACCATATCAAACTCACTCCATAAGGGAGCCTGAGGTACTTCTTTTGCCCTCACCATGTCAAACTCACTCCATAAGGGAGCCTGAGGTACTTATTTTGCCCTCACCATGTCAGACTCACTCCATAAGGAAGTCTGTTGAACTTCTTCGTTCCTCACCATGCCAAATCTCATGTCAATAAGGAATTGCATATTAAAGTCTCAGCCAATCACTCGTCACATCCTGGGATGTTTCCTCCATGATCCATTATGATTGGCTGAAAAGACTCTATAAATGTAAAAGTAAATTGGCATGGAATTGGATAAAAATGTGTATATTGTTTCCTGTTTACGTTGAGTTTAAAAATGAAAAGTAATTTAGATCTCCAGAAGCCAACGTGTGCTAGAGAGGACCTGCAAGGGAGTAATGACCAATCCATAGCACTTTAAATGCACATATTCACACACTACTGTCTTGTTATTAACAGGGAAAGTGATGTTACCTCTTAGAATTAATAGTACAACATTTCAAGCTCGCACATCAGCCCAAAAAAATACTTTACTTCATGTTTAATTACCGTGTTATATAATCCTGGCAAACAATGTGTTAATACATATAATGGAACTCGCATGTAATAGAATATCATATTTATGGCTTTATCAATATTGCATCATATCTGGAATGTTGGTCCGATTGTAACTCGTAATTGAACCCAGTAAGATTTTGAAATCCAACCTCCATTTTTCTGTGACGCAATGATGACGATCTCTGTTTCCATTGGCTCCATCTGAACCCGTAACAATGGGTTTGACTAATTGATTAGGTTCACGTCCGTGCATCCAACCTCCAACAAATGGTTTCCGAGTTTGCGTCTCAAGCCCGCAACTCGCAGCATGTTCTAATTTAATAGCTCTGTAACTCGTCCAAATTTCGAGCCTGCAGCTGTTGCGGGTCTCACGTTGCACATATGGGCTTGGAATTTATTGTGTCTCTAAGATGGGAAGCTCACACTTGGACAGATATGGCTCACAGTATTTACAAAAAAATTGCTACTATAATGAGGTCGGCAAGTACTGGCAGAGTGATTGAAACAATGAACTTAATGACTATGTTGTAAAGGACAGAGCTGTTAAAAAATTTTTTTCCATATTGGATTTTGAGTAACTGAATATTTTAATATTTTAGAAACAGAATAAACACAATCTTTATATTCTGCAACAATTATATTCAATTATTCTGTTATTTTTCTCCAGTAGGGCCAAGAAAACTAATGAACTTCCATGTAGTCCTGCAGATACACACTTCTTGTTTATTCAAAATCTACCACCTCAAGAAGCTGATCTGCAAACTACATATATGAGTTAATAAATTAGAGACTGTATTATTATTTTTTCCAAAAATATGTAGGATGTATGATCTTGGTCGTCCTTAAAACCATAATCTAATGTATTTTATTATAATAGAGCCATTAGTTTTAAAGAGACTTTTAAATAGTAATTCAAACCAAATGTGTCTATCTTGAATTTAAAAGAGCATGGCTTAAATATTACATGATTTATATGTACTGGGACAAAGAACTAGCAGGTAAAAATACTAAAATATTCGCCAAACATACATACATATTTGCATATACTATGTGGAAGTAAAAGGAATAAATCACATCCCTTAACAATGATTTAAAGATCAAGATAAGGAGTAAAAGCAAGGCATTTAGATTATACAAGAAAGGAAGAATAAAGGAGGCTTTATGTGAGTTCAAGGAATTTAACAAGGCTTGCAAAGGAGCTGTTAGACTTGCTAAAACAGAAAATGAAAAGTTAATTGCAAAGGAGACTAAAAATGTTTTATGTATATATATTAATGAGAAAATGCTAGGAAATAAACTATAGGAGCATTACAATGTGAACAAAGGCCATCCTGTGACCAGGATGAGCTAAAAAAGCTATTTTCTTCTGTATACACAAGGGAGAAAATATGTGGCTACACTACCGTCACCAATTAAATTATTAATGCAGGAAGAAATCCAAAAGAGGCTGGAAAAATATATCTTAATAAAGCACTAATTTTTCAAGATGCACTCAGTACAGGCTTGGTTCTGGATGACTAGAGAAAAGCAGATGTGATACCTTTATTTAAGAAGGGAGCAAGAACAAATTCTGGGAACTACAGACATGTAAGCCTCACTTCTGTAGTGGGGATGGTTTCAGAATGGTTAATAAGCGACAGTATACAGTAATATATCCATGTGAACCAGACAGTAAGTAGGAGTCAGTATGGATTTGTGAGAGGAAGGTAATTTCAAACAAATGTAATTTCGTTTCTGTGATGAGTTAGGCAGGAACTTGGATCTAAGCAGCTCAGTGGATGTAGTATTATTGGATTTTGTGAAGGCTTTTGATACAGTGTCACATGGAAGACTATTGTGCAAACTAAGGGATACAGGAATTGCAGTAAATATCTGCACATGGATTGAGAACTGGCTAAGACAGGAAGCAAAGGGTTGTTGTAAATGAAACATACTGGGATTGGACTAATGAGGTAAGTGGGGTTCCTCAGGGTTCAGTATTAGGACTTCTCCTTTTTAACATATGTATTAACATCTCCAAGGTAGTTAAATCAAAAAATGGGGAACTAAATGGCAGATGAAAGTTAAGCCAAATAAATGTAAAGTTATTAATTTGGGAAGGAAAAACAGGCATGCAATTTATAATCTTATTGGGGCAAATCGAGGATAGAAAGGGACTTCTGAGTGTATGGGGTAAACCAGCTATGGAATAGTGCTCAATGTCAAGCAGCAAGGCAAGTAAATTGTTAGCATGCATTAATAAAGGTATAGACGTAAATATTTCTAGTATGCCCTCTTTGGAATATGGATTACAATTTTGGGCACCGCTTCATAAAAAGGACATTTTAGAGTTGATGGTTCACAGTTATCCTGGATAACTAGAAAAATTTGAGTATTGATCCAGGGAGGAATCCTTTCCTGTGTTTGGGGTCTGGAAGGATTTTTTTCTCTCTTTAAAGACAACTGGCAATGTTGCAATGAGGTTTTTTTTTGCCTTCCTCTGAATTAGTTAACAATTAGTACACATATTACAAAGATTGAACGATATATAAAAGGTGGAACTTGATAGACTAAAGTCTTTTTTCAATCTCAATTCCTAGGTAACTATATTTTTTCAATAAAAATGTTAGTGATCGCTAATTATTTTATTTTATTTATATTGTAAGTGGCACAAGTCAACTGTATGCTCTATCTCTAACCAGATTGCAAGTTGAAAGAAGACAAGGGGAGAGTAGTGGGGACAAGCAGAACTGCTTCTCTCCACACCCTAATAAGGTGTGCATGGGATGGGAGAGGATCTGTCCAGGAGGCTGTCCAAATTTATTTCTGATTAGTCAACTTTGTGTGAAGTGACCACTGCTGAAGAGGAAGTAGATAAAGTATCTTATCAGGAACATCTCCTGGTCATTAACTCCCAACCACAGGAAACCTGATTTGGGGTGGGGAGAAGCAAAAAAAGTCACCCCCAAAAAGTCCTTCTCTACAATAGTGGAGCAGCTCCACCAGGATTAAATGGCATCCTGCCCGCACAATCTGCCTTGGCAACCTGGCCTTCATCAAGCTAGGGAAAGTAGAAGGAGTCTTCCATTGGTGCTGGCCCAGGACCCAAGTCAACCATCACCCAAACACAAGTACCCTGTCCAGCATCATCTTCCATGAGGCCAAACAGGTTCCAATTCTCTCCAAACCCCATACTTGGCAGGGGCTACAGTTGAGATTCACTGAGGATTTAGGGACAGCAATTTCACCCAAAGTACTAAATCCAAAGTACTAAATGCATTGGACAAAGACACCTGAGGCATGGCCTGCTGAGTGTCCTTCCTGGGCAAATCAAGGCATTCTGGGCTGCAGGGGGGAATATCTGGTAGTCCAGTTGCTACTTAGGTGTCATCCCTAGTCATTAAGCCAGGGGGAGCTGGAGGGCTCTCCTGAGATGCTGGGGAGTTTGCTCCTTTCTTCATTTTCCTCCAGGCC
Source organism: Discoglossus pictus (assembly GCA_027410445.1). Taxonomy (NCBI): domain Eukaryota; kingdom Metazoa; phylum Chordata; class Amphibia; order Anura; family Alytidae; genus Discoglossus; species Discoglossus pictus. The sequence goes on along the minus strand of CM050170.1, from coordinate 180,437,099 downwards.
CTTAAATCCTTCCTCTGGATCAATGAGCTTTGTTGGCAACCACAGAGGCAGAACTGACTAAGAGAAACTGCTCTGCCCCTGTGACGCTCTTCATTACACGGCAGTCAGCCTTGTCTGCCTGATCACAGCTGTTGGCAGGAGGCTATCTGTCTGGCTTCCCCCCAAAACTCTCTTCTGACTTTGATTTTCTTGTGGTTGCAGGGCAGGCAGCTTGGCCCCACTGATCACAAATAGCTGCTGTGGATCCATTTGTCCAGTCTCCTACTGGTCCTTCTGCAATACACGCTACTTCATTCTTCCTTTTACCTGATGGTAGTACTATTCTAGCCAAAGCTCCCTTTTCACCAGTTCCTTTACTGCTTCAAAATTAGCTGGCTTTCATAAGATCCAACTCTGCACACCATCGGTCCATTAAAGATCAACAATGATGGGGTACGGCTCCCAAACTCAGGGATATGTCAAAGTCAGGAACTTCCAAATAGTAAGAAGGCTCCTACTGCTTTGCCTTCTCTGGGGAGAGCAAGGCATCGTACCTATGCTCTGGTTCAATCTCCTCATAGATCAGAGTTTCCAGGCAGTTCTCAACATCTTCTGGCCATTCTGTTAGCATCCCTCTTCTCTGGTTCACCAGGGCATCTATCCGCTCCTTGAAGGTGTCCTTCTGGCTGGATCTCTGATCACAAAAACAAAGGAGCCTCACCACTGTATCTTGGGTCACTTTCTGAGGGGGCACAAATGTCTGCTCTGAGGACGGGCTCTTGAAGCCCCTTCTACTTTTTTGTTATCATTTCTACCATATAATTCTAGTATAGTGGGCATCCCAGTTGGAACCCCAGGAGGCAATCACTATGAAAAGTTGATGCCGCATGGCGGACAAAAGCTTCGTATAGTCCTTGTCAGGTCTGGTGCACCCCAGTCTGCTTGTCTGGAGTATATATGTCCGGAGAGCTTCATCCTTGTACACCCTTTTGGATACAGACATCCTTGTAGTCTCCTTGTCTATTGCACTATGCCTCTGTCTATTGGAGTGCTAATTCCACCACTGCCACCATTTTGTAACAGTCAACCCCCTGGGCTCCAACCACCACCTGCAAAGATTCTCTCACCTCGATTATGTAAGAGTTATTGGCACACAGACTTTTCAGGAGTAACCGCAGGAGCAGATAGAGATGGCTGCAGAATCAGGTGGCTTGCTCTCCTATCAATGGGCAACAACATTTGTTTAGGAGCCAGTCAAACCTTAAACAGGAAACAAACAACATGTGAACATACCCAACTTACCCCCCCGCCCGAGTCTCTCCCATTATCCACTAATTAACAAAGGCACCAGGCCCAGGGTGATGATATCAACAGGGGGAATTTCTTGGTGTGTCTATAGTGCCAGCAATACTGGTCGTCTTGGCCAGGCACATCTTGTGCCTGGTTGTGCCTGTCTATAAGGTGTTCATGGCAAAGATACTGGAGTGAATTCCCAGTTCCTTCTTCAGTGGGCTTTGATTTGTCTGACCTCTTTGTTCTGACCTGCCCATCTTGGGTGACCCTACATAGAATAGCTCATAGCTTCATTGAGGTACACAAGCCCCTTCACCACGACAAGACAGCGATCCAGAAGGGAGACACAATACTACATTGCAGTTTTTCCACCATTAACAAACAGTTAAAAAAAAAACTTATTTTGCCATATTTTGTATTCTGAAAAAGTGCTTCTTGCTTTGTTGCATAAGTTCTTTGTTTTTGGCTATGCTTTTGCTGAATTAATGAAGGGCGTTGAAGCATTTCAGATTCCTTTTACTACAATAGGATGGAATTTATAGGCTGATGAGTACTGATTTACAGAGTTCAAAAACCTTATTTGTACATTATTCTATTAATACAATCTCTATTCTCTTCCTAGAATTGTTCAATTTGCCATAAAACTATGTGCCCTTGGGTCATGCTGGCTCTTTGAGAATAGATTGCTTTTATCAATAGTTTTTTATACTTCCCCTACTAAGCAATATATATAACTTATTAGTAAAATTAAAATGTCTACAATGTCTTGCTTTATATTGATTTGGCTTCTTGATCAAAGGTCTTTACATTTATATTGTCATTTGTTTATGAGGACAGCTGAATAATCTTTTTTTGTTAAATGGTCACGCAAAAAAATACATTCATTCCTAAATGACCACTGTAGTTTGGTAAAACCCGCACATGCTTGTGAATTATGTAACAAATAACATTAGCAGGTGTTCGATGCAGGAGCATAAAATCATTTTTAGATGTTTAGTTTACCCTTTTTACTCCAGTATTTCATTTAGACTGCTATGTTGTCAAGTGTGCTATTTGGAAAGGTTGTTTTTAACAGAACTGAATATGGATCTTATCTAAATGCACTGTTTCCTCCATTGCACCCAGGTTGATAATACTTTTTGGAACAAAGACTACATTTTTCGGAATTAAAACAAAGTTATTATTATTATTACTTATTTTAAACTGTGTAAAAACATTTTATCAAGCCAAATATTGCATACTATAAATATGACAATTCAGTAATCAGTAAGTTTAGAAATATGATATGAAATGGACTGTTACAATTGGCTTGGAGCCAGCTGGTCACCACTGAAAACCTGGAAGAGATATGTGCTCTCTATCCTCTGCCTTGTTTACCTTTCCAGTCCCTGCTAATTCCGTTACAAGAGACAGGAAATTAGAACAATGGCACTGGGGAGCTACAGTTAATTGAGGGAACCATGAATGCCAACATGTACTGTGACATACTGAAGCAGAGCATGATCCCCTCCCTTCGGAGACTGGGCCACAGTGCAGTATTCCAACATGATAACGACCCCAAACACACCTCCAAGACAACCATTGCCTTGCTAAAAAAGCTGAAGGTAAATGTGATTGACTGGCCAAACATGTCACCAGACCTAAACCCTACTGAGCATCTATGGGGCATCCTCAAATCGAAGATGGGGGAGAGCAAGGTCTCTAACATCCACCAGCTCCGTGATGTCATCATGGAGGAGTGGAAGAGGACTCCAGTGGCAACCTGTGAAGCTCTGGTGAACTCCATGCCCATGAGGATTAAGGCAGTGCTGGAATATAATGGCGGCCACACAAAATATTGACACTTTGGGCCCAATTTGGACATTTCACCTTAGGGGTGTACTCACTTTTGTTGCCAATGGTTTAGACATTAATGGCTGTGTGTTGATTTATTTTGTGGGGACAGCACATTTACACTGTTATACAGGCTGTACACTTACTACTTTACATTGTAGCAGAGCGTCATCTCTTCATTGTTGTCACATGAAAAGATATAATAAAGTATTTACAAAAATGTGAGGGGTGTACTCACTTTTGTGATATACTGTATATATACTTACATTATGCTTTATGGCAGGTACTATCAGCTAGTGGGAAGGCTGGTGAATGCAGGGAGCAGTATGCTCTGGTCCGCCATCCTGACCCTCCAACGAGTCACAGAGTGTCTGCAGCCTCAGGCAGCCTACAGCAAGAAAGGCAATAAATACAAATAAATGTAAGAGCACTGGGCCCCTACAGCACTGGCCCCGGTGCATTGCACCAATTGCACCAGTGATATCTCCGCCATTGCCTCTGCCACTCTTTTCAAGCTCTGGGTTACAAACTAGCATACTTAGCCACACGTTTGCAGAAGAAGAACCCAACTTGTAGGTAACAGCATGCCTTTCAAAGAACTCACTAGATCGGTGGTTCTCAAACATTTTTTTTTATATGGTAACCGCCTTTTTTTTAATATGGTGGCCGCCTTTAAGATCTAGAACCATGTGACTCTAAATACTGAATTTTTTATCTGCAGATAACTTAATCAATAATCTGTATATAACTGTGGCTATGGTAGTTGTGTATTTAAAGTGATAGACTCTCCTCATCCCTCTTTGCCCCTGAGGACCAGCAGGTTAAGTCTCAAGGACCACCAGTTGAACACCACTGCGCTAGATGATTTTCTTTATTTTAAACTGGTTTGTTTACTTCAGCATCCATTTAAAAACAATTTGCTAACACACTTTCTTAGTAGAGCTTTATAGCAATTAGATTTACAGCACTGGGCATAATACCTTTTACCACAAGACCACATAATAAGCATTAATAAGAAGATTGTCTCCTTTCCTCAGCAACATCAAGGAGGTAACCAAATTTCTACAAGTAAAGGATGGAAATAAAACTACATTTTTTTATTTTGTTCTGGTAAATAAATTTGTTTAGCTTCTCTCAGCTTCACATTAGTCCCAATATATTTTAATTGGTTTCTTTGCCATACCATTAAACTAATTATTTTATATGAGGATATTTCCCTGTTAAGCAAATGTTAAGCCATCCCTGGATAAATATTTAGGTGTAGCAATATGAATCATTCCAATAAAAGGTTGTTTTCTTCAGTGAATATAATCCAAACATACTCAGTTATAATAAAGATAGCTATATTTAGTTATTATATTAAATGTCCACTATTGTCTAAAAGTTTCTGTCATGCAGTTCATTGAGCATGTTTTATGTATTACAATTTTTTCCCACAGAGAATCACTAATATAGTTTATAAACTGTGTGTAACTCTCCAGAGGGAGCACATGCGCAGTTTAGAAACTATATGTAGGACAGCACAGCGCCAGCCGAGCATGCGCAAAGCGCTGCGCCAGAGGGGGGAAGAGACAGAGGGGGAAAGGGGGAAAGAGACACAGGGGAGGGAGGAGGGGGAAAGAGACACAGGGGAGGGAGGAGGGGGAAATAGACAGAGGGGGAAAAGGACACAGGGGAGGGAGGAGGAGAGAATGAGACATGATGGAAGGAGGAGGGGGGAAAGAGACACAGGGGAGGGAGGAGGGGGGAAGAGATACAGGGGGAAAGAGACAAAGGGGCGGGAGGAGGGGGGAAAGAGACACAGGGGAAATGGGGAAAGACACAGAGGGAGAAAGAGACACAGGGAAGAGAGGAGGGGGAAAGAGACACAGGGAAGGGAGGAGGGGGGACAGAGACACAGGGGAGGGAGAGGGGGGAAAGGTACACTGGGGAGGGAGAGAAGGGGAAGAAACACAAGGAAGGGAGGATGGGGGAAACAGACACAGGGGAAATAGGGGAAAAAGACACAGGGAGGAGGGGGGACAGAGACACAGGGGAGGGAGAGGGGGGAAAGATACACTGGGGAGGGAGAGAAGGGGAGAGAAGGGGAAGAAACACAGGTAAGGGAGAGGGGAAAAGAGACACAGGGGAGGGAGAGGGGGGAGAGACACAAGGGAAGGAGAGGGGAAGAAACACAGGGAAGGGAGATGGGAGAAAGACCCAGAGGAGGGAGATGGGTGAAGAGACAAAGAAGAAGGAGGGGGAAGAGAAACAGTGGAGGGAGAGGGGGAAAGAGACACAGGGGAGGGGGGACAGAGACAGGCGAGGGAGACGGCAGGAAAAAGACACAAGGGAGAGAGGGGGAGAGACACATATCTAGCATTATACCGTCGTTTATGAAGGGCAAATGACTAGTAAATTATATTAATTGAAGAAAATTAACACTAAACCAAAAGATAGGCAGTTAAAAAAAGGTTGATTCATCGGTGAATTAAGATGTGTAACAAGAAGACTTGGTGATACATTTCATTATATAACATACATTAAAACTAATGGGAACAAAATCACAAGTGCTGCGGTTTACACATCCATAAGGCTCACCGTTTCTATGTTTCCTGTAACTATAAAATAATTGTCATAGAAAATAAGTTAATGTTTAAAATGTGATTTTTTTTAAAATGTGTACTAGAGATTTTTGGAGTATTGTTTTTTTTTTTTTAAGTTAAAATATAACTTATGATGACAAGGAAGTTGTTTTGACAATAAAGAAACAGGATTTTTATATTAAATGAACATTGTATAATTTGATTTTGTCCAGTTGAGATCATTTTTGTGAAAGTTATACACATTAGGGGTTTGAAGCGGAGTTTGCATCTTTGGATAGAAATACGTCACAAGGTTCAATATATTTCTGCTGATTGTATAAAAACATAAATATTAAATTTGACATAAAAATGACCTTAGATCAAATTAACAAAAAATGAGAAATTACATGGATTATGAATATTTTCACTATAATGGGTTTATAATTGCAATCCACAAATATTCAACATAGGCACGTACAGGGAGGGCAATAGGGTGAATACAAAGATCTAATATCTATTAATATTAAAAGAATAAATAAATAATCTTAAATAAGTGAAATAATAAATATATCAAATCACTCTATATTCAGAGTAAATAACATCTTGACTTGAATTTGTATTTCAAATGAAATAACTAACTGCAAGCTGTTTAAGCACAAGACAAATTCCAAAAGAGTTACCAGAGACAAAAGACAGACTTCAAAAAACGATGAATATAAACGCAAGCAGAGTCTCAGACAGAGATGCAAATAGGTAGACTGCCTGTAGCTTGAGGGAAGGGTTATCCTAAAAGGGCTTCCTCTTCCAAAGAGGTGGTAGTTTTATAAAAGAACTGAATAGAGATATTAACCACTGTTTTCCTACTACTAATACTACTAATACTATTAGAAACCCAGTCAAATTCAGGGGCTGAGCTTCCAGTGGTGAAATGCACCAGGGCCCTCCTCTGGAGGGGGCCCAGTCCTGTGTATTATTTTTTTTTTGCATTTCTTTTCTTTTCTGTAGTAATGGAGTGCCCTGGGAGGGGGAGGTTATGGGATGGGATAGGATATAACCGAGGGATGCTGATATGGGAATTGGTTTTGGGGAAGGGCATTGAGTGAGTTGGTATGAGGAGCCAGCACAAAAAATAAAATAAAACCCACTCTAGTGGGGGAGGGAAGGGTTCTATGTGGGGGCATTTTTTTGTACTGGGGCCATCCATTCTCTAGATAAGCTACTGGATATAGCACCTTGGATAAAGTCAAGATCTTCATTGGAGCACACTATAACTATAACACTGAGGTGGTCTAACTATTCTGTAGTGTTTGGTAACCATAAATGCAGAAATGAAATTTTTGGAAATGTTGTATTCCCTAATGGCAGTGTTTTCAACAACATTTGGAAACCCAATCTATCTACAAAGGACCTTCCTGTTAAGGAAGTAGCATAATCAAGCAGCTTAAACAAGACTCCCAGTGAAAATTACTTACATATAATAATAATAATAATATTAAGGCTGATTTTACATTAAAAGCATACTTTTTTCTGCCCAGTAAATATCATATTGTCCCATAATAGTATTGACGATATTTTAATATTTGTATTATTCAATAGTTTACAGTAAATAAAATGTATCATCTTAGACTGAGAGAGATAAAAGTGTTTCCTTCTAAATCCTAAATGGACTAATAAAGTGACTCAAGACTTTCTGACGCTTCCTTTATTTATTGCTTTTTTTTTTATGGTGGCTAAAGGTTTACTTGAAATTCATCAAAGCTACCCACCTAAGCTTATTGTGTGCTTTCGTTTTTTGGCCATTACTCATTTCAGGTTACATTTTGCACAAAATATTTGACCACTCATAAAAAGACCATTATCCAATATAAAACATCCCATCACTTTACGTGGTGTATATTTCCACATCCGCACATCAATTGTTATCTGTTATCATAAAAATGCAGACTTTCAATTTATGGGCAATTGAGAAACTGCCAAATTAAAGAGCTCATAAAAAGAAATTTAGTAAATTTTAAATTGTAATAAACCATTAGCATTCCTGTTGCTAGAAATGGAAATGCATTAAAAACATACCTATGCAATAACTTACCTACTATCTATAATATATATAAATATGCCAAAGGTTCAGACCCAAAATGGAACTTTTTATCAAGGCATATGTTTGAAGAAATATATTTTAAGAAGACCTGTGTGTAACTATTTGTGTATTTATATGTGAAAGTTCCATTGTTGCACCTTTATCTGTGTGTGCATGTGTGTTTATATATATATATATATATATATATATATATATATATATATATATATATAAAATGTGCCCACAAAGGCTTTGCTCTATTACATCAATCGAATACCATGTTTGAAATGGTATTGGATTTAAAAACACAAATATAGTATTTATTTACAGTACTACTTCTATCGGTCTTTTGCCCAACATAAATAAAATTTTTGGTAAACTATCTCCCCACAAAATCTACTGCACAAGCTAAGAACCACACGTTGAAGACTCTCATGACTGGACCGTTAATTTGGATGGTTATAACCTATTTAGGAAAGATAGGGACAATAGTAAAAGAGGAGGAGGGATTTGTCTGTATGTTAAGCCGGAATTTAAGCCTATAGTCAGAGAAGATATTTATGCTGGAACTAGCGGTGATGTTGAATGTTTGTGGGTAGAGTTAAATAGCGCAGCAGCAAATTCCAAAAGAATATTGGTTGGAGTATGCTATAAACCCCCAAATATAGCTGAAAGTGAGGAAATACAATTATTGTTACTGATTGGAAATGCAGCTAAGCACGGGCAAGTTCTAATAATGGGAAATTTTAATTACCCTGAAATAAACTGGATAAATGAGACCAGCAGTTCAGCTAAGTGGAGCAGGTTCTTCAGTACACTCAGGGATCATTATCTGGCCCATGTTATTCAAGAGCCTACTAGAAATGAAGCTATCTTAGATTTAGTCATCACAAATAATATTGATATAGTATCAAATGTTGAAATAGGGCAACCTTTTTTGTGAACACAACACAGTCTCATTTGAGATTGAGAAAAACAAAACTGTAAGGGGCCTACAAAAACCCTTAATTTTAAAAGGGCAGATTTTAACCATCTAAGGGCAGCAATACAATAGACAATATACAACATATAGACTGGGACAGAGAACTGAACATAAAAGGACATAATTCAAATCCTTATTAAATATACATATGAGGCGAGCAATTGAGGCACACACGACTTAGGCTGCAATGAGACAGTAACACTTACACAAACAACGACAAGGCACGCAGGACTTTGAAAATAAAACCAATGGCAGTCAGTGCGCGCTGCGCAAATGGTGCTCAGAGAAGCAAAAGACTCACATTGTGTGGCAAACAGCATTACCTGCCTTACAATTTTATTGCCGTCATTTTTGATGGGCAATTTCCTAGTATAATATAATTGCCACTATACACATCCCTAGTACGCCCTCATTTGGAATATGCAGTGCAATTTTGGACACCACTTCATAAAAAGGGCCATAATAAGGAGAATGGGGCTGAGTTATGAAGAAATACTAACACAATTAAACTTATTTTCTCTAGAAAAAAGGCACCTAAGAGGGGATATGATTACCTTATACAGTATAAATACAACCAGGTTCAATATAAGGCATTGACAAGTCAACATTTTGTGCCAATAGGTTTTCAACAAACAACTTTTTCTTCCCTCTGGGTTACAATATTAAAATATTCCACCTTTAAGAAAGAAAAGTGTTCTTTAAGTATGGTTAAATTATGTAATTTTACTGTGTACTGTAACTATGCAACATTTCTTTGCTTTCCCATCTGACTTCCACTCTTACCTTCCTCTTTCCCTATATCTGTATGGTAGTACACTCTCTCCACTGATCATTCCTACTTTTCCCCACTACTACCTCCTATCTATATCCCTTTATGTTTTATCCCAACAGTTTGCAGTGTAGTCTCCTGAACATATACTTTTGGAGGTGGATCATTAAGGCTGACTGTCAGCTGAAAATGGCAAACATCAACATTAGTTTACTGTAAAAATAAATTATTTATCAGTGACATTAAGTTCATAAACGCCCCGGGCGTGAGAAATGTCATATTGCAGAAAATAAGCACAAACAGTATAACCCAGTAGTGTGTTTCGCAGGTAGGGGAGATAAGAAAATATTTGTCTAACTGAATTCAGAATTCCAGAGGATAGCAAGAAGAGACAAGGAGACATTGTACAACGAGTGATGTAAAGAGATTGAAGAAGATAACCAAATAGGTAAATCAAGAGATCTCTTCAAGAAAATTGGGAACTGAAAAGGAACCAAATATTTGTCTAATGAGCTGGAGCCAGACAACTTTGAGAGTGAAGTGAGATGAGCCCTAGGATGTCTTGGTGATAATAAGGCTGTAGGAGGTGATGGAATCCCAACTGAGCAATTCAAAATTCTACAGGATAATGCTGTGAAAGTGTTACTTGCCTTATGCCAACACATTTGGAAAACTCAACAATGGCCAATAGACAGGAAAAGGTCAGTCAACATCCAATCCCAAAAAAGGCAGTGCCAAAGAGTGCTCCAATTATCAAACAATTGCACTCATTTCACATGCCAGCAAGGTAATGCTTAAGATTCTACAAGCTTGACTCCAACGATACTGTATATGGACCAGAAACTGCCAGATGTGCAAGCCGGGTTCCGCAGAGGAAGAGGCGCAAGAGATCAAATTGCCAATGTCCACTGGATAATAGAGAAAGCAAGATAGTTCCAAAAAAACATTTACTTCTGCTTCATAGACTATTCTAAAGCCTTTGACTGTGTGGATCACAACAAAATGTGGCATGTCCTTAAAGAGATGGGAGTACCAGATCATCTCATCCTCCTCCTAAAGAATCTGTATGTGGACCAAGAAGCCAGGGTCAGAACCGAACATGGGACAACAGAATGGTTCAAGATCAGAAAAGGAGTGTGACAAGGTTGTATATTTTGTCACCTTATTTACTCAACTTATATGCAGAGTACATCATGCGTAAGGCTGGACTTGATGAATCCAAAGCCGGAATCAATATTGCTGGAAGGAATATCCCCAAACTCAGATACGCCGATGATACTACCCTGATGGCTGAAAGTGAGGAGGATTTTAAGGACTTATTAAGGAGGGTAAAAGAAGAGAGTGCAAAGGTTGGCCTGCTGCTCAACGCTAAAAAGACAGATTTTATTTTCCTTGGATCCAAGATCTCTGCAGATGGTGACTGTAATCATGAAATTAAAAGACGTTTGCTTCTGGGGAGGAAAGCTATGGCAAGCTTGGAGAAGCTAGTAAAAAGTAAAGATATTAAATTATCAAAAAAGGTCTGCATAGTTTGAACTATGGTATTCCCAGTAGTAACATACGGATGTGAGAACTGGACCAAAAAGAAGTCTGAGCGCCGTAGATATGACACCTTTGAATTGTGGTGTTGGAGAAGACTGCTTAGAGTCCCTTGAACTGCAAGATCCAATAAATCAATACTTCAGGAAATCAAGACAAACTGTTAACTAGAAGGTATGATCATGAGGCTGAAGCTCAAATACTTTGGCCATATCATGAGACGGCAGGATTCCCTAGAAAATACTCTGATGCTGGGAAAGATTGACGGCAGGAGAAGAAGGGGACGACAGAGGCAGAGATGGATAGATAATGTCAATGAAGCAATGAACATAAATTTGATGGAGTTTAGAGGGGCAGTGACTGAGAGATTCACCTGACATGCTGTGGCTTATAGAGTCACAGGGAGTCAGACATGACTGAAGGACTAAACAACAAATGTTCACCAAACATCTCTGTTGTTTATCTTTCAACTTTGCTGGGTATCTTTACTTATATTAACTCTTTGAGTGCTAACTCTGCTGTCTTATGATAAGAAGAATGAATTTCCCCCACATCCAATTAGACACGATGTATGATCCCTGGTAGGAAGCTGTGGCACATTGTAAAAACTTAAAATCCATTCTCATATGCAACAGGGGCTGACACTTTGCTCTCAGTGTAAGGGATGTTAAAATAGCCATTGACTTGCCCCCTGCTTAATGAAGAGTGGTAATGGACCCTTTTTGGAAAAGAGGAGAATTTTCTGCTTCATTTAGTTACTTATGCCGCCCAAATGTTAAGGAGATTATCATAAAAAAGAAATGACCATACAGCCACTAGAGCCTCTATCCCTCCTCTACAGATGATACAACTGAGAGTCCCCTTTTTTAGAAATTGTGTTCTCATATATGTATATGACAGAGGTAATTTGCCCATAGTTTTTTTTATTTAGACTGGGGTTCTAAAATAGCCCCTACCCTCAACTGTAATGCAGAGGACATGACCCATGCATGATCCATTTAGGCTTAGATGATGAATAACGGACACGACAACTGATTGGGAGAAACAACGGGCCACAGCTTTATTTATAAACAATTATATATAACAACACATAACTTTATGTACACAAAATACTGTAATACTTTTTCCGGGGGAGGAGCCCGGCCACGGACAGTGACCCCATGCTTTGGGCCCTGCCCAAAGCCCCAATGCTTATATTAAGCACTCCCTGTGAGGTAGGGCCAATGTCCACTTAGGCCAGTAGGCCGGGCAACTGACCTCCCGCCAAGCCACAAAACATAGCAAAATACACAACAAAATGCCACTTCTCCGCTAATTCCTTCAATACAAAATCTATTTTTCTCTTTCTTTTTTTTTTTTTCATATTTTCTTCATATAACTATTTACATTTTCTATTTTTTAACAAACAACCAAATTAACAGGGTGGATGGGAGGGATTTCAGTCGGGAGACTGCACTGCTGTGACAAACGGCGCGAAACATGGACGCACGACACGCCCCCGAAGCAAATGATTGGCTGACGGCCTCACAGCCTCTGCAAGGTCACGCGACACTACGTGCTGACCAAGGAAGCCTGTGCAGCCTCTGCGTCAGACACAATGTGTTTCATAGTTTAAGATGTAGATAAACAGACTGATTATGGTAAAATGGGAGAGATGTGATGATCTGTAGGTGGTGGATGCTCCGAGTAGAATGCAATATTGATAGGGTTATATAGAGCGACATGAGTGGTTTCTCACTAGTGTGGCATAATACAATTGCTTTGAAATTTAGTGAAGGAAGATATGTCTGCTATTTGCTTTGGGTCTCATTATAAAATATTTATTAGCAGCATATTGTATGTTTATATCATAAAACTTCCTTTTTGAAATATAATTTTACAAATATATCCTCTTATTTAGTTGAAAAAGTAAAAGTAAACATTTGTTCTTTTGGAGATGAGCGTGTTTTTTACTGATCCAATCACAGTCACAAAAAGAAGTTGCATATCGCTGCTAGCACTTGATAGGAGAATGTGCATCATGGAAGCAACAGTCTTGGAGAGAAATTGCAACATATAAGGAACCGTTATGGAGACCAGGTTTATATCACCATACAGATGGATACGTGTGATTGGGTGTTTCTATTGTTGCAGGTGCAGGCTGCAAGAAAGTCTGGCCTGAAGTGAGCACACAGCAGGTTACAGGAGGCTGAGAGAATCCAATGGTGGGAAAGCTGGAAGACTGACAGACTGTAATGGAGAGCAAGCCATGAGACCTAGAGCGTGCTGCAAGAAGGACAGTCGCCTCAAGAGACTTATCTTTAGTTACATATAAAGTGGTAATGACCTAACTACACACCATTTAGGGAGGGACCAAGAAGTGAGGTGGGTCCTGAATAGGAGCCAGGATTTTATTATTATGTTTACTATAATTTTTTTTCTGAAAAAATGTTTTAATTATCTGATTTAAGATTTCCAGTTACCACAAAACCCACATAAAGTAATGTAATCACCAGGCCCTTCGGGCAACACTGTCACACATAGTAATGTAATCACCAGGCCCTTTGGGCAACACTGTCACACGCAGACAAGCTCCTTGGATGGTGATATTGCTCCCCCCTTGTTGATGACCTCACAGTATGTCATAGTGGATGACTTCATAATGCCTGACCACTATTTAAGTTGATGTGTTACGAAAGTAATGCCATTTCCAGCTGGATGTAGCAGAAGGGCTGTTTGAAGGCAATGGCTCATAAGACGGTCCGAATGAGAGAAACTCAGCATTCCATATGTTGGTAATAACTGTCGTACAAGTAATGGTGGTGAGATTGTTTCTTCTGAGGATTTGGCATTTTAGGAATATGATGATGGTGGGAACATAATTTGTTTAAGAGTTTTGGTTTTGAGAAAATGTAATGAATGATGATTATGAGGTCAGAAAGAGAAAAGATCAGGGACAAGTTGTGGCAATCCCTTTTAGTCTTTAAGTTAGCGAGTTTTAAGTTTTGTTGGATGCTTTCGAGAAATAATGGCTAATAGTGGCTAATATTTTAATAACTATACTGCACAGAATAACATAAAAACACAGAGGCCCTGCCACACTAGTGGGCAACTTCTCATCGTGAATTAATATGGTCTCCATTCCATGGCTCCCATAAAATAAATTCTGTAAGGCTGGCTCGTATGTAAGAGAGATTTAAAAAAGCAAATTTATGGAGCTATTCTATGGCTCCCCCAAAAAAAGAATCACACCAAACTTACTGGCTCGCATCCAGGGGGGTTTGCCCATATCTCTCTAGTTCTAAATTGTCCTCTCAGTCTGCTCTGATTTTTCCGATGTCTACAAAGCAAAGCTGCAGAATGGTACCCACTACTGGAACACACTGCCCTAGCCATAACTTCCTCCCATATCCCTATCTTATCTATTTCTACCTCTACTCGTGGCAGGGAAGGAGTTACATAATAATTACAACTAATGCAGGGGGGTTCTGACCCCTCCACCTATGACCTACAACACCTTATGAGCTGGGTATCCTCAGTAAAGGGCAGCAATATAAATTATATATCCTTTTGATGCCCTCCAGCAACGATCATCAATCCCTGGTCATCACTCTTTAGCCTTGAATAAGTATTGATTGAATAATCCTTGAAGAAGCACTGGGCCTCTGCCTAAAAAACATTGCTCTATAAAAAGTAAAAAAATAATCTAATGGAGCTCCTCTTTCTGAGGAGTTCCCTCATGACTAATGAAGACTGTATTTTCGCATTATATACTGTTTATGCTGATTACAATTAGCAGATATTTCTATAATATTTCAGTGAGTATTTTAATTACTCTTGGCCGATACCTGATTAGTTAAACATCTAACCAATCAGGACGCATAGATCGAAATCTATTGTGTTGTGTTCTCCAAAAGAGTTAAGAATGTCATAAAAATAAGATGCTCAGTGCCAGTGAAGGAAGGATCTACTTTATGGGAGCAGCCATCTTCGAGACAAACTGAAAACAGAAGCAGTGATAGGGGAGGTTAGATTTACTGACAGTTAGAAGTTGTGTATTATTGAGTGTATTAGAGTCCAGAGATTGCAGAAGGCAGCAAGTCTGAAGGCTTGGACACAAAAGGAGACCAACACAGAAGGCTGCGAGGGAACTGCAAAGGGACTGTGTGCCCCAAACTTCTTGTTTACCATGGTTATGTTTATGTGGCAGTGGCCAAATCACACACCTTATAGAGGGCGGCCAATAAGTGATGTTGTCTCTCAATGAGAGGTAGGCTTTTATTATTTTTTCATAAGTATTTTTTTTATTTAAAATGTTCTTATCATTGTGTGTTCAGTACAAAATCCACACAAAGATCACCAGTCACTTGGGCCACACTGACACAGAGAGCTTGTGTGAAGCTATATATCCAAGAGCAGCACCCTCCGTCTTCCATATTATTTGTCTGGATGTCAGTGGAAACTGTAATAACCTCAATATACTGTATGTTTTATATACTGCTACTGTAATGATGTGGCCACACCTTAAAATATTAAAATATACCCTCTCAAATGAAATACTCTTTTAGTGGAAGGGGTATTAAGAGTTTTTGCTTTTAAAATTAAGAGCTACCATTTAATAACTAAGTCCCAGTAGTATGTTTAGACTTAGGCCCATGAGCCCTAGGCCTAGGGTCAACACATTTTCTGGGGGCAGCAGGCTGCATGAAGATGTCAGCGAGGTGCCATAGGACAATGGTTGCATAGGCACAGAATTTCCAATTTGTAGTGACATTTCTGTCTGTAAGTTACCTAACATTTTCTGATTTAAAAAATTACACATGAACCTATGATTTTGGACGTAACAGGGGTATAAAAGGAGTAATACATTGGGTGTGTGGCAGGGGGCACAGAAATCTTAATGGAATTGTTGTAGTTGTTTCGTTTAGTCTTGTCCGACTCTCTGTGGCCATATGGACTACAGCATGCCAGGCATATCTATTGTTATGTCTCTGGTCATGCTTATCCATAAGGTTATCTTGGCAAATATCCTGGCGTGGGTTGCCAGTCCCTTCTCCAGTGGACCACAATTTGCCTGATGTCTCTTCTATGACCTACCCATCTTAGATGGCCCTATGTGGTATAACTCACAGCTTTATTCAAGTACATAAGCCCCTTCACCACGACAAAGTAGCGATCCAGAAGGGGCTTAATGTTATTAGAGCAGCTTAAAATCTAAATACGTGCACACTTTAACCTATCTGTAATAAAATGTATTAAAATTGCATCAAAACAGCGTATCGATAAACAGAAGCAAAGGCCTCTAATCAATTAAACAATTGTTGGTTACTGGAGCCCGTAATGTAGACTGTAAAATAATTTACTATTCAATTGGCATCTTTTAGCTACCTGCAAACAATTTGCGGGTTACAGGCTGAAAATCCCTGCAGTTGTCAAAATCGTAACTCCGATTCATCTAAGCCTTTGATGTTTCAAGCCCATAAATATTACAATCGCAAATCGCTATTCAATTGCTACAATTTCTCAAGCCCGCAAATGTTTTCACACCCACAAATGGCAAATGTAGAAGAAAATCCTACGAGTACCAGATCGGACTCGCAAGGGGTTAAACACCTGTTTGTAGCACGGTAAATGCAAATAAAAATTCAATACTGCACTTTAAAAGATGGGGAAAGAGATGAAAGACATTAGAATTAATTTGCGCAACAGTCTCAAGCTTGCAAATCTGCAAATAAAAAAAAATATTTATTTATGTTTAATTTCCATGTTATATAAATCTCAGGAATCAATGAGTTAATACATATCAGGCCACCCACATGGACTAGAACAGTATCGTCATTCATTTTTATTATTTTGTACATTGCCGGATTGCGAGTCCGATTGCTTATCTGACTTCTGAACGCTAATTGATTGTGATTTAACCTCAAGGTTGACGTCGTGATGACGGTCTCATTTACTATTGGCTGTTTCTAAATCAGTAGTTACGGCCTTGGTTAATTGATCATGATCATGCTCTGAAATGCTACTTACTGGTGCATGGTTTTCGGTTTAGGCTTTCAGCCAGGTATCTGCGGACTTGCAGTTGAATGGAGGCCAAAGTCTTTACTTGTTTTAATGTGTGCCATTGCACTATATGTATATAGTAAATGTAAACTTTAATTATGTATATTTACAGGTTAATGATTTTTGGTCAATACCTGTTATGCACTGTTAAGTAATGGATAAATATAATTTCCTAATGCCAAAGTATTTTGTGTTACAGGATTAAAATTTCCTATCAAATAAACATATGAGAATTGCATTGTATAATATGGATTGAAAAAAACATGGGTTTATTAATACAAAATATTATTTTTTTACGTAAAACGTTATCTGAAGTCTAAAAACACATTTTATCTTGCAGCACAGAACGTACACAGCCATACATCCTCCCACAATGCAATTACTTGTATTTGTATTTATGTCTAGTCAGTCTGGATCTATATAGAGAGATTCAGGATAATGAAGAAAAAACGAATAGTGGACTGAGCATAATGCCAATAGATTGTTGACTTTTTCTAAATAAATATGCTTTTTAAGAGTTCCTTATTTTTTGTTAAATATGGACATTAAAAATATCAAACATTTGCCTACAAAATAAAACCCAAATATAATGTAACATAGTCATAAAACATTTTAGATTCAAGTCAATTTAGAGTTTGTTTTTTTGAAATATTCAAAATAATAGTAACTTGCATTGAAAAATTTCTTTAGTCCATCATTTTAGTTTTCTGAGTTTTATATTTTGTGAACTGTCAGAAAGGCAAAGAAAAACATTACCATTATTCTCATTAATTGGAAAAACATTCCTTCCTGTATTCTGGATCAATAGTCTACCTATTCTATCTAAAGGACCACTGTAATGCATCATCAGGTAAAGCTCTTGTGTTTGTTTGTTGGGAACAGACAATTAAAAACAGTATGGAGTTTAAAATAAATAAAAGGTAATATTTTGTCTTTTTAACTTGTACTTTTAAAATTTTGTTTTCTCCCCTGAAGCAGAACTGTTTTTCTCCTCCTCTGTGTACCTTGTTAGGGGCATGGCCAGCTTTGCCTTGGGTCAGGACCATCATGGAGAGTGGAAGCAGGCTGGATTATGATGTCATTGGTCCCATCCTGTGACATCAGTAGCTCTGCATCCATAGTCTATACAATGGTAACAGCTGTATTGTAATCTGCTTGTAGCCTCTCCATTGGCCCAGCCTAGTGACAGTGCATGAGCCCATTTTACTGAGTCAGACTTTTTTTTTTTTTGTCAAGCTTCCAGGTAGAGGAGATATGCAATTCTGCTTGAGGGAAAACTGACACGTTCAAAATAAGAAATATACATTTTTATTTATTTTAAACTGCATACTGTTTGAATAGTCTCTGTCCAACAAACATTTATTTATAAACTAGCAACTTTCCCCCATAAAAATGACGGCAATAGAATTTGAAGTCTGGCAATGCTGTTTGCCACACAATGCAATGTTCTACACCCTCTGAGCACCTTCGGCGCTCATCACAAGCCCTGCGTCTTTGGTGCTTATCGCCTGGCTCTCAATGAGCGCCTTTGGCGCTCATTGCGAGCCTCTCCTCCCATCTACTTCACCGCTCATTACAGGCCTTGTCAACTTGCAACTTGCCATGTGTCTCTTTCCACCATCTCCCCCTATCCCTTCCCTATGTCTTTCTCCTCGATGTCCCTGCTGAATCTTTGCGTGTCATGCGCTGACTGCCATTGGTTTTATTTTCAAAGCCCCACGTGCCTAGCGTTGTTGGTGTTACTGTCTTTGCAGTTGTGTATTTTCTTAGACCTGTGTGCTTGGGGTTGTTCATCTGTGTCCCGTGTGCCTGGCGTTGTTCATCTGTGTCCCGCATGCCTGGCGTTGTTGGTGTGTTAATGTCTTTGCCATTGTGTATTTTCTAAGTGCCTGCATATGTCCTGCGTGCCTGGCGTTTTTGGTGTAAGTGTTACTGTCTTTTGCGTCGTGTATTTTCTAAGTTCTGCCTGGACTTGCTGAGCCTCATTTTCATCTTGTTTCAGAATTTTTACATTTTTTCGTCCGCCATTTTTCCCCCCGCTTCCGTGATTTTTGATCATTAAAAAAGACAAAATATGGCTCACATTAACTTGCAACCTCACTCACAGGCTCCCTGGCTCTCCCCCTGTGCTGTGTGTGAGTGGGTAAGTGAATTTGAGGCACACTTGTGTGTTTTCGGCATCTTTTCCATGACCCCAGCAGGATCCATTCTGCGCATTCATACAATAACTGACACTGAGAAAGAACAGTATGGGTAAACCAACGGGCAATTTATTAAACCCACATATATTTGTACCAACATGGCATAACAAGTGGGAGGAGCCCGACCAGGGGCAGCAACCGCTTGACCTTGGGCGAGCACCCATGGGTCCACCTATTTCTTGCGCTGCACCGGCCCAAGAGGTAGGGACAAGCCCCTTTTTAATTATACCCCTGGCCCGGGCATCTCCCCATCCCGCCACTGCAGCCATTACTTTACATACAGAATAATTGAAGGTACAACATATACCCCATGACATGCATTACAACAAATTCACATAATACTTTGTATATATACAGGTATACCCCTTTCTTTTTTTTTTAACACCAACAAACTTAAACACACCCATGACCTAACCCCCCCTAATGCCTAAATCCTGGGAGGGTATCCGCATGCTGGCTGGCCGCAGAGTGAGCCAAAATGGCGCTGGCCTCGTGCCAACACCCCTCCCGGCTCCTCCCCGCGGACCAGACAGCCCTCCAACCAATCGGCATGCGCAGGGCTCCGCCGGGTCACGCATCCCTGCGCACTACGGGACTCCAGTTCACTGGATCAGCCGTTAAAGTCTTATTTTTTGCAAGTTTGTGCCTCAATGTCTCGCCTCGCTTCGCAAGGCTCACAAATGTGATGACAACTCACAGTTTGACAACTGTTATATTTGATGTGATACACTACAGTGCCGCTTCTGTATCACTAACTTATAGTGGTGAAGGGGCTTGTGTACTTTAATGAAGCTGTGAGCTATACCATGTAGGGTCACCCAAGATGGGCAGGTCAAAGAAGAGAGGTCAGACAAATCGCAGTATACCGGAGAAGGTACTGGCAACCCACTCCAGTATCTTTGCCAAGATAACCAGCAACATAACGATTATGCCTGGCGTGGTATCTATTGGGTCACAGAAAGTCAGACCTGACTGAATGACTGAACACAAAGTACTGTGATCTTTTAATTGACATAACTGTCTATGCTCTTTTTTAAATCAAATACATTTAACCCCTATCTATAGGATCACAGAAAGTCAGACCTGACTGAATGACTGAACACAAAGTACTGTGATCTTTTAATTGACATAACTGTCTTTGCTCTTTTTTAAATCAAATACATTTAACCCCTTTTTGAAGTTATCTTTAATTAGGAATACGCTCTCACAACCTCCTTAGATAGCGTGTTCCACAATCTGAATCGTACTTAAAGACATTTCTATAATACACTTTTTGACTGGTTGGCTATATATATTCAGTACTGTAAAAATATGGTCTAATGAAGTGAGTACTCATCTCTCCTGTGTTAATCCATGGAGCCTGCTCCCTAAAGCATGAAGCATTGGTGTCATTTGCCTAGGCCGACAAATCTAGTCCATGAGCAGCACAGTTTTGGGAGGCTGCAGACTATCTCAAGTTGCTGGCGCAGTGCCATGAAAATTGTAGAAGAGTCTACATTAAGTGATATTTCTGTGTGTAATTTATTATAACAATGTCATGAGATCAATTCACTCTTAGGACAGACAAATAATCTGTGGCAGCTTGCATACCCATAAATAATATGCAAGTAAACAGAATTTACCTTAACGGTATGGGCAAAATAAGAGAGAGGACACCACTGATGATGATGATACATTTTCTGTTGAGATAGTGAGTCCTGACAATGTCCTATGAGGGGGACTAAGACAAACATAGGCTGGATAAGTCCCATGAGTCCGTGTCAACGGAGTATTGCAGTATTTATATGGAGCACCAGGTAATGCATATTGGTGTCAGAAGTGCCATATTATGGAGGATTTATCACATATAATAGTTTCCAGTTGTGAGTAACGTCTTCCGTCCCTAAATCGTGGGAGCTGCGCGAGTGCGCATGCGCTGCACTTGATCACTGGCGCAGGAGGGTTTGGAGAGAGGAAGCAGAGAGGCAGTGGTAGAGAGAGAGGGAGGGAGAGAGAGAGGGAGGGGGAGGGAGAAGAAGTGGGAGAGAGGGAGTGGGAGAGAGAGGGAGGAGGAGAGACAGAGAAGGGGGAGGGTGGAAAAGGGAGTTAGCGTGTGGGAGATAGAGGGGGAGGGAGAGGTAGGGAGAGAGGGAATGGGAGGGAGAAGAAGTGGGAGAGAGCGAGTGGGAGAGAGAGGGAGGAGGAGAGACAGAGAAGGGGGAGGGTGGAAAAGAGGGAGATAAAGTGTGGGAGATAGGGGGAGGGAGAGAGGTAGGGAGACAGGGAGGGGGAGGGAGAAGAAGTGGTAGAGAGGGAGTGGGAGAGAGAGGGAGGAGGAGAGACAGAGAAGGGGGAGGGTGGAAAAGAGAGAGATAAAGTGTGGGAGATAGAGGAGAGAGGGATGGAGGGGGGAGAGACAGAGAGCACACCGAGCTCAGAGAAAGGGCACAGAGAGATTGAGGTCGCACAGAGAGACATCACAGAGAGAAACAGAGGACACAGAGAGAGATAGAGGGCACACAAAGAGAGACCGCACAGAGAAACACAGAACAGACAATTGAACATAACATATGATATAGTCATTTATGACGGGCAAGTTACTACCGTATTTATATATATGTGTGTGTGCGTGTACAGGAGGTCTAGGGCAGCTCCAATCAAAAATGATTACTGCATTAATAGCTTACCCTTGTGACTTTTTTTTCTCCTGTGCAAGCGACTGACAGAGGTAACTACATTTTTATTCTGAAATTAAACATAGTACATTATGATAATGACATTATGACAACATAAAATTTATTTCTTCCCTTTCTCTTTCAGAAATCATTCTCTCCGCATCTCTTATTTGATCTTTCTTTATCCCTCTGTATCTCCTGTCTATGTCCCTTTATTTCTCTTTCTCGCGTACACATACAAACCGATGCCATTGGTACTTTTGTAACATTGATATGCACATTCCATCCTCTCTAAATCTATTAAACACATCCTTGTCATATGTCAGCATCACTATGGTACTCGTTTTACCAGCTGGCATTTCTGTTTTTCAGATGCAAACCATTGTGAACGCTGCATGTGGAATTATCTAATGTGTATCAGCATTCCTAATCCTTGTTCTCTATTAGGTCTTTTCCTTCATAGCTTCAGGGCATTAGACTTTTTTTTGTCCATCGCTACATGTCATCTCTAATATAGAACTACTGTATATCACTACTGGTAATAGCCATATATCTAAACATATCATCTCCCTGGGTAAGATTTCGGTCTGTTTATGAAACCTCTAACAACTTTGTGAATATTGTAAATAATACACACTCGAAATTCAACTTTCTACCCAAAAAAAGAGAAATATCTCAATACTGCTGATCTTTGATCTAAGACCTCAGCTTCACCTATTACAATCCTTATGTGGCTTTTTAATATATAATATGGGTGTGTAATGATATGTATGTGGTTGAGAGGCTAAAGCGGAAAACAATAGCCTATTTTTGCCAATTATTTTGCCAATTATTTATTTGATCAACTCTAGAAATGGAGTCATAGAAATAATTGCCATTGTTGAAAATGTATTCTAGGTCCAAACACTATGGATGTTCTATAACATAGTACAGATTGAACATTTAATGTTATTTCTGTTCCCTTGTGTTCAAATTAAGATTTAACATATGAAGTAGTGCTTAGATGATAAAATACGTAAATATAGATTTATAGATACTTTTCTTTGTTAGAAATTTCTCAAAACTCTGTTGTACCATCATACATTTTCCTGCACATATTGACAACTAGTCTTCCAGTTTGGTTTACCATGTTCACCTATCTCCATCTGTCTATCGTTGGTGGTATTCCCCAACACAGCCCATTCTGCCATTCTGACCTATATGGATGCAAATCTGTTTTTCATTTACGAACAATCAATAAAAAAGGATATGGCTCATAATAGAATAGAGAACCTCAAGACTCACAATAGGAAAGAACATCATGAATTGGGTTTTAAGATTTATCAAACATTATTTCAACAATTTACTGCAGTTATGGTGGCAATATGAGTCATAAGAACATTATCAAAGTACTTTTAGAATAAAATGTTTTGATGCAAAATAAATCTTCCCGAGGACACATATTTATTTTAGAATATGGGGCCATAGTTAATTCCAGCCTCGTAAGTCCAACATGTAGCACATGCTTCAAATTTGGCCGAGTTAACGTTGCTATTAAATTAGAAAGCTATGCGTGCTACGAGCGAGAGACGCAATTCCGTAAACCAGTTCCTGGGCGTCGGACTTGCGTGCTCGCACACAAACAATTAAGCAATCTCGTAGTTACGGGTTCAGATGGAGCCAATGGAAACAGAGATCATAAGCATTACGTCATTGAAAAAGGGGAGGGTAGATATGCAAGTCCTACGTGCTTCAAATCCAGTTTGCGATCAGTCCAACAGGCCAGAAATAATGCAATACAGTAAAATCCTGTTTATCCGGCACCTAACCAACCGGCACTCTCAAGCAACCGGCACCGGCATCAATTACCCATTCTACAGAAACTCCAGCTAAACCGGCATAACCAGCACTATCTGTCAGTTCGAGACTGCCAAAAAATACTAACTTTTTAACCAGCAATTACACTTACCCGGCAATAGGGAGTCCCTGAGGGTGCCGGATAACGGGGAGTTTACTGTATTAAGTATTATTAAAGCAGTAAATATCATATTCTATCACATGAAAGTTACAGTATATGTCGTAACAGAGTGAATGCAGGGATCGATATAACACAAAAAATAATCATGAAATAAAGTATTTTTCTGGGCCGATTTGCGTACTTGAGAATGTTGTGCTATTAATTCTAAGACCTCAGATGCCCACCTGATGGCGTCAGCACGGCGCTGATGAAATGTGCGTCGGGGTTGAGGTCTGAGGGGCAGTATACCCACATTGGTCCTGGGGTTTAGGCCAGTAACTGTTTGTTTGCTTTATTCATATATATTTTTTCTGTACACATTTATATTCTCTGCACTTGTCTGCATGCTTTTTATTTTGTTCTACTGCCTTTTTGTGTGTGGGTCTGCTCTCCTCTTCTATCTGTCCCCTATGTGTTCTCTTATGTCTCCTCCAGTCTGTTTCTGAAAGGGAACTGTACAGATTTTCTGTCCCTCTGCTCTGCTGTTGTAGAAGAGGGCCTCTATGTGCTATAGGGTTGACAGGCTTTGTTTGTTTGGTCCTCCTTTTTTCATTTCAATTATTATATAACTAGCGACTTGCCTATCAAAAATGACGGGGTAATGAAAAAGTGTTGAAATGCTGTTTGTCACACAATGTGAGTGTATTGTGTGCCTCAACTATATAGACCCCTATAACACACTAATGAACGCATGGAATAACACTATAATATAACTACAAAGTGTAAGCACTACACCATTTTAACCCGGTCTCTTATGGGAGTCTATACAGACCCTCATAAGCCTCTATTTAACCCCATTAGTCCCATAAGGGTATTTAAAGACCCCCATGGGACAGTTAGAAGCCTAACATTACCCCGTAAGTACTATGAGGGTTCCCCAGTACCCTCATGACACGAAGTACAAACACTACACTGCACTAAACCCACCCCAATAAATCATTAAATCTAAACTAACACCCCTCTACAGTAACCTATTAACATCTACACTACCTACCTACACAACCTACCTACCCCCTAATAAACCCCCCACCACTCTAATTACAGAAAGAAAAAAAACCTGTCACAAAAAATAAAAAATCTACATTACAGAAAATAAAAAAACCTAAGTCACAAAAAATAAAAAATCTACATTACAGAAAAAAAAAAAAAAACTAAGTCACAAAAAATAAAAAATCTACATTACAGAAAATAAAAAAACCTAAGTCACAAAAAATAAAAAATCTACATTACAGAAAATAAAAAAAAAACCTAAGTCACAAAAAATAAAAAAGGAACATTACAGAAAATAAAAAAATACATTAAACCCCTCCCCCACTACAGAAAAAAAATACACACCTGAAAAGGAAATACATATAGAATACATACAATACAATACAAATAAAATACCCCATATCTATCTAACATACAATCAATCCTATCTAATATACAATAAATCCTTTCTATCTAAAATACAACCCCCCAATCTATCTAATATACAATAAATCCTATCAATCTAAAATACATACCCCTATCTAACGTACAATAAATACTATATAATATACTATGAATCCTAACTATCAATCTAAAATACATACCCCTATCTAACATACAACAAATGCTATATAATATACAATAAATCCTAACTATCTAAAATACATACCCCTATCTAACATACAATAAATCCTATCTATCTAAAATACATACCCCTATCTAACATACAATAAATACTATATAATATACAATAAACCCTAACTATCTAAAATACATACCCCTATCTAACATACAATAAATCCTATCTATCTAAAATACAACCCCCAATCTCTCTAATATACAATAAATCCCATCTATCTATCTAAAATTCATACCCCTATCTAACATACAATAAATACTATATAATATACAAATAATCCTAACTATCTAAAATGCATTCCCCTATCTAACATACAATAAATCCTATCTATCTAAAATACATACCCCTATCTAACATACAATAAATACTATATAATATACAATAAACCCTAACTATCTAAAATTCATACCCCTGTCTAACATACAATAAATACAATATAATATACATTAAATCCTAACTATCTAAAAACATACCCCTATCTAACATACAATAGATACTATATAATATACAATAAATCCTAACTATCTAAAATACATACCCCTATCTAACATACAATAAATGCTATCTACATACAGAAACCCTAATTTTAACCTAAAATAAAATAATTAAGACCACTTACCTTTGCAGATGTCCCTTCAGATCACCAACCTAGGAGAAAAATTAGTACAACACATTTACATACAATAAATAAACATTATAAATAATCTAAATATTGTACTCACCTTTCAAGCATGTCCCCGTCCTTCTTCTTTTCTTCTCTGGCGCGGCCCCTATTAAAAAAAACATTACATTAGTACAACATACTGTACATATAAACATAAAACAAAATAAAATAAACATAATATACATTGTACTTACCTCCAAGCGATGTCCCCGGCCCCCTCCTCTTCTGCCCCGGCTGGGCCCTGGAACAAACTCCGCTCTAAAAAAAACAAATTGTCAATGGCGGCGTCTGATTGGCTGAAAACGCTGTATATCAAATTCAGCCAATCAGAAGGTCCCAATGTGTGAGCCAATCAGAATGGGATACACCCCAAAATCCCACTCTGATTGGATAATGCACATGTCAAGATTTATTTAAACCAATCATAAGGCTTTATTGCCATCAGCCAATCAATGGGATTTTGGTGTGTATCCCATTCTGATTGGCTAATGCACCTGTCTCGTAGTTTGACAACTATTATATGTGATTTGCCTGTTGGTTAATATTCCATCTATTTGCCCTGGAGCATTCTAGTTTCCATTGTTGTTTGCTTAGTAGGTGTTCATCCCCAATGTTTTTCTATTCCTTTGTAATTGTAAGACCTAACCACTTTCCCTTATAATAAATGTACAGTAGAGTGATTTTATTTACATTACAAGTGCTACGTATTGTACTTTACCCCCTTGTGGGTGCTCTAGAGCACACGTTGGCCTCTGGGCTCCATTTGAGTGTTACGTGCTTGCTCACAGATCCAAGGATTTACGTGCGCAGAGTTCAACATAGCTCTCCACGTAGCCTATTCTCGGCCATTCTGCGTGTTAAAAGGCAAAACCAGCTGCGAGCAACGTTACAAAACATCTTCGAATGCAAATAGCCCTAAGATGTGTTAATACGTAGCTCCAATTTTATGAGGTTGTTAATTACTTAAGAATGCAAAGATATATCAGTCCTAATTTTATAAACATTCTATTTTTAATAATTGTTTTCATTGTATGTGATATAAAAGCTGCCTTCCAGGACAGAAATGTTTGAATTTGGGTACATTTTATTTTGTATCTCCAGATCTCATAATCTGGAACATTAGGCAAAAATATCTCTATTTCTTTTAGTCTGTACCACTAAAAGGCCCACTGTAGATTAGGAAAAATGTCACATGTTTGTGAAGTATGCAATAAAGGAACAACATTAGCAGTTATTCATAACATAATAGACAATCTTCATTTTAGCAGATGCTATTATGGCTTAAGCTGCCATAACAAAATACTTCTTTATGTTTGAGGGGTACAGAGCAGAATAAGTAGGGTTTGCCCTTTTACATGTGACTGCTTTCTACTGAGCATGTGAGAGCTGGGGGTTGCATATGCTAAAAGCTTATCTGAATCAACCAATGATTCAACAAATCCGCCTTCTTTACCCTTCTGAATTGATAATAAATAGCAGAACACCCCACGGGCTCCAAGCCTGCAGGTAGTGTGGAAGCACAACCATGGATTTTTTGCTCATAACTTATACAGTGAATAATAATACTAGTTTGTTACATACTTGACAAGCATATGCCATTTTTCAAAACTTTAGTAATACATGGTACTTGCTGGGCAGTTTCGCCAGTACATCTGAGGATTTTTTTTACATCATAGACATATAACGATTCCTCTGTGAATTGTACTGATACTCAAGATCCTTTGATAACATACTTTAAGAGCAAAATGCTGGCTACATAGTAATGTCCATTGACAGATGATGAAAACATTCCCTTAATAATCTGCTTTCCCATGGATTTCTAGTTATTGTTCCATCGTTTTTTTCTGGATTAAGTTAACATTACATAGTGGAAATAAAGGTAAACACAATGTACTTTATAATGAAATAAAAATATTTTATTAACCAAGTAAATAAACAAATCCCCAACTGTACTGTCCATTTGCGCAGATACACATACTATGTATGTTTCTTGATATACTATATTAACTGGATCTGACACTCCTTGACATGCCATTCCATGTAACCTGATGCAGCAAGAAACAACTAATTAAAAAAATAGTGGCATGTGCCCCTTAGAGCAGTGCTGAATGAAATGTCAAATGTAATCATTGTATATTATAGCCAAAAGTCTCCTGACATTGTATGACACATGTAGATGGAAGCACAAAAAAAGCTATGTAATGTTTTTACAAGGTCGGAGCAGAATACGCTTCAAAAAGTATGTAGTTCAATTTTATAAAATGTTAGCCTGGAAGAAATATTAAGACGTTCACTTCACATTCATTGACATTCTTTTGATCATGTTAAAAATCAATTTATTTTTTACATCAACACCTAAAACAACCATTACACTTAAAAATAAGGGATACAAATAAGCTCTATGAAATTCAATGAACATGGTTTTGTTCAACCATTTAGTTTGGGAAATGTTTTGTATATTTTTGTTTTGCAATATAATATTTAGCTTTTTATGTAAAAATAACTAAAGATTGCACTACTGCAGCCAACAGGAGATAGTCTGTCCCCTCATGGAAATCCATAATTGCTGTTATGGTGACCCATAGACTTAAGCAGTGAGGTATATGTTATTTAAATTAATATATACGTTTAACTATTTGGTTGAAAGATCTATAAAGTCACTTTAACTATTTTTGTACTTTATTTTCCATAAACATTATTTCAAAATTAAAGTTATTCTCTAAAAGTTGAAGTAGAAACTAAAGAGTAAAAAGCTCTTTACTGTTTTCAGATATATAACAATGTTTTGAGAATCTGATATCCCAAATATAGAGAATAACATTTGCCTTTTTGTTATACCTATAACACTCAGTGCATCGTATATTTGAGTGAGTATTATAACTTGGAAATTATGGTAGCTTTTGCTAAGCTAATCAACACTGATTCTAATATATTCATGCAGTGGTGTAGGAACTGGGGGAGGGGGGACAACCCCCCCCCCTCCCCCCAGATTATATGAACAGGAAACACTAAAAAAGCAAAATTTTAATTTGTCCACTATGGAGCAGTATGTCTTTCCCATTAAAGCTTCGACCCATAATTTATATTATCAACTATAATAATTCTAGTTAGTGAGGAAGACACAGGAGAGAGGAGGAGGAAGACAAAGGGGAGGGGAGATGGGGAAGACACAGGGGAGGGGAGGGGGGAAGAGACACAGGGGAGGGGGGAAGAGACACAGGGGAGGGGATTGGGGGAGAGGGAAGGGGGGAAGAGACACATGGGAGGGAAGAGGGGGGAAAAGACACAGGGCAGGGGAAGAGACACGGAGGGTGGGGAAAAGACACGGGGGATGGGGAAGAAACACGGGAGAGGAGAGGGAGAATGAGACAGTGGAGGGGAGAGGGAGAAAGAGACACAGGGAAGGGGAGAGGGAGAAAGAGACAGAGGGGAGGGAAGGGGAGAGAGAAACAGAGGAGGGAAGGGAGGAGAGAAACAGGGGAGGGAAGGGGAGGGACACGGAAGGGAAGGGGGAGAAGAGACACAGGGGAGGGGAGAGACACAGGGAAGGGGGGGAGACAGAAGGGAGGGGGAGGGAGAGAAAAAATTGAAAATTATACAGGGCAATTTACTTGTATAATATATTATTATTACATAAATATTATTATATAATATATATTATAATATAATTTTTAATTATATTGGACGAGGGGGTGGAGCTCAGGGGCATTGAGAATTTAAACAGAGATATTAAAAAAAAACTCCACCGCTACTGCCTGTGCTGGGAGTAGAGTTAAATTGTACCACGTTTTGTTTTTCGCTTTAAACTGTATACCCCCAGATTTTTCTGGGCTCCTACACCCATATATTCATACTATAAATATTATTATTCTGTACGAAAATCTTTTAAGTTGTGTGTAAATTGAATTTTAACTTTATTTCCAGAAATCAAAATCGAGATTTGTGAGCCAAAGTTCCATAAACAATATAAATATACATTGATAGCTACAACAAACAAGAGAGATGAGAGGTTATAATACGTTTTAGAAAATCGTCATATTCAGGTTCATTTCAAAATATTTCCTTTCCAATCTCTTATTTATTATCACATATAATAGTTGTCAAACTGTGATTTCTCATCACGCTTGCGAACCTTGCGAAGCGAGGCATTGAAGCATTCTGAGATTGCAGGACTTAGGCTCGCAGGACTTGCCCTGCTCGCCTCGCGAAGGCAGTTGAGGCATTGAAGTACGGGGGACTTAGGATGAAATAAGCACTTAAGCAGCCATGCAGCACAGCACTTAGGTTGCAATGAGCGCCAAAGGCACTCATTGCAGTTAGCAGCGCCGTCACACATGCAAGCTAAGGAAAAAAAAATCGACCTTGGAAAAATAAGAATTTAACGTCCGAACCTCGAAAATCAAAAAACAAGAAAAACAAGAAAAATAATAATAGTAATGAAAAAACATATTCCAACACAGCACAGGGAGAGAGTCAGGAAGCCTGGGAGTGAGGTTGCAAGCCATTTTGACCCTTATTTCATGTGTTTGGTCACTCGAAAATCGACTAAGCGAGAAAAAATAGCGGACGAAGAATGCAAAATATTCTGAAACTGGATGAAAACGAGGCTATGCAAAGCCAGGTATGTGGGACTTAGAAAATACACAATGGCAATGGCAGTAACACTTACACCAACAAAATGTGACCTTGGAAAAATACGCATTTAACGGACAAACCGCAAAAATCAAAAACCAAGAAAAATAATACAAAATAAATAAAAACACTCACACTCAGCACAGGGGGAGAGCTAGGAAGCTTGAGAGTGAGCCTTATTTGTGTGTTTCATCACTCGAAAATCAGCTAAGCGAGAATAAAAATGGCGGACGAAAAACGTAAATAATTCTGAAACTAGATGAAAACGATGCCGAGGAAATCCAGGCACGCGAGACTTAGAAAATACCCAATGGCAAAGACAGTAACCCTTACACGAACAACGCCAGGCACCCGGGACTTTGAAAATAAAACAAACTGCCTTCAGCGCCCAACAAGCAAACATTCAGCAGACACACAGAGGAGAAACACACAGGGAAGGGACAGGGGGGAGATGCTGGAAAGAGACACATGGCCTTCCTAAGCACAAAAAAATGCAGGTTAATAAACCATGCAATGAGCGGCCCGTACAGTAGGCGGGAGGAAAGGTTCACGATGAGCGCTGAAGGTTCTCAGAGAAGCAAAAGCCTCACATTGTGTGGCAAATAGCATTGCCTAGCATACAATTTTATTGCTGTCATTTTTTGACGGGCAATTCGCTAGTTATTAAAATAAACTTAACTATACAGTATATTTCTTCTAATTAGCTTTTTCATTAAAAACCCTGATACAGTTTGAATAAACAAACAAAAAAATCCACTGAAATACTAGAGGGCTGTGCATCAAGTTATATAATGTGGCTGAGATGGGTGAATAGCATATATATATATATATATATATATATATATATATATATATATATATATATATACTAGCAACTTGCTCATCAATGAGTTTTGGTGGTCTGAGCACCTCCTCCTCTGCTATTTGTATTTTTCATATAATTTTATATATTTTTTTAATAATATTTAATGAATTCATTAATTCATAAATTAATGTACTTTACCTATTTGCAATTAATACATCCAGCAATCAATATCCTGAAAAGCTAACAATCTGTTTTGTTTTCCCTACAGCTTACCATGTACATTTGGACTGTTGCTGACCTGAGGTGTAAGTGTCAGCAATGTGTCAAGTGTGCAGTGTAAATAGGCTGCGTGCGCGAGGGGAAACTGTTTGTTGAGTTTCGTAAATCGCCATTTTAGAATGGTAATGTTAGTAGTTGCAAGTTAGTGTTGTAAAATGGCGAGGCACAAAAGTGGTGGGTTAGACATCGTCTGCAATGAGCGTTCATTGCTGGGCTTGCGTTGAGCACCGAAGGTGTTCATTGCAAGGCAGGAAAGTGAAAGTGAAGGGCGAAGCCTCTCATTACGGGGCTCACGATGAGCGTCACATGAGGTCCGTAAAGTAGACGTGGGAGAGGCTCTCAATAAGCGCCAAAGGCATTCCTTGCGAGGCCCGCGAAGAGCACCGAAGGCACTCATTGCGAGGCATGCAAGTTAGAGGGGAGACAGCCTGGTATTGTGTGGCAAACAGCATTGCCAGCCTTCAAATTGTATTACCGTTATTTTTGAAGGGCCAGCCGCTAATATATATATATATATATATATATATATATATATATATATATATAGTTGTGAGCGTACGAGTTGTTGCTAACGCTGCGGGCTCGCGTAGCGAGCCCGCGGCCCTCGCAAAGCGAGGGCCTTGACTCGCTACGCGAGTCGCGGCCTTCGCGTAGCGAGGGCACTGGGAGAGGGTCTCAGTTGCTGGCATGGAGCGCCGTAGGCGCTCCATGCCATCACCTGAGGACCTCGCAAAGCGAGGGCTGCAGTTGCTGGCATGGAGCGCCAAAGGCGCTCCATGCCAGCAACTGCGACCCTCGCAATGTTCACGTCGCAACCCAAAGAGCACGACACACACATTACGACACTTGCAAACAACATACGACACACGTTCACACACATTACGGCCTCGCAACACTCGGACGCAACTCGCGAACATTACAAAATGTAAAACACAATACATACACACATCACATACATAAAAACCCTACCTACACCAAGAGGGAGCACCCAGGACCTCAAAAATGCAACTTAGACCTTCATTTTACTCGAAATAAAAGAGTTTAGAGACTAAAAAAAACTGTAAGCGAGAGAAAAAATGGCCGCCGAACAAAACGAAAACGAGGCTACAGCACTGTAAACTCGCAAAACGCCACAAACGACCTACGGATATTCATACAACACAGTGCACACATTCAGCATGCTTACACAGCAGCTCCACACCACTAATGCTCCAGCAACATCAAAACAGATTGCCAGCTCTTCAAGACAATGCTTCAAAATAGTTAAAGTATATTCATTTAGTAATGTATTATATATTTCATTATTACACACCAAACAGCATTAGCTACCTTACAATTTCATTGCCGTCATTTTTTGACGGGCAATTCGCTAGTATATATATATATACTACATGCTAAGTTCATTTACATTTTTCTGTTTAATGTAAATAGCAATAGGCACCTTTCCAAAATAACTTGTGAAACACAGAAATATGACATCTGTAATTTTTCATTTTAAAAGCTTGTTGCTACTTATAGGTGGTAAATAAGGTAATCTAACACAATCCTTCTGCCCACATATACAATCTTTTACAGCTTTTGACATCTGACTTGAATCACATAATAGAATATTTTCCTTTTATAGAACCATTTTTGATGTTAGATACATTTACTTTTTGTTTTTCACCGTGAGAACAGTGTGCTTTTTCTGAATTTCAATATTTTTTCATTGTATTATTTTTAACTGCTAAAAAGTGTAGCATCAGTATTTCATCTCAATGATAAAGAAGCCTCTCAAATAAGGTGATGCAAGAACTGCAGATGAACTTTGCCAGATACAAAAATGTATTTGTCAAAAAGAGAATAAAATAATCTCTTTCATGGGGGGTATTTTCTAGGTGGCAGGTGGGATCCTCAGAAATTAACATAGCTGTTTGCACCTCTACCTTTCTACTCATAGTGTGTAGCACCTGCCTTGTCTCATTATCAAGAAAATGCAACACTAAAATTGGCCACCCTCGAGTGAATTCGTGGACAATCCTAACAAGAGTGTAGGCTTTACTTTGTATAAACTGAAGCAAGAGACACAATGAGATGTACAAAAATGTCTAAGTCTGGTGGCACCTGAAAGGTGTGTACCTACCTGCGTTAAGCTGCTCACTGTGTGTAGCAATCCAGAGTGATGCAGTATATTACTGAAGTGAGTTTTGATTTAGCCTGTGGCAGGAATGGAGCAACTATGTATGGGATTTTGTTTGCCCCAACTATTCTTTTCATCTTAGCCTGCCATTACTTTCTGGTTGTCGTCTATTTACTACTCCTGTCTCCCACTTGTCTCAACCCCTTGCCGTTGATACCTGCCATCTGCCCATAATCTTGTAAGGTTCTTCAACAATCTTTGAGTTAAACAGATTTAAACTGTAGATAAAAGACCTATCTATAATCTGTGCCAACCATGCCCCCCTTCCTATCTGGCAACTACCCGTGTTACAGCTCCACAGTTGATGATGCTGGAATAGAGGTGGCATGGCTAGATTCCCTTGTTAGGATGAACTGCAGCTGATCTTCTCATACATTCAGTATATAGTAGACTATTCTGGAAGGACAGCTACTTATTACAGAAGTTATGTGAGTTTGAACCTGTGGAAATACCTACATATTACCGTAATTCGGCTGCTGGGAGCTTTTTTTCCTAAGTCCTGCACTAATGTAAACCTTTTACTCCTATAGGGTTTACAGCTGTAAATCCTGCCTTAGCTGCAACAGGGCTCTAGGCGCCAATAGGAAATGTGAATGCTATGAATATTCTAACGAGTGGGAAGTGCCCTAACTGCTGTAGCAATAAGACAGATATATATATCAAGTAATTGTTCTTTATTTATTAATATAAATTGATATTAAAAAGATGTGACAATTGCATTTATAGCTTCAATAAAATAAAGATGTGTTTATTTCGAGTTAAGATATGATATATTTATAGACAATGCATTAGAGTGTTTGTTACTAGGCAACATGGTATCGTGATGTGAATTAACCCCTTGAGTACTGGGTTTTGTGTTACCCTGGATTCTGTATTATAAAACAAGGTTAATACTAACATATATTTTTTTATTACAAATACACAGATTGTTAAGTAGTATTTAATGTTGAAAATTTGTAGTGCTTTTTATGCTAATGTGTCACTTTAAATGCTTCTGCAGGACTCATCAAGGGTTTGAGAACCACTTGCGAGTGGTTTTCGGTCCAAATAAATGTTTCTTCTGCTTTTTGCAGTTACGGCAGTGCCCTGATTTGTGAATTTATGGTTTAGGTGTCAAAGTGTTAGAGAGTAACTCATAATTTCTAGTCACTGCAAATATTAATGGAGATTTCTGCATTGCTTTTCGGCTTTGTCTTGCAGTTCATTCGTAGCAGTTCTCTCGCAATGTTTTAGGGATGGGTGATTAACATAGCTTGGTAGGATTTACTATTCCGCTACGGCACTCATTATTGATTTTGCCGGGATTTGCATAAAATACTTATTGTTTACTAAAGTGTACTTTTAAGAAATCTGCTGTACAAGAAAACTAGTTAAAGTGTTTTTTTAATTGTTGCTTCTTTCTATTAGCAGGATTATAGACACTTTTGTTTGCAACTATGATCGCCAATCTACAGCTCTAAGTGTTGATCTCTTAAAAGTGATATGGATTGCATAAATGCCAGTTAAACTACTAATTTAATCACTATATATAAGCAGTGTCTCCATATAAATACCTTAAGTTAGTTTATAAATAAAGGAAATTAACTCAAATAGACATAAAAAATGGAGAAATCAATATAACATGTTTTAGATCCTTTATAATATTCAATTGTACTGTTTACAACAACCATACATCTCAGCATCAAAATAAGTTGTTGGCTATGTTTATTGTACACTTTTTATATTTTTTCCTGTATTTTTTAACTATTATTATAGGTAGTATATTTTAGTCTATTCAAATTAAATGTCAAACAGTTCTTTTGAAAAAAAAAAATACATTGTAATTGTTTATTTTCCATAGTCATATTTTTGCTTTTTATTTATCACTTTTTCCTGAGGCACCTCTCTACTGGTACAGCTGCCATAATGTTTTCCCTCAGTGCTATTTCTCGTTTCGTCTCTCCCTTCCCAGTAGTTGCTTACCTGAGGCCAATTTGTAGTTCTTTCCTGTAGTTAAGCCAGCTGTTTTGTAATAATATCGTTGATTTCTCTGAATGAACGGTACATTTAGTGTCTTTTCTATTAACATAACATTTGTTAGACAAGTACCCGATAGGAATGATGAATATCAACACTGCGGCAGAATGGAACGTATTGATGCTTCCGGCAAAAGAACATGTGTATGCCCCAAGTCCCAAACAATCATTCAAATGGTTATTTATCTATAAAGGTACATTAGTATATGCTGAAAGAAAATAAATTCAAATACACATCACCTGCTGCTGTTTTTTTCTGAAATTGTTTTAATGTGATATGATTATTAATAGTTAAATAATTGTTTAATTCTAAGGTAACATGCAGATCTATGGATATTTCATCCATAGAAATAGCTTTAATAAATTAAATGTGAAAATGTAATGCATATTGACATTGTGTTGAAAAGTTGATAAATACAGTGGTTCCTTGGTCCTTAATGCGTTCCGGACGGCAGGATCCAAACCAAACAGGATGCAAACCAAAGAAGATTTTCCCATAGGAATCAATGTAAATTGAAATAATCCGTTCCGGACCCCAGATTATTCACATTTTATTTAGAACTGATGATCTTGGTTTCTTGTTTTGGATGCAAAACCTAAAAAATTGACAGACATCAATAAAATGCAATAATTATGTCAAATAACAGAGAATTTAACTTCACATTAACTGTAAAGAGATCAAACAACAAAGGACTGTGGTAAAATTATAATAGGAGGGCATCTGAATTAGACACTCGACCAAAATATAGATCCAAAAAGGTTAAAACGATACACTTCTCAAAAAAGCTAAATAAAATCAAAAATCTTCTAATTAACTTAAACTTAGTTGACCCCTGGAGAGACCAACATCCTAACGATAGGGAATACTCTTTCTATTCACACCCTCATGACTCATATTCGAGGATTGACTATATTCTCATAGACACTTACCTCCTAGACCAGACAAAAAATACTGATATCTTACCTTGCACATGGTCAGATCATTCTATAGTGAAGTTGAGAGTGGACTTAAAAATAGATAATAAATCCCCTTCAACATGGCGCATAAATGAAATGCCAATCCAGTGTTTGTCAGGGTGATAGTGTTCAATAAAGGTTTGTAATTCAGCCCATTTAGCACTCATTGTTTTGATGAGTGCATTAGGTGCTTCCTCCCTTCCCTCCTCTTCACTTTAAGAAGAAAGTTCCTCAGCCACTATCTGTTGCTGCTCCCTCTTAAGTTCCTGCACAGGCTCGATGTAGGCTTTCACAGGCACAGACTCGATTAGGGCACAGAGACTTGCGCACTTCCTGCACATGCGCACTTCCTGCACTGCAGCAACATTATTATACTTCTTTGTCTTAATTCAAGCAAGCAACTTGTTCCAAACGAATTTTTCCCTATGCAACACAACTTAAACCAAATTCGACTTCAACCGAAGGGGTCTCAAACCGGAGGTACCACTGTAATCAAGACATTTTAGACAAAAGTGTTTGCGATGAAGAAAGTCTCATTCATTCTTCATCTTGATCAGTGTATCACTCCCTAAATAGTAGGGATGCTTTAAACATTTACAGCCTTATTATATTGCGATTCGGCCAATTCAATAGGGCTCTATATAAGCACATAGCATAATTTTATTTAAAGAAGTTTTTAGTTAGTGAAGACCTTGCTTTTGGATAGAAGTTCACTAACTAAAAACTTCTGTAAAAACAAAAATATGCTATGTGCTGATATAGAGCCCTTTTAAATTGGCTGAATCGCAATTTAATAAGGTTGTTAATGTCTGGTATATGCACAATCTTTTTATTTAGGTGTTTATTTGCTATAATTCATCATTTATACTATAAAAACTATATCCCACCACTGATTACATCACTCACTCCTAAGTTGAATTCAGGTGATACTAGGAGAAGGTTATTCAATTCTCCTATTGCACTTTCTGTATTCCTCAACAGCATCTGGTTCTTTTTCCATACAAACTAAAATCAAGACACCTTCCAGCATTCCCAATTATATATAAACTAGCGAATTGCCCGTCAAAAAATGACGGCAATGAAATTGTAAGGTAGCTAATGGTGTTTTGTGTCTACTACTGAAATATATAATACAATTAATAAATATATATACTTTACCTATTTTAAAGCATTGTGTTGAAGAGCTGCATTCTGTGTTGATGTTGCTGCAGCATTAGTGGTGTGGAGCTGCTGTGTAAGCGTGCTGAATGTGTGCAATGTAATTTTGTGCGTGTGCGAGATAAGACCGTAGTTGTGTACTTCTGCATTGGTGTAAAATGGCGTTAGGCTATAAGGGTTATGGCCGGCAAGGGGTGTAGGGTTAGGCCCAGTATAAGTGTTGTAGGGGGTTGAAGTTAGGGTTAGGGCCGGCAAGGGGTGTAGGGGGTTGGGGTTGGGAGCTTAGGGAGTACATTGGGACACAGGACACAGGTGCACCCGGCAACAGGAGGCTTCCCGTCCATGCACATAACAGGATAGATCTGGCAAAACAAAGACCCACAATGTTATCTAACAGTTAAGCCCCTCTCACACCCTTATCAAGCACTCTGAGCCACATAACATACAAAAGCCCCACAATCTATTCTAAATATTTCAGCAATTATTTACTGTAAAGAAAAACTTCTCGCGCAATGTATATCCAGTTGTTGATGCTCTTTAAAGTTAAGTCAGCTTTCTGTTGGGGTGACAGAGCCCCTTTAAGGCCAGCTCTCCCTACAGCAGTTAAGCAGAAACAAACATGGCAGCCCCCACTACAAAACAACTGCAGCTCACACAAAATTATTTAATGATCAGTGTTTATAAGCATGTCGTACATATAATGATTATTATAATTCTGCACGTGAGTCAATCCACCAATTCAGGTGCCTTTTACTCTATATAACAGCAAGTCCATGTCCTGGCAGTCTGTGCCCCCATTACACACACAGCTCCTCACAGGCCCCCTCACCTTGTGCATCCCCCCCGCTGGTCAGCACAGCTATGGCCTTCCCAGCCCCTATCATCCTTACCTTCAGCCTCTGTGTGTGCGTGACCTGGATGAGGGGGCTGAGGAGCCGGCCAGGGGGTGGGACAGAGGGAGATACAATGCAGGGCTACACACATCACCGACCATCTCTGGGGATCATGGCGCCGAAGGCACTCCATGCCAGCAACTGAGGCCTTCGTCGCTCCATCCCAGCAACCGAGGCACTACGCGAGGGCTGCGGGCAAGGGCAGCGAGGGCTGCGGGCAAAGGCCTCAGTTGCTGGCTAGTGGCAGTGGCGGCATTGTGGGGAGAAGGTGGCTGCTCCATCCCAACAACTGGATTGCCGGGCCCCGGGATGGTGCGGCTACTGGCAGTGGCGGCGTCTGGCGGGTTCTGCTAGTGGCAGTGGCGGCGTCTGGCTCCCCCTCCGGAACCCGAACCGGGGCATTGTGGGGAGGAGGTGGCTGCTCCATGCCAACAACTGAGGCCCTTGCACGCAGCCCTCGCGTAGCGAGGGCCGCGGGCTCGCTATGCGAGCCCGCAAGCGTGAGCAACGGCCCTTACGCTCACAGGCTCGCCTCGCTTCGCGAGGCTCGCTGGGCGATGAGCGCCTGTGGCGCTCATCGCTAAGCCCGCTAAAGTTCTACGGGTTAACGGCGAGCCTCGCTTCGCGAGGCTCGCCGGGCGATGAGCGCCTGCGGCGCTCAACGCTAAGCCCGCTAAAGTTCTACGGGTTAACGGCTCGCCTCGCTTCGTGAGGCTCGCCGGGCGATGAGCGCCTGCGGCGCTCATCGCTAAGCCCGCTATTCGTACGGACCACGCAAACAGCGTGACGACGACTCGTAGCAGGACAAATATAATATGTGATAAAAAAATTATTTATTTAAATTCAAAGCTCTGCGAGATGATTAAAGATATACCGTATATACTTGAGTATAAGCCGAGTTTTTCAGCCCGTTTTTTAAGGCTGAAAAGGGCCCCCTCGACTTATACTCGAGTCACCTTCCCCCTCCCCCATGTCTCTCTACCCCCCCATGTCTCTCTAATCCGCCTGTGTCTCTCTATCTCTCTAACCCCCTCCTCAACCCCCCTCCTCAACCTCAACCCCCCTCCTCATCCACAACCCCCATCCTCAACCCCCTCCTCATTCTAAACCCCCTCCTCAACCCCCCATCCTCAAACCCCCATCCTTAACCCTCCCATCCTCATCCTCCCTCCTCAACCCCTCCTCATCCTCAACCTCCCTCCTCAACCCCCTCCTCAACCCCAACCCCTCTCCTCAACCTCAACCCCCCATCCTCATCCTCAACCCCCATCCTCAACTTCCCTGCCTCATCCTAAACCCCCCTCCTGATTCTAAACCCCCTCCTCACTTTACCCCTCTAAATACCTCTCCTCTCCCTTTCCCCTCACTTACCTCAATCTGCAGCTGCTCCTCCGCTCCACCACGCTCCTTCCTGCGTCTTGACCCGGCCAATGCTAATGACGCGGCGTGCATGTGACGTCACGTCATTAGCATATTCCGGGTCCCAAAGCAGGCAGGAGAGTCGAGGAGCGGAGAAGCAGCTGCAGATTGAGGTAAGTGAGGGGAAAGGGAGAGGCGGAGGCATTTAGAGGGGTAAAGTGAGGAGGGGGTTTAGGATGAGGAGGGGTAAAGTGAGGAGGGGGTTTTAGGATGAGGATGGGGGGGTTTAGGATGAGGATGGGGAGGGTTTAGGATGAGGATAGGGGGTTTAGGATGAGGATGGGGGGATTTAGGATGAGGATAGGGGGTTGAGGATGAGGATGGGGGGGTTAAGGATGGGGGGTTGAGCATGGGAGGGTTGAGGTTGAGGAGGGGGGTTGAGGAGGGGGTTTAGAATGAGGAGGGGGTTTGAGGATGGGGGTTGAGGATGAGGATGGGGGTTTGAGGTTGAGGAGGGGGGTTGGGGTTGAGGTTGAGGTTGAGGAGGGAGGTTGAGGAGGGAGGATGAGGAGGGAGGTTGAGGATGAGGAGGGAGGATGAGAATGAGAGGGTTAAGGATGGGGGTTGAGGAGGGTGGGTTAAGAAGGGGGTATAGAATGAGGAGGGGGGTTGAGGATATGGGTTGAGGATGAGGATGGGGGTGTTGAGGTTGAGGAGGGGGGTTGGGGTTGAGGTTGAGGAGGGGGGTTGAGGAGGGGTGTTGAGGATGAGGAGGGGGTTTGAGGAGAGAGGATGAGGAGGGAGGTTGAGGATGAGGAGGGAAGATGAGGAGGGAGGATGAGGAGGGTGGTTTAGGATGAGGATGGAGGGTGGTTTAGGATGAGGATGGAGGGTGGTTTAGGATGAGGATGGGGGGTTGAGGTTGAGGAGGGGGTTGAGGATGGGGGGTTGAGGAGGGGGTTGAGGATGAGAAGGGGGGTTGAGGTTGAGGAGGGAGGTTGAGGATGAGGAGGGGGGTTGAGGAGGGAGATTGAGAATGAGGAGGGGGGTTGAAAAGGGTGATAAGGGGGGGGAAGAGACACAGGGAAGGGAGAGGGGGGAAGAGACACAGGGGATGGAGAGGGGAGAAGAGACACAGGGAAGAGAGAGGGGGGACACAAGAAAAGGGCACACAAGAGGGGGGCACAGAGGGCACACAAGAGGGACACAGGGGGCAGCACATTTCCCCCCCTCGGCTTATACTCAAGTCACTCATTTTTCCCCGTATTTTGTGGTAAAATAGGTGCCTCAGCTTATACTCGGGTCGGCTTATACTCGAGTATATACGGTAATTAAGTTTTCCTGTTTTTACAATTTTCTAACCTAACACATGCTGCTTATATCAGAAACATGCATTACATTATTATTATCATTATTAGCGTTTATTTATAACTTTCCAACATATTCCTTAGCGCCGTACATAAGATACGTTCAAGGCAAAGGTAAATACAAATCAACACATAACAAAGCAAGGAGGAACCTGTCTTTGAGCCTCGAATCCGGTGTCCATGGTGCTTTCCCGAAAGCAAATTGAAGGATTGAAACTCGCAGACTCATAACCTAAAGGTATTGTGTGTGGTAAAGGAGGGAGAGAGAGGTGATGAGTGTGTTAGGGTGGAAGGTGATGCGCTTCTTTAAAGAGATGTACATACATTGATTTATTTTATACACATACAGGTTTATTTTATTTTTTTTGTTAAATGGTTTCTATTTACATTGGCTGCCTCAATACTGCATAGTGCAGCAGTCAAATACAATTAAACAAGCAAGTTACTCAACAAAAAGTCAATTTTACAAAAATCCAAATAAATTAAGATTTTTTTTATATTCATTTTATTACTTGAAAGGTATGAAAAGAAGACAATTACAGTGAATACACTTTGATCAACTTTTATATGAAACCAATTTGTTCCGAAAATGTAAATTTATGCATATTGTAAAAGTAAAAAAAAAAATGTTTTAGGCACACACTGGAGTCTCCTTGGGGAGAACTTTGTGAAAAAATGCACCTGGCAGACTCTTGACAGTAGCAAGGTCACACTAAGCTGTCACAGCTGATAAAGCTCCCTATGTTAAAACATAAGATGGTCGATCTGGGGGGCCAGAAAGGCGGGCAGATTCTGGGCATGCTGGAGATCTCATGAGAATGGGAGACCCCCATATGATATTATTGCTTTATAATACCACAAAAGTATATCTGGAACTGTCTACTAGCAGTCTGAGAGCAAGGGAAGATTTATTAGTAAGGAATAAGGAATATTTGTGTTGCTGATTAGATAATGCGTCTTTGCAACCTACTAAACTTGCCTCATTATGTGTGCTGTATACACAGTTGATAGATACAATTATTCTGAGACTGCACAGTGTTAATCTGAAGTTTCTGATGGCATTTTCAGTAACTGTATTTACTATTGTTTATAATTATTTGTATTAGTACTACTACTACTAATAATAATAATAATTACAGATACTGCAAATGTACCCGTGTAACCTCTGATTAACTATACTTTATTTTGGTTATCCCTTGTTTATTACAAGGCATAAAATGTTGGCACTTATAAAGGATAATAATAATGGTAAAGTAATTACTACTGTAGTTATTATTATTATTATTAGTAATAATAATAATAGTAGTAGTGATAGTAGTAGTAGTAGGCATACAATATTGGCACTTGTAAAGGATAATAATAATGGTAAAGTAATTACTACTGTAGTTATTATTATTATTATTAGCAATAATAATAGTAGTAGTGATAGTAGTAGTAGTAGGCATACAAAATTGGCACTTTAAAGGATAATAATAATGGTAAAGTAATTACTGCTGTTGTTATTATTATTATTAGTAGTAATTAAAATAGTAGTAGTGATAGTAGTAGTAGTAGGCATACAATATTGGCACTTGTAAATGATAATAATAATGGTAAAGTAATTACTACTGTTGTTATTATTAGTAGTAGTAATATTAGTAGTAGTGGTAGTAGTAGTAGGCATAAAATGTTGGCACTTGTAAAGGATAATAATAATGCTAGAGAAATTACTACTATGGTTACTACTACTACTACTACTACTACTACTACTACCAATACTACCACTACTACTACTAATAATAATAATAATAATAGTAACAACAGTACTAATTACCTTACCATTATTATTATCCTTTAAAAGTGCCAACATTTTATGCCTTGATATGTACTAGGGATAAGCAAACTAAATCCAGCTCACAAGTATAGCTAATCAGAGGTTACACAGTGACATTTGCAGTATCCCTAATTATAATATTTTTTTTGTTATTACCCTATTAATAATAATAAAA
The DNA here is from genome assembly GCA_027410445.1 of Discoglossus pictus. Classification (NCBI taxonomy): domain Eukaryota; kingdom Metazoa; phylum Chordata; class Amphibia; order Anura; family Alytidae; genus Discoglossus; species Discoglossus pictus. Next base: position 180,393,265 of record CM050170.1, on the reverse strand, counting down.
CAATATCAATAATAATTCTTTATCATCATTAATAATATGCTTTTCAAGTGCCAACAATGTATACATTGTTATATAAACACACTAAATCTAATAAGAATATATTATTGATGGGGCAGTTGTGGATAGAGATCCCTGGTGTAATATCATCTGCTACTTTCCAAACGTATCCATATATTCTTACCTTTGTCTTCTCCATCAGTCTGTCCCCACCTACCAAATTGTTGTTCTCTATTAATTATTGATTTCTCATAAATTTCCCTCCAAGTATTCTCCAATATTGCTTGGCCCACCACCAACTACCATGTGAGGTGAAAAGAGGCTGTTGAGAGCTTAAGGAAACTGTTACTAGGGGCTTTTAAGATCCAAACCTTGCCCCACTCTAAAAGTTACAGATAAATACAACTTTTATTAGCATCAACTGAGAAAAACTGTGATTTAATATAATTATTATATGATATAATCTGTAAAATATAGACTAACAGCCTTATTAAATTGTGATTCGGCCAGAAGTTTTTAGTTAGTGAACTTCTATCCAAAAGCAAGGTCTTCACTAACTAAAAACTTCTGTAAAATAATATGCTATGTGCTTATATAGAGCCCTATTCTATTGGCCAAATCACAATTTAATAAGGCTGTAAATATAATAACATGTTTCTGTGTAGGATACCAAGGCCCAGGTGTAGGGCAGCACAGTTTCACAGGACGTAGGTGTCCAGTGCTCTTTCATTGATTATTATTAAGCCCATATTCATGAAATTACCTAACATAAGTAATTATATCTGACATATACTGAAATGCTATAAACATATACATAAACATACATACAATTGCTCTTATATATACTTGTTAGTATGTGGTACTCCTGGGAGATGGGGACACAACAAGGCAAACAGAGGTGGAGTAATTACATATGTGGGTAGCCTGAGGATAGAAAAAACACTATTACTACTATGGTAATCTAGAGCTCCAATTTAGGGGAATTCAGTAAAAAGTCTGCTGGAGCTTTTTTTCTCTCTAAGTTCTACACTAATTCAAATCATTCACTCCCCCATATTAGGGCACTAAGATCGGGGTAAATCCTGCCCTTTTGCCGCAACAGAAATCTGTGCAAGGAGCAGCCAGACCATGCTTTACGGATGAGACAGCCCTAGGAGCCCATAGGAAATGTGAACGTCATAAATCTTATAATGAGTGGGAAGTGCAGCAACAACTGCCCGTAACTAGCTACAGCAAGGGAGCATATATATATATATATATATATATATATATATATATATATATATATATATATATATAGTAATTGTTTTTCTTTATTAATATATTTTGATATTAAAAAGATGTGACAATTGTATTAATATGTACAATCAGTAAACATGTTTATTTTGTGTTAAAATATAATATATTTATAGACATTGCATTAGAGTGTTTGGTCCTAGACAACAGGGTTTTGTGATGTGTATTAACCCCTTGAGTACTGGGACATGTGTTACCCTGGATTTTGTATCATAAAACAGGCTTATTTCCAACATGTCATATTTTTTATTACACATATGTTGATATCGGATAGTTTTTTTTTACAGTTTAAGTTTTTAAACAAATACATAAAAACACACAATTACAACCATCATACACATCATATTACAAACACATTTGCAGGATACATTTGAGAGAGAGGGAGGGAAGGTAGTCTTATTTACCACTCACTAGGAGTTCACTACGCAGCCAAGTCCAAGGGTATAGCTACTCACTTAGGACTTACATATGAATCCCAGAAATGCCAATTAGAGACCAAACCCCTTTTCCGTACAGTATCTATTTGTCCACATTTGGCAAAATCTCTCTTTCTTATAATATATTTTACAATTGCATGCTTGGTAGGGTGCTGATTATGCTTCCAATATTTTATAATAAGCCATTTGACTACCAATAACATATGTGATAATAATAATTTGCATTGGGGGAACAGGTAATTAATTTTTATATGAAGAATTATCAGTTGGGGATTACAAGGAACTTCCTCACCAACAATTTCTGAGATCCATATACAACACCTTCTCCAAAAAGGCTTCATTCTTTCACACTTACACCAAACATGAAAGGAGGTGCCAGGTAGGCCACATTCTTTCCAGCACATCATTTTAGAATTATGGCCATTTTATGGTAAAATCTAATCAGAGACGAACGGGAGCCCGCAGCACACGTGCAGACATACGGTCTGAATCCTGTGAGATGCGGGCTTGCAATTGAACCCATTGTTTCAACGTCATACATTTTAGCCAGGTTGAATTACCTAATTTGTATTTACTACGTATAGATGTCCAGTCTAGAATTGAGCCGTCAACATACGGGTCATCTATAATATGAAAGCACTTATTTTTCCAATCCTCCATGTTTACTTCTTTATGAAAAATAAAGTGACTAACTTTGGGTTCCAAATGAGGGATATGATATAATAAATATGATAAATATGATAAATATTTAACACCTCTTGGAAAGGGCCTATATCTAGACGGATCAAAGCCAGGAAGCCACATCATCAGATTAATAGGGATATCTAATAGTAGGTAGTTTTCAATCTAATTCCAGATAGGTTTCTGGTGTGGGGAGCTCCAAGTTATTATTTGAGATAATGCAATAGCATCATGAATGTCTTTTATAGAAGGCGAAGACAGACCTCCCAATTAAAATTTTCTTTTGGTTATATTGGATGGAATTCTAGATTTTTTACATTGTATACAATATTTATTAATAATCATTTGTAGATTATCTAGTACGTATTTCGTAAGAATTTCTGGTACGCACCTAAAGACATAAGGCATTATTTTAGGGATATTGGATTGTTAAGTGTCAAATTATGTTACATTTTCATACATTTGTAGTTCTTTTTGTACTATAGTATCACTTTAAATTCTTCTGGGAGACTTTAGCAAAGATTTCAAAACTACTTGCGACTGGTCTTTGGTACTCATAAATCTTTCTTCTGCTTTTTCAATTACGGCAATGCCCTGATTTGGGAGTGATCCATAAAATCTTATTAGCATAGGGTTTGGGTGTAAGGGAGTTACTTATAATTTATTTTCAGTGCAAAACTCAATGGAGATTTATGCCTTGCTTTTTGTCTGTGTCGTGACCTGTAGGAGTTCTCTCACAATGTTTTAGGGATGGGTGATTAGCATAGCTAGGTAGGGTTTACTCTTCAATTAGGGCACTCGTAAGTGCTTTTTTAGGGATTAGCATGGGTTCCTAAGTCTGCATCTACAGGTTTTCTATGTATGTGAAGTAAATTAAATAAAAGAAGAACAGATGGCAATTTGCTACAATGCAAAAAAAAAATCTAAAATAAGCATAAATACACTTTTATAGTTACTCTCAGCATCTGACATTATGCAAACTTGTTATTAATGTTTATTAAAAATAACTAAATCTGAAAGAAAAATCTACTCTGATGAAAATAATTGTGTATTACATAATTTATTATGCACTTATGATTACAACATGTGATTACACAATCCCCCCAACTAAAAATGTTTTCAATATTTACATTTAATTAATGTTCGCTGATGCTTTGTTAACCAAAGTGTTTCTTGTTAAATTGATTCCCCATCTTGTCTTCTCATTTTCTCAACAGCACACAGCAGGAAACTGTGTCTACATGCAGAAAACAAGATCTTGCTGTAGGCATGAGTATAAAACAAAAAGACACTGATTAAAGAAAAAAACAGACTGCTGTTAGTATTTGATCTTAAAATTATTGATCTTGTCAATCAATTAGAGAGACAGAAAGCCCATTTATTCTATAACGACTAATAATGTTGAGAGCACATATAATTTCATGTGATGGTAATGTGTTTCCTATGACTGAGAAGGGGGCTGATTGACAGGGGAGGGGGATTTGGGGATTTAAACATCATAATAGAAAGCTATGGAATGCTTTAATCTTTTGGTTGTGGAGCCAGGGGAAGATTAAATATGGGTCGATATTTTTTTTGGAGGGGTCCATTCTCCATGCTGACCAATATCTTCTGGATGTCTACATTAATTCTTAGAATATCTATCTATCTATCTATCTATCTATCTATCTATCTATATATATATATATATATATATATATATTGATATATATATATATATATATATATATATATATATATATATATATATATATATATAAAATATAACATTTTGTAAGCTATTTTACGCTACAGCATGAATTCAAAAGACTGCAAGATCTCATTGTAAATGCAAGCATAGATTTCAAAATGGTGGGTGGTAGACCAATCTTAACAGCACCAACAAGTTAGCTGCTTCTTCCATCATAAGCAAGTGAGCTAAGGGCCATATTAAATTCCAGCCTTGTAAGTCCAACTAGTAGCACGTAAGGGTTGCGTGCTTCAAATTTGACCGAGTTATGTCACTAAAAAAATTAGAAAGGGCTGCGAGCTACGAGTGAGAGATGCTATTATGTAAACCAGTTCGCGGTCGTCGGACTTGCGTGCTCGAACACAAACAATTAAGCAATTTTGTAGTTACAGGTTCAAATAGAGCCAATGGTAAGATAGATCAAAAGCGTTACCTCACTGAAAAAGGGAGGGTAGATTTCGAACTCCTACGTGCTTCAAATCCAGTTTGTGATTGGTCCAACAAGCTAGAAATAATGCAATATTAATAAATCCGTAAATATGATATTCTATTACATGCAAGTTACAGTATATGTCGTAACACATTGATTGCCGCGATCGATATTACACAAAAAATAGTTATTAGGGGACGATTTGTGGGCTTGAGAATGTTGTGCTATTAATTCTAAGACCTAATATCACTTTCCCTTATAATAAATGTACAGTAGAGTGATATCTATTTCCATAACAAGTGCTACGTATTGTACTTTACCCCTTTTGCGGGTGCTCTAGAGCACACGTTGGCCTCTGGGCTCCATTTGCGTGTTACGTGCTTGCTCGTGAATGACCACGTTGCACTTCAATAGTTGAATTAAACAATTAGTGGTTACGTGCATGAAAGGATTTACGTGCGCACAGTTCAACGTACTGTTAACTTTGACAATCAACTGCTTGCAAACTCAAGAGATCTATCAAACTTTAGGGTAAGTTTAATAATGTTTATTTAGGTATTTTTTCATACACTACTGATTCCCCTCTATCAGATGCATTCATAAAACTTAAACAGCTTTGAAAACCATGACAACTTTATATCATATAAAATGTTGCCTGAAAATATGCCGCATTTAACAGATCTATTTATTCTCCAGTGCGTTTCCCCTTCTTGTATCCTGCTAATATTTTCAGCTAAGTATAGCTAATCTATGTCTTTAACATATAACACATGTCACTATGCACATGGATCTGTCAGATGTTTGATTGCAGTCACTGTCAATGAGCCCTTTGTTGTCTTGGGTAGTTATTCGTCTGTTAAATATTTCAACCAATTTTTAAAATAGATTTCCAAATAATAATGTCACTATCTTCACCTCTAGGAGAACGGCCTAGTGGAGAGTTTTCAGAGGGATTTGCAATAACAGATGTATCTCACTTCATCCAAATCATATGTCACCTCATCAAGATCTAACAGGGTGTGAGAGCACATGTAAGAGAATACGCATTTAAAGAAAGCTCTATTTATATTTGTATTACACAATATTATGTATTATTAGATATTTATATATAAATCTTATGAAAAACTTAAAAAAAAATCTATAAATCTATTATTTATGAGTTTGAGGTTCTTCGGGCACATGAATTCCATTGAATATTTATTTTTTTACTTTAGTTTAAATGAGACACCCCTCCTCTGCTCTCTTACCCCCCACTGCACACATCTGCTCTCTTTTGCTCCATGCATCTACTATCAGTTTTTTTTTTTTTTGAGAACTCTACTAACATCCGTTAAATGGACACAATAAAAACTCTGGTCTAAAAATGTTTTGCTTCTCAGATTCTCTAATTTTAGGATCACTGATCACTTATATTATGCTTTCGTGAAATCCTTAACTTGATAAAAGTAAAAAAAATGCTTTAGAAGCTTTATATTAATATATATTAATATATATATTAATATTAATATATTTATATTAATAAATAACAGTCTTTTTTTTTATCAATTATTTTGAATTTTGCCTTAATGATAGTAGACATTTTCTTTGTTTATTGATTAGACATCTGATGATTAGGAAGAAATATAGATTTAGATAAGATCTCTGTTCATTTTTGTTGAGCAACTAGCACTTGACAACAAAACTAAAATGGAAGAATGTATCTGGCAAATCGGCAGTCAAAGATGAAGGTGGCCATGACCCAAGCACCATCTCCTAAGTTTAGTATTTGCTTTCTGATTTTATGACCATGGTGTCATTATTATTATTATCGTTTATTTGAAACGCGCCAACATATTCTGTAGCGCTATACATAAGTTAAGTTACAGGCAATGACAAGTTAAAGATTCATACATTGCAAAGAGTGGATGGCTCTGTCTTTGAGCTTGGAATCCAGTGTCATGAACGACTTGGGAGACATGATGGGACCCCCCTGCACCCCACAAGAAAATTTGTTTATTGGGACTCTATCACATCTAATTACCCAAGGCTATTAAAATGGACAGGAGACAGGTTGTAAGGACTGTGTCAATTTGTCTTCCAGTTATGTGTAATTTTCCCCTTTATGTATTATGTGTAATCTTTAAAAGTTATGATTTACTGCTATAGTAATATTGGGTCACCAGTAGCTCACAAAATGGAGGCCATAGCTTGTAACCTGCATAATGTTAGGCCTAATAAGAATTGTTTCTACAATCTTTCAGATTGTGGTTGGTACACAACACTGTATGCTAATATTATATAAAAGCTACTTTATATTGTCCCACAGAACTGGCCAGGCGTGCCTCCTCCCTGGCCTCATAAAGGGGGACGTAATTTTATGGTCTATGTGAAATCAGATCTATAAAGGACGGATGGGGGGTTGGCTATAGAACTGAGGGATGGTGTTTTGTGATTTATATATCTGAAGCAAGAAAATAAACCCAGTCTGTCTTATACTAGTAAAGGTGTTGTATGCTTCTTAGATCCCAAGAAAAGGGGTCTGATGGCACCTGTCTCTTCAGAAATGATTCTCAGATCTGAACTGTTTGCTGGGCTCTGAGATATTGAACTCAAAAGGCACAGCATAGAGAGAGGAAATTGAGGTGCATGTCAAATCCTTGGGTCATCACACATGGCTTTGTGGTTTAGTTGGGGAGTCATGTCTGATTCTCCTTGACTTTATGGACCACAGCACACCATCAAGCTCATGTTCATTTCTTTAATGGCTACATCTATCCCTCTCTGCCTCTGTCGTCCTCTTTTTCGTGTGCTTTCAATCTTTCCCGGCATCAGAGCCTTCTCTGACGATTCCTGTCGTCTCATGATATGGTGTAAATATTTATACCAATGGCACTGAATACAAACTGTCTAATCCCATTGACAGTTCTTGCTTTGTAGTGATATTCTGATGTTGGCTTCTCAGCCTGTTGTCTCATGATATGGTGTAAATATTTTAACTGTAATCTCATGATGAAACCTCCCAGTAAATAGTTTGTCTTGATTTTCTGAAGTAATGATTGATTGGATCTTCTTGATGTCCAATGATCTCTAAACAGTTTACTCCAACACCACAATTCAAAGACATCAATTATACGACTCTCAGCCTTCTTTATGATCCAGCTTTCACATACTTATGTTACTTCTGGCAATACCATAGTTTTAACTATGCAGATCATTAGACAGTAATATATATTTACTTTTTAATAGCTTACCCAGATTTGCCATAGCTTTCCTCCCCAGAAGCAAATGCCTTTTAATTCCATTCATGCAGTCACCATCGGCAGAGATCTTTGCAGATTGCATTGGATGTGTAAAAAAACAATAAACATACACAGTTAATTTTTTCTGTGCTTATAATCGAAATAAAAAAAACTACAAATATGTCATTTTCCGTTGTCGTAGTACTGTTGATATACACTGTAACCATTCACCTCATCTACCATCACTGTATTCATAGAGATTGCTTAATTGTAATGAGCAATAATCTTTGAACTCTCCAACAACTTTACTTAACTACTATAGGGACTGTAATTGTGCATGGCAATGACAAGCAGTTTGCAATGGATGGCATCACTTATAATACATTTATTTAATGCAATAAAACTGTAGATTAACACAAAAAAATGACTTCAATATTCTGTAGATGCTTGTTACTTTATTATATTTGGTATTCATTTCCTAATTTAAATTTCTAAACTAGTAGTTAATAATAGTGTTTTGTGGTGTAGCTTCTAATAAAGTAGAAAGCCAGTGGTAGGCAGAAGAGCACCAGATAGGATACGATAGGATCAAAGAGCTGAGGGTAGCAATATAAAACAGCCAATAAGAAAAGGCACCATCTATGTATAATTTGCCATAAGTGTGGATTTACACTACTACTGTGAGAACACACTTTTTAAGAAAATATCAAGTGAAAAAAATATTAATGAGGCTGTGACAAAACATGAAGAGTACATACCATGCCAGGCCCAGTTTGGGTTTTGGCCTGATGTTTGTAAATTAGTGGCCCAATAAAGCTGCACAGGTTCAGCCAGGAGGGAAATGTACAGGTAAGAGTGAAATAAAGGGGTAATTTGTGTACCTCTACTGCCAGACATCCCTTTGGTATGTGAACCACCTGTTACCATAGAGAACGTCACCTTTGGGACAAGAGCATACCAGATAACTCAGCACCTAGCCCATATCATCTATGGAGAGTCTTTGCTGCTCCAGATCAGCAGTATAACAATACAGCCTGTTGTTTGGTGCAACAATGAAAGTTGGTTGGTTTGAGATTGGTGGGTTGGGTGGTTGGCCCCGCAAGGGTAAGGCTTGGCATAAAAGATGATTGAAGACTTCCCCCCTGATTTGCCACCTAGGTTCAACAGGACACACTTTCATGCTGTACATACCATGCCAGGCCCAGTTTGGGTTTTGGCCTGATGTTTGTAAATTAGTGGGACAATAAAGCTGCACAGGTTCAGCCAGGAGGGAAATGTACAGGTAAGGGTGAAATGAAGGGGTAATTTGTGTACAACTACTGCCAGACATCCCTTTGGTATGTGAACCACCTGTTAACATAGAGAACGTCCCCTTTGGGACAAGAGCATACCAGATACCCCAGCGCCTATCCCATATCATCTATGGAGAGTCTTTGCTGCTCCAAATCACCAGTATAACAATACAGCCTGTTGTTTAGTGCAACAATGGCAGTTGGTTGGTTTGAGATTGGTGGGTTGGGTGGTTGGCCCGCAAGGGTAAGGCTTGGCATAAAAGATGATTGAAGACTTCCCCCCTGATTTGCCATCTAGGTTCAACAGGATACACTTTCATGCTGTCATGATGGGACTTCCTCAGTAAAGTTTAGTTGTGCGGATACAATCCCAAATACTATTTTATTCCTTACTGTTGGTTTTACACCATAACTCTTTTCAGAGAAGACAGGTTTCTGGTATAGAACAACTCCAGCTTAACGAAATTGAGAGTGGACCTGCAGCAAATTAGTTACTGGTGTCACACAAGGGAGTTAAAAAGTGTCATTTAGATATTGTGGCTAATTACACTACTTTCTATGTTATCCTAAAATGCCAGTCCATACAAGCGCCTACCCATTTACACATTACTGGCTGCATAAAATATCATTAACTCTCCGTTTTAAATCCAGGTTTGAAATCCTGTAGATAATAACCTGCTGTGTCCTACATATGTGCCACATAATCATCGTGTATTATTTTCAACAGCAACAGAGGTAGTTTTGCATTTTTGTGAAATGAGACAAGACAAAAAAAAATATTATTTTTCTTAGGTACCAAAGGGGATTTGAAAATAAGGTAAAGAATTTTAAAAGTCTGGAATAAATGTAATAATGATCAGAGCCTTTGATGAAATTGGAGAACATTTTCCGAATTCTGGTTTGAAATGAAACCGGAGAGGCTTTTGCTGAACTCTGGCAGTTGGACTACATATACTGCTGTTATTACAGGGCTGTGCTTTAATGGGTCGGCTGCCTAAGTAGTTGGATAACTAGCCCGCAAGATTTCTGCACGTTGAGTAAGAAAAATTCACATAATGAGGTCAATTATTACATTTGACTGACTGCAAAAGTGGGTGGATATACGACATGAGCATGCAATTAGAACAATGCTGCATTAATTATATTGCAAACGTTTTGCATTCTATAGAAGCCACATATATCTAGCAATAATTTAGCATTTGATCAAAATAACCTAGCTTTAAAAAAAAATAATAAGAACTACAAACTTTGGAATTACCAGTATATAATCATATATATAGTTGTGGTAGTTACGATTTGTCGGTCACGCTATGTTAAAAGTTATGGGCTTGCGCATGCACATTGAGCGCCGAGGCCCGAAAGTTATGGGTTTGACTGGGGCGGCAATGAGCACCAAATGTGCTCATTGTAGGCCCCGTGTTGCGCTCATCGCGACTGTCTTGACACTGCAATGAGCGTCAAAGGCCGAAGGTGCTCATCGTGAGGCCCGTATGTGACTGGCTTGGGGGGGGGGGAGGCTCAAAACGGATGACGAGTTACAGGCTTCAAAAAAATTACAGATTTAACGGCCTCCATTTTTTTAAAGCACGTAAATCGAAAACTGTCGGAAGACCCCCAAAAGACGACAATTAGTTATAAAATGAACTTACAACCTCACACACAGCACAGGGGGAGAGGATGGGAGTCTGTAAGTGAGGTTGCAAGCTAATTTGATATTTAATTGGCATTTTTTGGAGGTTCGAAAGCGCCTAAGCGAGGAAAAAAAATGACGGCCGTAAAGCCTTAACTTTTTTTCAAGTCTGAAAATCGGAAACACATTTCGGGCTTCGGGAAAATTTCCCAAGCCCGAAAATGGTTTCACAAACAGGAGCACAGAGGAGGGAGAGGGGGGAAAGGGTGGAAAGAGACACAGGGAAGGGAGTGGGGGGGGAAGAGACACAGGGGATGGAGAAGTGGCAAAGAGACCTGAGAGGGAGAGAGTGATTGCTGACACTTGCAATGAGCAGCAAAGCCGCTCATCGCGAGGCACATAAAGTAGAGGGCAGGGGAGGCTTGCAATGAGCGCTGAAGGGGGAGAGCCTCGCATTGTGTGGCAAACAGCATTGCCAGGCTTCAAATTTTATCGCCATAATTTTTGACGGGCAAGTCGCTAGTATAATATAAAATGCATTTGGGGGGGCAAACAGTTTTATCAAATTAATGATCTTTTGAGACATGAACCTTTCTTTTTCAAGACAAATACTGTCAAAAGCAGATCATTTTGAATAAAATGTGTGTGCAGTAGATAAAAGTATCCCTGTGTACTGCAATACAAGAGTATTCATGTGTATTACTGGGCATGCTTCTCTGGGACATTTAAAATTAGTCTGTTTAAAAAAATACATATGATTAAGTAGAAAGGCGATCACATCAACTGTTTTACATGCATTCACTGTCCTAAAATATCAAATAAACAGACATATTTGTGGCTCATTCTGCTTGTCACATTTACAAAGTGTATACGTAGAACCATCATCTCTGCGTTTAGGCCAATAAAATTCAGATTGTAGTGTTATATTTCTAATACTAGTAATTTTTTATTTTAAATTCAAAATAACTATTAGAAGCTTGTAAGGAACAATCTAAAGAGAAAATATCTTACACTTAAGCCACTTAAGGACCTTAAAATACTGTGTTAAAGCTACATTTGAACCTACCTATCATCAGCATATAACACTGTGTGATTTAAAAACTTGACCTAAGCAAGCCCCAGATTCTCTCATACACAGTCTTGGCTATTTGTAGCCATGTCCTAAGCAAATAGTCTACTTTGCCTTAGAGTAGCACCAGTCTTGATCTGAGGATTTGTCCTCTTAACCCCTTATATGATCACTATCAGAAATCTTGGGGCCCAGAAAAGATGTAATAGGCATGGCCCTTAAACCCTAAATACCCTGTTCCAAATCCTGCCTTTACGTTAACTGCACATATAGTAGTGAAATATCTAATTGTGTTTCCTTTATTAAATTAGTATATTTCATAGACATGTGAATTATAACTCATGTTTGCACATTTTCTATCTATCTATCTATCTATCTATCTATCTATCTATCTATCTATCTATCTATCTATCTATCTATCTATCTATCTATCTATCTGTACATCTATCTATCTATCTATCTATCTATCTATCTATCTATCTATCTATCTATCTATCTATCTATCTATCTGTCTGTTCTATCTATCTATCTATCTATCTATCTATCTATCTATCTATCTATCTATCTATCTATCTATCTATCTATCTATCTGCCTGTCTATCTATCTAATAAATATAGATGGGCAAATCATATATATTTCGATTGCTACCTTGTCATGGTGAAAGGGACTGTGTACCTCAATGAAGCTGTGAGCTATACCATGCAGGGTCACCTAAGATGGACAGGTCATGGCAGAGAGGTCAGACAAATTGCAGTCCACTGGAGAAGGAACTGGCAAATTACCCCAGTATCTTTTCCAAGAAAACTTTATGGATTTCTTGTCTTTCTATGAGTTCTGTTTCTTCCTCCCTTGATGACAGACACCTCTACACATTATATAAATCCCTTCCAGCATGAGGTCACCTTTCTAGAGCGGGCCCCTCACAATACGCCCCTCCCCTTCAGAGTTCCTGACTCTTAGGAATATTTATACCAATGGCACTGAATACAAACTGTCTAATCCCATTGACAGTTCTTGCTTTGTAGTGGTATTCTGATGTTGGCTTCTCAGCCAATCACAGCTCATTACCCCTTCATGCGTTTCCCCGTAATCTCCAGTGATTGGCTTAGACGTCTGCATGATAACTAGCGGCGAGGTGCAAGGATGCAGCATGTCATCAGTTACATGTTATATTTAAAAAATTATTTAAATATCCCACAACTGCTTTAAATACTCCTAATAAATAATTGCTTTAAAAATCCCGTATTTTCTTTCCGTATGGATTTTAGTTCATAAAACATTTTTTATTATCAAATCCTACACGCTGTTGATTGGCTTAGACGTCTGCATGATAACTGGCGGCGAGGTGCAAGGATGCAGCATGTCATCAGTTTCATGTTATATTTCAAAACATTTTTAAATATCCCACAACTGCTTTAAATACTCACAATAAATAATTGCTTTAAAAAATGTATTTTCTTTGCGTATGGATTTTAGTTCATAAAACATTTTTTATTATCAAATCCTACACGCTGTAGATTGGCTTAGATGTCTGCATGATAACTGGCGGCGAGGTGCAAGGATGCAGCATGTCATCAGTTTCATGTTATATTTCAAATATTATTAAAATATCCCACAACTGCTTTAAATACTCAAATAAATAATTGCTTTAAAACATTTATTTTCTTTCCGTATGGATCTTAGTTCATAAAACATTTTTTATTATCAAATCCTACATGCTGTTGATTGGCTTAGACGTCTGCATGATAACTGGCGGCGAGGTGCAAGGATGCAGCATGTCATCAGTTTCATGTTATATTTCAAATATTATTAAAATATCCCACAACTGCTTTAAATACTCACAATAAATAATTGCTTTAAAAAATGTATTTTCTTTCCGTATGGATTTTAGTTCATAAAACATTTTTTATTATCAAATCCTACACGCTGTTGAACAAGACTGGTATATACTTTGTTCCTATTCTTTTGTCTCTAGAAACATATGTTGGATTGTCTATTGACTAATTACTCCCAATGTCAGGTGTGCTAAATGTAAATAAGATGCTTCGCGCGGCAAATGTTTCACTGTCGTCTGCAATCTCCAACTTGAAAAAACAAACTCGTCGCTGATGGCTATGCTGAAAATAAAGATGCAGATAGTAACATCTACTGGAAATCAGGACTTCTGAGACTCAACCTCATTTTCTCAGCTGCTTCCAATACATTTTGATATCTCAGCTATTTGCCTTTGTGTTCTGTAGCAGATTTTGGCTGACCTCTTGTGGCAAACTTCATGTGATTTCCCACCACCTAAATGAGCACAGAATTAATTGTAGCAATGCAATGTTTTTCTATGTCAGCAGTTTTGTATCTTGTGTATAGAATAAAAAAAATAAAAAAAATAACATATTTTATATCAGAAAAGAAACTAAATGTAAATGAATTCCAGATTTTTGTCCACATTCTCCCCAGACATGTTGAGGGTCAGAGTTACTGTATTTATTGCAATTCAACTTTTTCAAGGGAAATAATGATGTAACCACCCTAGAGAAATAGAAATGTACATTGATGTAAAACACACAAAATGCTGCTTAGGAAAAAAACATGAATAACAAATATTGTTGCTTAGATATTTTATATAAAGGCTCTAAACTTAAAAAAAAAAGTTTAAAGAACCACTATAGTCTAATACTTAGTAGGATCTTTCCTGTTAGCTGACCTACAGCAGTGGCCATTGGGTGGTGCTGCCCAGATTTTAGTGAATTTATTGTCAGTGTAAAGCTTATCATATGCAAGTTGCTTAAACCCTAACCTTAAACCCTAACCCTAAACCTTACCCTAACCCCTAAACCTTACCCTAAACCCTAGCCCTTAAGCCCTATCCCCTAAACCTAAACACTAACTCTAAACCTTAACTCTAACCCTAAATTCTAAAGCTAGGAAACTGACTAAACTCTCAGCCACGCCACCTAATGGAAAAGCTTAAAGAACCACTATAGTCCAATATTTAATAAGATCTTTCCAGTTAGCTGATCTTCAGCAGTGGCGGCCATGGGCCATTAGGTGGTGCACCCGAGATTTTAGTCAATTTCGTGTTAGTGTAAAGCTTATCGTCAGCCAATCCCCTGAACGCTAACCCTAAACCCTGACCCTAAACCATAACCCTAAACCTTAACCCGTAAACCCTAACCCTAAACTCTAGCCCCTAACCCTAAAGCTAGGAAACTGACTAAACTCTCAGCCACGCCACCTAATGGAAAAGTTTGAAGAACCACCATAGTCCAATATTTAGTAGGATCTTTCCTGTTAGCTGATCTTCAGCAGTGGTGGCCATAGGCCATTAAGTGGTGCGACCGAGATTTTAGTAAATTTCTTGTTAATGTAAAGCTTATCATCTGCAAGTACCCTAAACCCTAACCCCTAACCCTAAACCCTAGTCCATAACCCTAAAGCTAAGAAACTGACTAAAATCTCAGCTGTGCCACCGACTGTAAACATTTTTTTAAATGTATTACCATTTACATGCAATTGTGCTGCAGTAGAACATAACTTTGTGGATTCTGCTGATTCACTTCTTGAGTGGGATGACATTTTGAATACACTGTCTTTATGAGATGCAAAGGGTAAACTCAGTTAGGAACGATTTATAAGATTTTAGGCAGAACAAACAGATTTTATGAGCACTTCTTAATAAAATAAAGTACATAAACAAAAACAGATACATAAGTATATTATATTCCTAGTGAAATCCAGAATCCTTCCACAACCATTTAATGATATTATATACTGTACAGGTCTGGCCTGACTGTAGTTGCAGTGGCCATATAATTTTTGCAGTGTTTGTAACAAAAGTATTAACAGTAATTATTACATCCGTGTATAATGAAGTCAAGATTGGAGTTCTACTAAACCAGGGGTGGGCCGCACACAGGCCTGGATTTGTTGATATCCTTGATGCAATCAGGTGAGACTACCGCTTCTTCAGTAATCCCGATTGACCTGGGCACAGAAAGGAAATCCTCAAATCCAAGCCTGTGTGTGTGGCACTCCAGGCCCGAGTTTGGACACCTCTGGAGATTTACAATGCGATATGCAAGGGCGTAGGTATCGAAAAAAAATCTGGGGGGGACAACTGACAACCAAATAATCAATAAATAAATGTATCTATTTCTCTGTGTGTGCATACACACCCCAATTGTTTCACATATGGTGGGCTAAGAGTGATAGAAGCCCTCCACTGTACAAAGTACAGTAGTACAAATAAGGAATAGTACATTAGTAATTCTATTTGAATGTATAAAAATACGTGAATAAAAACGTATTTCCTGCTCGAATTTCTTAGAAATACAGTATATGCACTGCAGTGAGAAAACTGGGCGGGACATGCAAATGAGACCACATAATGCACCATCACTCTGTCAATCCAAACCATTTTAAACATTGCTCCTTTTAAGCATATGCTTACTGTATTTCACTCTTAGCCCAACATATGTGAAACAATTGCTGTATATAACTACTCTCTACAACAATCACCACACAAACCAGGCGCTCACACAACACTGAGGATCGGCAGTAACCCTGAAACAGTGCTGTATGTGGTTGAGTGATCTAGTTTGTGAAACAATCCATCCGTGGCTATGCCGAAAACTGTGAAATACAGTAAGTATATGGATTGACAGAGTGATGGTGCATTATGTGGTCTCATTTGCACATCCCACCCAGTTGTCTTAGAGTGCAGTGCATATACTGTATTTCTGAGACATTTGAGCAGGAAATATGTTTTTATTCACTTATATTTTAGACATTCAAATAGAATCACTAATGTACTATTCCTTATTTGTATGTGGATGCACACACATATATATTTACATATACATCTATATATATATATATATATATATATATATATATATATTTATATTTACAATAGCACCTTATAGGTACCTTATATCTCATTATATCTCCTTATCCCTATCTGTCCTTATGTTTTGCTCCCTCCTCAGCAGTTCCCCAGTAGATCCTCCTTTCCTTTTGGCCAGATAGTTCTCAGACCGGGGTCTCATGAGGTCTCACAAGATCTAGGAATGAGAAAGTAGGACAGAAGGTGAGGGGAAGCTGATGGGGAATTTGTGCTGATGATTAATGACACAGGTAGGACCAAGAGATTTTTGTTTAGATCATACTATATCTAACACTGCACTATTTTACAGCCAGGACCACCATAGTTATGTTACTCAAAACACTATAAATTAGTATACAACAATCATTAAAATATTATGCTACTAAAGTATATGGGCCATATTCAATTCCAAGCCAGTAACATGATCTCAGATGGCCTTATGTCTGCGGGTGTGTTTGCATGCTGCAGTTCGTCTCCGATTGCGATGCTCTTCAATTGCTCAAGCCCGCAAGTTACTGTCCCAAGCCGAAACTGTAAACCATGCACTGGTTTGTAGCAGTTCAGGGTGGGAACATGATCAATTAAGCAAGCCTGTAACCTCCCATTTTGAATCAGCCAATAGAAAATGAGACTCTTATTATAACAGCAGTAAAATATGGAGGTTACATGTCAATCAATTAGGTTTGGGGGTCCGATATGCGATCAGCCTTGCAAAACCGCAAAATAAAGAAATATGAAAACTAATGCCAATACTGTTCTATTCCACATTGGTGGCCTGTTATTTAACTCTGAAATGACACATAAAAATAATTATTATTTCCTGACGATTTGCGGGCTTGAGACTGTTGTTCAATTAATTTTAATGTCTATCATCACTTTCCCCGTTATTTACAGTGCAGTAGTGATTTTTTATTTGCATTTACAGTGCTACGAATAGGTGTTTAACCCCCTTGCGGGTCCTCACTAGCACTCGTTGGATTTTCTCCTTCATTTACGGGCTTGGGGAAATTGAGCAATTGAATAGCGATTTGCGATGTAAGCCTAACGAAAGTGAAAGATCAAAGGCTTCTGGAGGCTGTTACGAGTTTAACAATCGCAATATTTTCAAGGCTGTAGCTCTTAACCTGTTTGGAGCCCGCAAAAAGACGCCAATTGAATAGGAAAATAACTTGCAACAACTTGCAACCTCACTTACGTGCTCCTCCGGATTACCCGAAACCTCAATTGAATATGGCCGTATGTATTTAAAGTTGGAGGCCAGAAGGGTGGCTATTCTGCAGTATACAGTAAATGGGAATTCAGGAGGTCCAGGATCTTTAAGTTCTAGAATATTCTGGATATGTGTATTGAGGGAGGCCTGGAATGTGTCGGTTCTGCAATATATCGGAAAAAAACTATAGAAATAACACTGCATTAGACAATACTCACAGACATAGCTATAGAAATGCTATCATAGGATTGCACAGCTCAAAGGCATAACACAGGAAAAAACACGGCATTACACAATACTCAGACAGAACACAAGAAATAACACTGCATTAGACAATACTCACAGACATAACACAGGAAATAACACTGCATTTCACAATACTCACAGACATAACACAAGAAATAACACTGGATTAGACAATACTCACAGACATAACACAATAAATAACACTGCATTAAACAATACTCACAGACATAACAGGAAATAACACTGCATTACACAATACTCACAGACATATCTATAGAAATGCTATCATAGGATTGCACAGCTCAAAGGCACAACACAGGAAATAACACAGCATTACACAATACTCAGACAGAACACAAGAAATAACACTGCATTAGACAATACTCACAGACATAACACAGGAAATAACACTGCATTTCACAATACTCACAGACATAACACAAGAAATAACACTGGATTAGACAATACTCACAGACATAACACAATAAATAACACTGCATTAGACAATACTCACAGACATAACACAAGAAATAACACAGCATTACACAATACTCACAGACAGAACACAAGAAATAACACAGCATTACACAATACTCACAGACAGAACACAAGAAATAACACAGCATTACACAATACTCACAGACAGAACACAAGAAATAACACAGCATTACACAATACTCACAGACAGAACACAATAAATAACACAGCATTACACAATACTCACAGACATAACACAGGAAATAACACTGCATTTCACAATACTCACAGACATAACACAAGAAATAACACTGGATTAGACAATACTCACAGACATAACACAATAAATAACACTGCATTAGACAATACTCACAGACATAACACAGGAAATAACACTGCATTAAACAATACTCACAGACATAACAGGAAATAACACTGCATTACACAATACTCACAGACATATCTATAGAAATGCTATCATAGGATTGCACAGCTCAAAGGCACAACACAGGAAATAACACAGCATTACACAATACTCAGACAGAACACAAGAAATAACACTGCATTAGACAATACTCACAGACATAACACAGGAAATAACACTGCATTTCACAATACTCACAGACATAACACAAGAAATAACACTGGATTAGACAATACTCACAGACATAACACAATAAATAACACTGCATTAGACAATACTCACAGACATAACACAAGAAATAACACAGCATTACACAATACTCAGACAGAACACAAGAAATAACACTGCATTAGACAATACTCACAGACATAACACAAGAAATAACACTGCATTAGACAATACTCACAGACATAACACAGGAAATAACAGAGCATTACACAATACTCACAGACATAACACAAGAAATAACACAGCATTACACAATACTCACAGACAGAACACAAGAAATAACACAGCATTACACAATACTCACAGACAGAACACAAGAAATAACACAGCATTACACAATACTCACAGACAGAACACAATAAATAACACAGCATTACACAATACTCACATGCATAACACAGGAAATAACACTGCATTAGACAATACTCACAGACAGAACACAAGAAATAACACAGCATTACACAATACTCACAGACAGAACACAATAAATAACACAGCATTACACAATACTCACAGGCATAACACAGGAAATAACACTGCATTAGACAGTGCTCATTGCAGAGCTCAATAAATTATATCACAGCTTTACATAATCAGTAAAGGAAGGAAATTACACAAAAGAAAGGAAAGTGTCCGACATCATGTGACTTCCCACAGTAGGGCAGACTTCAGGTGATAACTGAGCATGTCTGCACAATCCCCAGGCAAAAAAAGAAACAATGTATAAAATATGCTAATTATCCCTGGGAATTTCTGGGGGTGTCAACATTGAGAGAAAACTCTTTGCAAAAGCAAGAAAATCAGCAAACTTCAGGCTAACGGTTTAACTGTTTACTTTGGAATTTTTCATGCAATTTTTTTTTTCAGACACTATAAATTCTCCTCTATCAGATGCATTCATAATCCAGCTCACTTACATATCCCTTTAACTGTTTGACTCTATCACTTCAACTGGAATGATGCTGAACGTATCTACCCTGTATGTAAAGTAGTACTTTCTCATATCACCCCTAAATATTCCACCCTCAAATCATGACCTCTTATTCTTGCATTCCTCTTTTTCTCAAAGACACTTCTCACTTGAAATGCATTAAATCCTTTGCTATATTTGAAATTTGCTATCATA